>JAJSOF020000011.1:912500-1317500 GCA_025594305.2 Periplaneta americana
AGTCTTTGTGCGATGTTGAAATGAATGTATTGATGCTGGTGGAGGACATTTTAACACTTCTTGTAATGTGTATCGGTATTTTAATGTTACTGTTATGACCTTCAAGTGTATTCAATAAATAAAAGTTTTTAATAAAAAGTGAAAGATTTAGCTTAATATTATTCTGAAGCGTTTCCGGACATGGGTTCTTATATGAAAGTTGTTCATAATATCATGATTGTCTCCTCTATCATCCCTAAAAATTTGTAACAAATTCACTCAATCATCATGTATATAAATTATTGTTATTTTTGTTGAGTATATCTGGAGTGCTATGCAATTGTAATATCAAATTTTACAAAGGTTAAAATTAAGAATTCAAAGTCTCATTAAAGCCGCTTTCACGTAAAACACGTCGTGAACTGTCGTATCTGTTGACAACATATGAACAAGAGTTTCTGAATCCTAAATGCACGTCGCAATGACAAATATTATTTCCTGCAACCACAGTCATCATATCACGTTGCGTTCATAAGCCAACAATTCTCAATGAAGTCGGCGAGAACGAGGCACCTGCCACTTTCACGGCTGTCTAACTTCACAGCTGTAGTCCATCAGCTGCCCCTGGCGTTTAAAGCTATGCGTCCAGTGTAACACAGTAAAAACTCGCACACTCGCCCTTCGGAAGTAGTAGTGAGGCCATGTCGGGGAGCACGTGGTTATTTTTAAACAAAAAATTAAATTGGGAGTTGGTAAAGCGGTCAGAGTTTAAATTTGTGTCAGACGTAGCCATGTATATTATTAGGTTGCATGGTGAAGATATTGCCTTAAAATATCAACACGTCTTTTTAATATATATATATACCCATGCAGGGAAACTTAACCCTTTATCATCACTCTTAAAGCTTGTTTCACAAAGTCTGCGTTTTTTACTTTTTTACCTGACTATCGATACTTATTAAACACAGCAAAATTAATGGCTACATTTCATTAAAAAATACAAAGAAATATGATCATTAACTTCTCTCTTACATGTATCTGATGCGTTTAATAAAGTTACGAAAATACGCTACGAACTTATGCACCACCCTGTACAATGCTAATTCTTTTATGATTAAGAAAACTATTAAAATCTCCTTCAGATGGGCCGTCCCCAAAATGGAACACGATATCTCTAAGTCCAGTGATTTATCACTGATTCATCTTTTCCGGTTCACTTCGGCATTTTTATTTATTTATTTTTTTTGTTCAGGAAAATATACTATCAACGGCAATTTCATTTGCAATGTCATATAGGAATTCAACTATTACGCATGCGTGTAAAAAGAATACAGAAAGTACTGTTACCTATGACGTCACTGATTTTTTTTCTCTTAATTTTATTTCATTTCACTTATATTGTACTGCATTTAATTTATTATTTACTTCTTTTCTTTTCATTTTGTTTTTATTTCATTTTTTCTTCACTTTATTTCATTTTTTTACTTAATTTCATTTCATTTAATTTAAATTTAGTTTAATTTAATTTAATTTAATTTAATTAGATTCAATTTAATTTAAGTAGAATTAATTTAGTTTAGATTCAAATCAACATTATTTAATTAGATTTAATTTAAAGTAATTTAAATAGATTTAATTTAATTTAATTAGATTAAATTTAATTAGATTTAATTTAATTTGAATTGAATTGAATTTAATTTGACTTAATTTAATTTAAATCTAATTTGATTCAATTCAATTTAATTCAGTTCAATTCAATTTGATACAATTTAATTTAATTCAATTTGATACAATTTAATTTAATTCAATTCAATTAAAGTTAATTTAATTTTATTTTATTTTATTTTATTTCATTTAATTTAATTCAAATTTAATTAGATTGAATGTAATTCAATTTGATCCAATTTAAAATAATATAATTTGATTCAATTTAATTACATTCAATTTAATTCAATTTCATTTCATTTCATTTTTATTCTATTTTAATTTTTAATTTAATTCATATTATAATTTGGTTTAATTTAACTGGATTTTTATTGATTTTTTTATTTAATTGAATTTCATTGAATTTAATTAATTTCATTTAATTTTATTTATTTAGTTATTCACTTATGTACTTATTTATTTGTTTATTTTTTAATTTATTATAATAAGGAGAAGTGCGCCCAAATGTGCATGAGTTTTGGGCTCTGCTGTATTCCAGCAGCGATTTCTTCTTTAAACACTCACTGAAGTGGTATCTTGCACATGGTTTGTCACACAGTTTACACACGCATTCCGGTGCTGGTTCATGCTAGTTTGACCTTTTAAATTTAAGTACCCACGTCTTTTCCAATACTGCATGCTCTACAGTTTCGAGAAATAAAATCTGTCTTTGAGAAGTTTGAATTCGTAGGAAAAACAAGCAAACTTTAAAAATATATAAAACAGAAGGGGAGCACATCTGAAGAGCTACAGTAGAACTTCACAACCTCTCACAGTCAATGTTTCTCATATCTGTAGGCTTAATGCTACTGTCTATACGGATCGCAGCTGAAGTATAAGCAGATTTGCTGATAGGGTGATTATGTATTGCGAAGTGAACACGGCCCTGGGAAGAATAGAGTTGCAACATCTACAACTCCGCTCGGATTAGGATAATCAGACAATACTCAGGAAGAAGCTTCTTTCTGATTAACGCATCGATTCCCAGAAGTAACAGGAATAAAGAGGCTTCTACACAGTCGTATATCTAAACGAGATAACTACGGATTAGGACTGGATGTATAATAATTAGACAGAGGGAAAATCGAGTCTACTTGTTTATTTAGAAGAGATACGTGCATGTGTCTTACAACTGCAACTCAGGTTTCTGTTTATCAACCGTAATATTAACAATGTCTGACGCTGTGGCAATGAGGATAAAGCATTCGCTTCCTAACCAAATGACCGAGGTTGGATTCCGGGAGTGGGCAATGGAAAAAATATCCATTGCTCGAGCACTGCCTGTTTCACGAAAAGAATTTCAAATGTGTTTGCATTATTTAGTGTCCTTTAATTGTCCATTATCTGTTTGACGGAAAGAATTTCAAATGTGTTTGCATTATTTAGTGTCCTTTAATTGTCCATTATCTGTTTGACGGAAAGAATTTCAAATGTGTTTGCATTATTTAGTGTCCTTTAATTGTCCATTATCTCTTTGACGGAAAGAATTTCAAATGTGTTTGCATTATTTAGTGTCCTTTAATTGTCCATTATCTGTTTGACGGAAAGAATTTCAAATGTGTTTGCATTATTTAGTGTCCTTTAATTGTCCATTATCTGTTTGACGGAAAGAATTTCAAATGTGTTTGCATTATTTAGTGTCCTTTAATTGTCCATTATCTGTTTGACGGAAAGAATTTCAAATGTGTTTGCATTATTTAGTGTCCTTTAATTGTCCATTATCTGTTTGACGGAAAGAATTTCAAATGTGTTTGCATTATTTAGTGTCCTTTAATTGTCCATTATCTGTTTGACGGAAAGAATTTCAAGTGAGTTTGCATTATCTACAGTATCCGTTATTTGTCCATTAACTGTTTCATGAAAAGAATTTCAAATATATTTGCATTATCTACAGTATCCATTACTATCCCATTCTCTATTTCGCAAAAAGAATTTCAAATGTGTTTGCATCATCTACAGTAACTATTATAGGTCTATTGTCTATTTAAAAAATGATGGGGATCCTAAAGAAAATAGGTGTGGATTTGAAAGAGAGAACAATGTTCAGTAATCTTTATATGAAACGAGTCAAAGTCAGGATAGAAGAAAAAATGTCTGTAGAAAGTAAAATTGGGAGAGGAGTGCCGTCGACTCTCCTAAGTTCGACTGAACAGAATTGAAAGTTCAGTCCAATAAGGGTAGTGGGTGTGGCAGGTGAAATGAATACAAATTCTTATTGGTTATCCATCAACGAATACAGTACTGTACTTGCATTTCCTGCCCGCCCCCAGACTTGTGTATGCGCTTCTAGTACCACAGTGGGTTTCGACAGTTCCGTCTCACAGACGGCACAATTCTCAAATAGAAAAAGAGGAGTTCATTAATTTAAAATCAATGTTTAAATATTGATGTCCTAATCAATAAAATATTATGTTTTCCTTTAATAAAATTATCACTACAAGACACAGAACCAATTCCCATTCAAATGGCAAACCCATTTCTTAGTGCCCGTATAAGAGCCTGTCTAATTCTCCTACGTAAGCAGTTGAACTATAGGATGTCGAACTTGATTTCTGTCGAAGTTAAGAGCTTCCACTGTATGTAAAGGATGTCCTTTATCACCTATCCTGTTCAACTTCTACTTGGAGGATTTAGTAAAGAACTGTTTTCAGAACATGGGAGGAGTGATAGTAGGAGGAAGAAGAATAAAGTGCATAAGATTTGGTAACGATATGTCGTTGTTAGCAGAAGAGGAAATAATACTCAAGAATATGCTACTGGAGCTAAATGACAGCTGTGAGCAGTATGGGATGAAGATAAATGCAAATAAGACGAAGAGCATGGTCATAGGAAGAAAAATACAGAAGATAAACTTGCTAATTCTAAGTGAGGCAGTAGAGCAAGTGGACAGCTTCAAATACTGGGTTGTACTGTAAGCAGTAGCATGAGCTGCTGTCAGGAAGTCAAGGACGATAGCAATGACAAAGGAAGCTTTTAATAGAAAAAGGAGCATCTTCTGTGGCCCTCTGGAAAAAGAACTGAGGAAGAAACTAGTGAAGTGCTTTATATGAAGTGTGGCATTGTCTGGGGCAGAAACATGGAGATTACGACGAAGTGAAAAGAAGCGAATAGAAGCATTTGAAATGTGGATATGGAGAAGAATGGAACGTGTGAAGTGGACAGACAGAATAAGAAGTAAAGGTGTGTTGGAAAGAATGGGTGAAGAAAGAATGATGCTGAAACTGATCAGGAAGAGGAAAAGGAATTGGCAGGGTCACTAGCTGAGAAGAAACTGACTATTGAAGGATGCACTAGAAGGAATGGGGCAGAAGAAGATATCAAATGATGGACATTAAGATATATGGATCATATGAGGAAACAAAGAGGAAGACAGAAAATAGGAAAATAATTTCGAGGGAAAAATTGTTCCGGGACCGGGCATCGATTTGCATAATACACGTGACTGTTCGTTAACAGAAAACCACAATTTAAATCACACTGAGTTAGTGTGCACTCGAAGTTGGTTGCTTGACGGTTGTCAGCCCACTTTGAGGTCTGTGGATATAGAGGGGAAAAATTGGATCGGTGTCGGGTAGAGTTCCCGGGTAGCTCAGTTTGTAGGGCGTTGCTACGTTAAACCAAAGGTCCCGGGTTCGATGCCCGGCCCCAGAACAATTTTTCCCTCGAAATTATTCAAATCAACTTTACAGGGAGTTATACCTGAAATCTTGATTTGGAGAAAATTGGAAAGCTTGGAGAAAGCTGCATTTGCAGTGAAAGACCTGCCCTTGGGCAGAACACTGAATGAAATGTCTATTGCACGAAAAGAATTTCAAATATGTGATGAAATTCTTGCTGTACGATGAAGTTATGTTTGTATTATCTACAATATTCGTTAGTGGTCTTGTTCAGTTAGAATGTTGCCATTTATTAAAATATTAGGCACTTCATAGATAAGGAAGTGTAACACTCCCCAGTATATAATGAATTTATTAAGGAAAGTTGTAGTCGTTATAATTTCATTAAATTACGTTAAATCTTTGAATTTAGAACTTTTTATATTTCAATTCGCAGTAAGAGAGGTCGTTGACGTAAGCCGAAGTAAGGGTGAGTCAGACACGTTACAAAGCGATCGGATTTTTCTCGTCCAGCTCTCTCTCTCTCTCTCTTCCTCTTTTCGACTTTTCTAACATCGCACACTCATCCTCTTTCCTTTCAAAGATATAGAATCTCAGTTCGATCCATCCGGAGCGGTTAGGAAGCCTCAAGCAAGGCCATTCTCTCATCCATCCATCCATCCATCCACCCACCAACCCACCCGTCCATCCATCCATCCTCCCATATCGCTCCTGACAATAGTCAATTCAGCAACGACCTTTTTTATAGACGGAAGAAGCCAGGATGAAGTATTTGTACAGAGTTCTACGGCTTCAAGGGAACAGGAGGGATGACAAGGGGCGAGAAAGGGGGCATATAAGCTGCCTCAACCATTTCAAAGTCTACTGACTCGGAGACAATATAAATATATGATATGAGAAAACTCATCTTACATAAGCTCTAGAAAGAACCATAAAATCCACGGGATGAAGTACTATGAAGTATATCAATAAATCACACGTTTTCATAGTTTCAAGAATGCTATTTTCTAGCACAATAACTTCAAATCCCTTCACTTGGTTCCAGTAGGCTAATCGCCTAGCAACCCGCAGCCTTCAGATAAATCTTCAGTGTTGCCAACCGACCAATAACTAGCCTACGCTAGTTCTCAAATTTCAATAATTTAAGAATTCAAGTTATCTATCATAAGTAGTTACATGATGTCTTCAACATCTCAACCAATATATTTATATATATATATATGTTTTATTTTATTTTATATACCGAAGTACATACGATATTTCCATGCAGATATTCTGCGTCATCATATGATGAAAGAGTAATGGAACGGAGAAAATTCTCTCCGGCACCGGGATTTGAACCCGGGTTTTCAGCTCTACGTGCTGATGCTTTATCCACTAAGCCACACCGGATACCCATCCCGGTGTCGGACAGAATCGTCTCAGTTTAAGTTCCAACTCTTGGGTTCCCTCTAGTGGCCGCCCTCTGCACTGCGTCATAGATGTCTATGAACGTAGAACTGAAGTCCACACATGTGCTGAGGTGCACTCGTTATGAGTGACTAGTTGGCCGGGATCCGACGGAATAAGCGCCGTCTTAAATCACGAAGTGATTTACGCATTTACGCATATCATATATATTATTTTAATGTACCGAAGTACATGATATTTCCATGCAGATATTCCGCGTCATCATACGATGAAAGAGTAATGGAACGGAGAGAATTCTCTCCGTCGGATCCGGGCCAACTAGTCACTCATAACGAATGCACCTCAGCACATGTGTGGACTTCAGTCCTACGTTCATAGACATGTATGACGTAGTGCAGAGGGCGGCCACTAGAGGGAACCCAAGAGTTGGAACTTAAACTGAGACGATTCTGTCCGACACCGGGATGGGTATCCGGTGTGGTTTAGTGGATAAAGCATCAGCACGTAGAGCTGAAAACCCGGGTTCAAATCCCGGTGCCGGAGAGAATTTTCTCCGTTCCATTACTCTTTCATCATATCTCAACCAATATCACTGAATGATGATGACTATTTCGTTTATATGACGTCATTTCATTTTCGACCAATGAAATGTAATTAAATTTTGAACTCCAACCAACCAATCACAGTCATACATCGCGATAACTTTTGCAACTTTATTTACCACAATCCACATGGTCGTCTTTTGTTTAGTCAGTGTCGCCAACTCTTCCCCTTAAATCGATGAGCATGAATCCATTAATGTAACGATGCGAAATCCTACTTCCACATTCTGCATCTTCATCTTCTAATTCCATGTTCATTGTACCTAAAAAAATGACACTCCTTCATTCAGATTTGATAACTGCGTTTTCAACAAAAGTTTATTTAATTAATGTATAATCAGGCTATTTGTAATTATAGTATAAAATGTTTTAATTAAATTATGATTTCAGCAGATAATGAAAATGCATTTCTGTTATAATAATAAGAGAAAAACGCAGTACATGTAATTAAAATTGTTAAACCTGTATTTCGCTTTTCTCAATTGGCATTACTGAATAACATCCAATTTCGTTTTTACAATAATCTATATTAATCTGTTTCGACTTCACAATGTCTGAATAAGCTAAGTATTCATAAATATAGAATTATTAACATTCTGTGATCGAATTTTAGGGATATATTATTTACATGTTTATTTTATTCACGATAGTTCTAACAAATCTCATAGCATCTCTTAACATTACTACAGATAAAATATCAGGGGTGTTGAACAGCAACATCATATGGCAAAAAATTCAAATTTACAGGAGAGCGAAGAAACATTTTAATATCTTGAAAATGAACAAATGTCTGACATAAGAAGATATTTTATTTAATTTATTTTGAAGTTTAAATGCATGCCTTGACTTAAGATGTGTTTGTAGAAGATTCGAGAAAATTTATTTCATAAGAATTAAGTGAAATCCTATTTTGTTCATTTTTTTATTTGAGGTTGCTGTTTAACATAATCGATATACAGGATTGGCCACTAGATATGTATACATTTTAGTGGGCAGTGGAAAGCGAACGCAATAACTGACGAGTATCATATTGTATCCAATTCATTTTCCGTACTATTGAATTTGATGAACAATGGCATATTTTTCAGTAAAATCAACGAATATTATCTGTGAGTCGTTTTTTTAAAATGGGGAGTATTGTGTAGACACACAGAAATTTCATAACCAGGTTTCGAGTTCCAACATATGGAAGGATTTTCAATGGATTAAAGTTTTAAAATGGGTTAGCGATTTTTGTGTTCATATGAGTGTTAATTCATGAATTCGTGGCAGTGTAACAGGTTCCGTTCGAACGCCCGAGAACGTTGAACGAGTCCGAACTGTCCTGGCAAGAAGTCGAACCCGCTCTGGAGTAGAGATAGTTTCTGGCGTTGAATATTCCAAGAACGATTCTTAGAAAAACTGCGCAGACTTGGGTTAAATAATCCTCTCTTTCAACTATTGTAGATGGTGCAACGGCGCATACCAGAGGAGAAAGCTTGACTGTCCTTAGAACCATGTTTCTAGTCGACTAATTTCAGGACTTGGAGATCACTTGGCCAGCAAGGTCTCCGGATCTGAGTGTAGGCTATTTAAAGTTCAAATCTCCTAGAATTGTCCGTTTACTACAGAAAAGCTTTAAGAACGCGCATGAGAAGAAATAAGAAATATTGATTGTGAGGTATTGTACAGCGTAATGCGTAACTTACGCAGTCCCCGGCGTAGCTTAGACGCTAGCCTGCTGATCCGGAGTTGCGCTCGGGCGTGGGTTCGATTTCCGCTTGGCCTGATTACCTGGTTGGGGTTTTTCCGAGGTTTTCTCCAACTATAAAGCGAATGTCAGGTTATCTCTGGCGAATCCTCTGCTTCATCTCGCCAAATACCATCACCAATTCCATCGACGCCAAGTAAACCAGTAGTTTATACAGCGTCGTTAAATAACCAACTAAAAAAACAGTACTAAATTATGCCATGATATCTCAACTAGTGTCACTAACTGACGAGTGATGAAGTTCCTATTGTAGTAATGACAAATATGTTTATTAATATAGCCCTATTACTACTCTATACTGAGAATTGCTTTTAATTTACAGATATAGAACAATGACTTCTTAAATACTGTATGAAGCGTTCAAGTAACATCACCAGAAAGCTACAAAAACCAAACAACTCAAGTCTAAAAATTCACCACGGCAGTGTTAAGAATATGTCAAACTCAATAAGGTATATGAAATGTGGGATTCAGATTTCAGCATGTCTTATAGTAAATATAAACTTATTCTTATTAAAACATTAAAGATAGCCGATTTAAAATAATATTCTATTTATTGGTTACATTTTAATTTTAATTTTTACATTTACATCTTAATATTTATATTCTTTTATGTGTTTTTCTTTTATTTTCATGACTATAATAAATTTTGTACTGTGTATTGTGATAGAGATTTTGCCCTGTTATAGGTTGCTATACAGTATAAATATGTAAATAAATAGGGAATTAAGTAAATAGGTAAGGAAATAAATAAATAAGCAAATAACTAAATAAATTAAGAAATAAATCAGTGACAAATGAATAAATGAAGTAAATAGGTAAATAGATAAAAGTAGATATATAGATAAACAAATAGACTAAGTAGATAAATAAATGAATATATAAGTAAATAAATACAAACATAGGAAAGGAAATAAATAGGTAAGTAAATAACTAAAAAAATAAATAAACAAATAAATAAACATATAAATAAAAAATTAAAGACACAAATAAATAAATAAATAAATAGGCAAGTAAATAAATAAACAAATCTATCAATGACAACTGAATATATGAATGAATAAAGTAAATAAATAAGTAAATATGTAAATAGATAGATAAATAAATAAATATATATAGATACACAAATAGGCTAGATAGATAAATAAATGGATATATAAATAAATACGTACAAAAGGAAATAAATAAATACGTAAGTAAATAACTAAAAATAAATCAACAAATAAATAAACAAACATATGAATAAATAAAAAAATTAAAGATGTAAATACAGAAACAAAGAACGACGCACACATAAAAGAAACAAATAAATAAACAAATAAACAAATAAATAAATGAATAAACATATGAATAAATAAATAAATGAGTAAATAAATAACTAAATAAATAAGTATATAAATATATAAGTAAATAAGTAAATACGTAAAGAAGTAAATAAGCAAATAACCAAATAAATAAATAAGCAGATAAATAAATAAGTAAATAAATTAATAAATAGCAAAATAAAAAATAAGTAAATAAATAAATAAGTAAATAAATAAGTCAATAAGTAAATGAATAAATAAATAAATAAATAAATAAATAAATAAGGAAATAAATAAATAAGTGAATAAATAAGTAAATAAATAAGTCAATAAGTAAATAAATAAATAAGGAAATAAATAAATAAGGAAATAAATAAATAAGTAAATAAATAAGTCATTAAGTAAATAAATAAATAAATAAGGAAATAAATAAATAAGGAAATAAATAAATAAGGAAATAAATAAATAAATAAATAAGGAAATAAATAAATAAATAAATAAATAAATAAGGAAATAAATAAATAAGTACATAAATAAATAAGACAATAAGTAAATAAATAAATAAGTACATAAATAAATAAGACAATAAGTAAATAAATAAATAAATAAATAAATAAGTAAATGAATAAATAAATAAGTCAATAAGTAAATAAATAAATAAGTAAATAAATAAGTCAATAAGTAAATAAATAAGTCAATAAGTAAATAAATAAATAAATAAATAAATAAATAAGGAAATAAATAAATAAATAAATAAGTTAATAAGTAAATAAATAAATAAATAAGGAAATAAATAAATAAATAAGTAAATAAATAAGGAAATAAATAAATAAGGAAATAAATAAATAAATAAGGAAATAAGTAAATAAATAAATAATAAATAAATAAATAAATAAATAAATCCTTCAGTTCTCAATTCAACAGCACTGAGCCTCGGGAAGTGTTACTACCAAGAAAGAAACAAATATTTTCCCCAAACCATTCATGATAGAAAGTGAAGCAAAAGACGAACTTCCAACATTGTAAATTACTAGAAATACACAGCCATAGTTCCATTGTGTTCGTGCCATACGTGGCAACTCTGCTATTGTTGGGACTATGTCAACGGATTCTTCAAACTCGTAACTTAGATTAACATATTTAACTATGTAGGCAGCTTTTCCTTAGTCGAAGCGCAGTGGTTATAAATGGAAGTTTGCGTGGATTAATTGACCCAATGTCAAGAGCATAGCCCGCACGCAACATAGCTGCACGGAAAAGATGAATTCATGGGATCACTGTCAACCATCCACGAGAGAACATTCTTCCCACTATTACATTAAAGAATTCTGAGCAAGCGTGCAAGATAACACTACTCATTGACTTGTATACATGTCACATGACGTGGCGCAACGACAGTTGGAACGACTCTTCAATTGATTTTCCACATCTGAGGTCAAGAGTTCAAATTTCGGGATAGTCGCAACAAATGGCTGTACTATGGTTAAGGCTGGTTCACAATAAACCGGAAACGGAAACGACAACGCGAATAATGTTAAAATAAATGCACTCACAATAGTTAATTGTGAATGCTCACATTTAGATACATTTATTTTAACAATATTTCAGTTCTCTTTCTCGTTGTAGTTTCCGTTCCCGGTTTATTGTGAACCAGCCTTTAGACAGAACTATGTAAATGTTACAATAAATTTCAGGGGGACGGGAATGTGTGGAATAAATTGGACACCTCTTAATACTCATTTTGAATTATATACTTTATTACTTATATTAGTATGAAATGGAAATCTAAAAATTTGAGATTTATTCTTCGAAGAGGTGGAAAAATTCAAATATTTTTGAGCAACAGTAACAAATATAAATGACACTCGGGAGGAAATTAAACGCAGAATAAATATGGGAAATGCCTGTTATTATTCGGTTGAGAAGCTTTTGTCATCCAGTCTGCTGTCAAAAACTCTGAAAGTTAGAATTTATAAAACAGTTATATTACCGGTTTTTCTGTACGGTTGTGAAACTTGGACTCTCACTTTGAGAAGCGAAGAGAGATTAAGGGTGTATGAGAATAAGATTCTTAGGAAAATATTTGAGGCTAAGAGGATGAAGTTACAGGAGAATGGAGAAAGTTACACAACACAGAACTGCATGCATTGTATTCTTCACCCGAGAAAATTAGGAACATTAAATCCAGACATTTGAGATGGGCAGGGCATGTAGCATTTATGGGCAAATCCAGAAATGCATATAGAGTGTTAGTTGGGAGGCCGGAAGGAAAAAATACCTTCAGGAAGGCCGAGACATAGATGGGAGGATAATATTGAAATGGATTTGAGGGAGGTGAGATATGATGGTAGAGACTGGATTAATCTTGCACAGGATAGGGACCAATGGCGGGCTTATGTGAGGGCGGCAACGAACCTCCGGGTTCCTTAAAAGCCATTTGTATGTAAGTAAGTATTACTTATCTTAGCAACTCCAGAAAAGTCAGAACATCCCAGGGCGTATTTTCTACATACAATCTTTAAACATTTGCAGCTCTTTAAAGGCTTACTCTCATGTCTACATATTTGGAGTAATGGTTAGCACGCCTGACTATGGAACGAGCGGGCCCAAATTCAAATCGTGGTTGGGGCAAGTTACTTGGTTGAGGTTTCTTCCGAGATTTTCCCTCAAACCAATAAGAGCTTTCGACGTTGGATCATTTCGCTGGAATTAACACATTCATTTCATTCAGGCGCTATATAATCATAGCAGTTGAAAGAGCGTCGTAAAATAACCAATTGTGTGTGTGGCTTGTGCAGAAAATGCTGCAAACTAAGATCATTAGACGTTCAAATAAACATTTTTCAGAATTATTTTCAATGAAGAATATCAGACATTCTGAAAGTTATTTGCTTCTATAATAATGAAACATACTCCCTCTGAATGTTTTTTATGCCAAATACTTTTTTCTTGAACCTATACACCTTCAGTTTTTAGTTTGAACGCGAAAACGCAAGTAACAATGTCAGAACGATCAATCGGTTTTTCATGTGGGAGTAAAGCAGTAGCTATTTCAGATCATTGCGGATTGTAGGTGAAAGTTAAAAAAAAAAAAACAGGTTTGCTATGCTTTCGAACAATAGACATAGCATCTTGGTATAGCTGCTGCATGTTTCGTAAACTACATTGAAATGTAGAGAGTAAAATCATTTTATCCTGCTAAGAGATCTTGCAGAAATTATCGGGAGATTACAAAATCTTGTAGGCCTCATATTTTATCAGTAAGTAATACCCTTTGGTCTTTCCTTAGGAACTCTAATTTTTGCGCTCTCTCGAGCCAATACTGAAGAGAATCACGCACCACCACACCGCCATTAAATATATAAAAGACCCAACCCCACTTGATTAATAACTACAAAAATATTTGATTTTTAATAACAATATTATTATCTTATGTAAGTTTTATAGTTTTCAATAACATATACTATATAGCCGCCACTCAGTAAATTATATAAATCAAGATCTAATTTAAGATATTCTCTACATCTACTTATATAACCCCAAAACGTTTCACTTTCATATCATCAATATAGCATTAATAGTGTAATTAATGAAAAATAGTCACAGCATGGCATTAACTATAATAATATTTCATTTCTAATGGTAATAATGTCATCAAACCACCTCAAGTTTTGTAGATTTTAATATCCAATACACAGCTGTTCTAAGAAAATTACACACCACAGAATCAGACCTGTAAATTAATTTTACAGTCTTCAAATTTTTAATAACCAATTTAATTTGAGCTCTGAATATGTCAGCATTCTTGCAGATCATGGCCTTCGTGTAATATTGAATAATTGAAAAATTTATAATTCGAAATTTTCTCGGGCTTCCAGCCAGGTCATGAGTTGGTGATTCACCGACGTTTCGAGAATGTTCATCTTCCTCATCTTCAGGGTTAAATGATGTCTAAGGGAAATCGAAAATCGAAAAATCGAAGGAGAATTGGGAGGAAAATTTAAAAGGTACGCAAAGCGCGTCCTTGCAAGGGGTTGGGGGCTGTACAAAACTAAATATGTGAGCTCCAAGCCTGTTGGCCACTAGTCTCACTCCGGGTTACGCTGCTCCCCTGAAGGAGCTCTAGAAAATTTTGAAGGGGAAGCCGAAATTGGACGTAACCTCTTAGGTACCACATACGCGAGGGGGGCTGAGATTGATCAATTGATCACTGAACGGGGCGAGGTGGAGTTGGCTGGTGTTTGCCGTTAGGATGGCAAGACGCCGTCATCTGTTGTTCGATGACAAAGCAGGTGAAGGCCGTCGGAAGAAGCGCCGTGAAATCTAAGCTGCAATTTTAGAGGTCCCTGTCCTTCCTTAATTTATAGTGCCAGAGGGAGGAGTCAGCCGAGGAGCTGTGCGCCGATTGGTTCTTATTAGTGCGGACCGCGGCGAGAACGCGGCCGAAGTGTCATCCTCGAAACGTCGGTGGATCACCAACTCAAGACCAGGCTGGAAGCCCGAGAAAATTTCGAATTATCACGCCGCTAGGAAAGCTTCAGCAGTTATTTTAATTGAAAAATTTTTTTTATAGTTTTCAATAACACATACTATATAGCCGCCACTCAGTAAATTATATAAATCAAGATCTAATTTAAGTTATTCTCTACATCTACTTATATAACCCCAAAACGTTTCACTTTCATATCATCAATATAACATTAATAGTGTAATTAATGAAAAACAGTCCCAGCATGGCATTAACTGTAATAATATTTCATTTCTAACGGCAATAATGTCATCAAACCTGCTTTACAGGGAGCCTTACCTGAAAGACTAGATTTTCATAATTCGTGTAATATTGTTTACTGTAGTGTGTGTTTTGTTTTATTCTGAAATGCGATTAGTTAGTGACGATAGATGGATTTTAGAAAATAGGAAAATTATGTTGAAAAATTTACATTTCACTCAAAACTACTATTTTTCTGAAAAGCTTTGGGTTCCAAGCTTTAGAATGAGGGGTCATTTATTAAAATCCGTTCAGCTGTTTTCCCGTAATTTCCATTACCAGTGTATGGGTGGATGGTAACGTCTTCACCAAAATTTGAGAGTGACTCTATATGTTAAATATGACAAAAATGTTCCTATACTTTTCCTTCGATGAAGCACCGTTAAGCGGTAAAAAATAATCTTTGCCCAATGGCTGCGTTCAGCCGGGACAGCGCTAAGGTAGCCCTGAAATAGCGACAGCATTGAACGCCTTGCTGACCGACAGGGCTGAAATAGCGGCCGCCATTTTTGGCAGCAAAGTTTTTTTTCGCTCCAAGCCTGCAGCAACTCAGCGAAAGTGGAGGGGGTAAGCAAGAACCAATGGTGTCTTATATTCCGGAGTAGACGGGCCAATGGCGAGTTCCTTTGTAAACCAACGAGTTAGAATTCCTGGTTGAGTGCTGGGAAAGCCCTGCGACCTTTACTCGGGCAAATCGCAGTATAGCGAACGTAGAAACTCCGCCCACGACCCCTTCCACTTTTCCCCTACTAGCTCACCAGACACTCTACGTGATAGGCGAGTGCTGTGTCGAATACACATTTCATGTGGGTGGGGAAACTTCCCCTACTGGCGTTCGCTATATTGCGATTTATTCCTTTACTCTGCCAGGTTACATAATAGTACATTATGCAACGAGCCTATAATGATAGTAATTAAGAAGCGAGTATGGATGTTTATGAAACGAGCGCAAGCGAACACATGTACTTTAATGAGTAGGTGTACTTTAATGACATGCATTAAAGGACTGCTACCAGGTGTATAATTACTACATTTCGGCATGGTCGAGCATAAAACCTTTTTATTATTATTATTATTATTATTATTATTATTATTATTATTATTATTATTACTATTATTATTATTACAAGCTTTCAGGGACCGGAGATATAGAAAAAAGCTCTTCTTACCTGAACTGGAGTTTCGAAAATGATAGGATATGATGGGAATAGCAAAATATTAAGATGTCATTCATAAAAGTTAAGTGAAGATTTGAGAATTCGTGAAATTCATATTTCGCAGTCAAAATTTTCTGAAAACCTTTTGTGTCCGAATTGTAAGATAACTGAAAACTGGAAAACAAGACAGTATTGTTATGAATACAAAAAAGCAATTTGTAATGAGCAAAGGGAAGAGAAAGTCGTTGTGAAATATGTGCCATGCAAAGGCAAGTGAACGTGACAACGGCTTGAATGATATGCTAAGAAAGATAAAGAATATTTGGTGTAATTTCATACAAAATAGAAAATCTGTTTTTCTATGTGTAAAAGCAATTGAGTGTATTTGTCAGTCGTTATGCAAGTAAGTTCCGATTGATGTTATGAAATATTCACTGTTAACAATTAAATTTTCGAATGCTATGTTTGTCTTAAGATCATTGAGGGACACAGGTTTCTGGATAAATATATAAACAGCGAAATAAAGGATGGAGTAAATGTTGACAGATGCCAATCAAATATATACAAACAAACAGAGAATCATCGGGAAGACTATCCACTGCCATAAATAACAAAAGAACACTGCCCAAGAGAACAAAGACGATCCAGAAGATACAAAATATGTATATGTACAAAAAAACAAGCTGCAACTTGAGTGGAATTAGAAAAAAAAGAAAGGTATGTGTCAAAAATCCAAACCTGGATGTCCGATAAGATTGTTTTTTGAAAACTCACCTGTTTCAATTAATGTGAAGTCTGCGCTTTGTGGATTGCACAGAGTTTCTCTATACGTGGCCTTATGGTTGACAGGCCAACATGTAAATCATCTTTAAGATGCAGTAGTCTGTTCCTTTGTTTAGATTTCACTGTTTTATGATAGAAAATGCTGATTCACACAAGTATGACGTTGAAAACGGCAGATCTAAATGTATTTTAAATTTATTTAGGACCATCGACTGATTTGACAAAACCTTTCAACATATAAAGCACTCGGGATTTTGTTTATATTCATCTCCACGCCATGTAAAACCATATTGCAACTATTCATCACTACTGGGTATTCATTTCAAAGTGTGTCATGACGTCACTGTTGTTGGGTCACCGATTTGAAGCGAGTTTCAGCTTATATGTTAGAGAAGTTGCCTATTACTTAAGGCGTTCTTCAATCTGAACTTGAGAACGTGTACGGTATAACTTGAACGTCGTAGCAACAGATGGCGGTCTGTACGGTCTGTGTGCTACCATAACCTCTTTCGAACTGTGTTTTGCGCCGGCAAGTCGTACGCAGGGTATTTGTTATCATCGGTTGCGTACGGTAACATTCCACAACACAAATCAAATGCTCCGTGTCCATGTTGACCGTCGAAGTTAATGTCAACAAATACGTAAGTAATCGCCTTAACCCTCTCCCCATATCCAGACAGTACGTATTTCCAAACAGTTCACATTCCTGCCACTACCGGCATTACCGTACGTATCGGTACGTACTCTTCAGAATGAACGCCGTACTTGCTAGGCAACTTCTCTGCTTCATAGGTTATACACCTCTGCGGAAGTGTAGGAAGATTGAATTCTCTAGGCGCATGAGCTAGCCACATGACGGCATACAGCGAGCCATGACACATTTTGAACTGAACACCCAGCATATTTACGAAACGCAGTGCGTTTTGTGAACCTTGAGGGGAATTTTCGCTCACATTATTTGAATTAGTACTGTTGTTATCTAACTCAGAACTTGATTCAGATTGTCTTTTTCGAGTTAAAAATTTGTCTATGATAAAATCTAAATAAAGCACCTTTGATAAAATAGTCGCACTATCACCCGCTCACACGTAGGGGAGAGTCGGGTAGTATCGGACAGTGCGTTTCTTTCATCTACCACCATATGGTAGTCCCTGAATGACATGGGTACGTTTCTCTATGCGACATCACAGAAAAATAACCATGTCAATCATGTACTGTCATCGTGTGGTAGATGAAAGAAACTCACTGTCCGATATTACCCGATGTCCGATACTACCCGACTCTCCCCTATATACTGTACTGAAACTGACCAATATGTTCTGACGATTCTAAAATATTACTAAGTGCGAAGAGTAAACGAATTACTAAGCATTGTTTCATTCGAATTATCGCCAAGCAGAAAAATTAAACTAAGCATTGTTGCAGGTGTTCACGTTACATTGGTAAAGTCTGTCTCAAAATAAAAATGTACCATATCAAAGACTTCGTTGTAAATAAAAAATGCGTTGCAAAGAGACTTTCTGGATGGCATAAAATTTATTTTTCAATTCCAAAATTTCGCGACACACTCCTTGGGGCTGGGCGACACACCGTTTGGGAACCCCTGCATTAGACTATAAATTTGTACAAATGATATCAAATTATGGCTGTAAATTCTTCCGCTTTTCAGTTTCAATCGTACTATCAGGGACTGGAATGCTTTACCTGCAGACTTACTAAAGGCTTTACCAACAACAAAAAATGTATTTAAAAATAGGCTTAAGGACCTTACTAATAGACGGTAATTATACACAGTATTTAAAGGGTGTAAATGAAATGTTGTTATTGAAGTGTTGTATCGGTGAAGAATTATGTTGTGTCAGTGAAGTGTGTTGTATCAGTGAAGAAGTATGTCGTGTCAGTGAAGTGTGCTGTGTAAGTGAAACGTGTTCCTGTCAGTGAAGCTTTATAGTTTATAGTGGCAGTGCAAAGTATTTGAACAGTGATATGTTTTTGAAGTGTTAGTGAAATCAGGATAGAATCAGTGAAATGTGTCGTAGTTCCAGTGCAGTGAGTGAGTTGACAGCGAAATGAGTGTAATTTGAAAGGTACTTGTGCAGATATGAACATATCATACTCGTGGGTTTTAGTTCGATCTTAGTTTTAAGATACAAATTAGATTTATTTCAAATGTTATTTTAAGTGATCGTTTCATTTAATTTAGTATATTCCCTGTTGTTGTTGTTATTATTATTATTATTAAATATTGTTAGTAATAATTAGTATTATTATTATTTGTATTTTTAATTAATAAGTTTATTATTGTCATTATTGAGTGTAATTAGTTACCACTGCCACCGGGTATATACCCACTGCAGTGTGAATACATACATACATACATACATACATACATACATACATACATACATACATACATACATACATACATACATACATACATACATACATACATACATACTTAAATATTAGTAGAGTTATGATGATTTTTTCCATACGATTACGTAAAAGTCTTCTTACGTAATTCTTACGATAGGACTACCATTTCAATGTACGTAGATCCCGTCATCTAATCGATTAATTTGTATTAAATAGATGGAAGGTGGACATAATTATGCATCAACCTGTACTTATAGCGCACATCTTAATAACGAACATTTATTATAATTTTAACAAGAAAAACAAAATCTCAGAACAATACTTTTAGCGAAGTGGAATTAGTAATTAAATTTCAACGCGTGTAATCAAATACTATCCAACACATCTAATTACTTGTTTGACCATACAAATATGACATTGCTAATTAAAAAATTATCTGCACAAAACTATATCAATGGTATAATTGGTATATAACTAGGTCGGTATTTACTTTTGTCTTCTCTCTGACGATAATAAATTGCATGTTTCATTATGGAATGTAAACTTAATGTAATCAACAGTGAGCAAACGCTACCGAATATGTTTTTGTAATCGTTTAATGTCAAAAAGTGGGTCTGTAATGAAATTCGAAATAAATTAATCAGCTATTGAAACCTGATGCAGTAAATATGACCTCCGCATATAAACGTGTGTTAAATTATATTAGATATTATGACATTTACTAAAAAAAAAAGAGAGGAAATTCAATATGTGTTTAAATGTGTTACAGTGTACAAATACGATTAAAAAACTTAAAACTGAAAATAATTACATATTTATATAACGCAAAGTTAACACTATAATATCAGCAGTGTCATGTGTCCTGTATTTTACCTCGTTTTCGGCTAAGACTCAAATATATTTATTATTATAATTTATTTATTATATTTATTTATTTATTTATTATTTTGCTAATAATTGTAACATAAAATATAATATATACAGAAAAACTTTAGCTCGCCCCTGAAAGAGTAGAACTCGTGCTCAGGGGCGGATTCCTGAATTGAAATTAATAATATACAATACAATTTGTCTTATGTCTACTATGCAATTATAGTATATAAATTTAAATTTACAATTTTTCAATTTTTATAAATTCCATACATAACTTTTTAAATTTAATACTAAAACTATTAGAATTGACAAGATTAGGATATTTAAATATAAATTTGTTATATATTCTTGCGCCTAAATTACTACTATGATTAAATACTGTAACAGTGTTGCATTTTGGTTCAAACAATCTTAAAGAATTCATACCATTTGTTTCATAACTATGAGAATACAATTCAAAATTATTTCGATTTTTATGTATGACTTTTATTAATACAATATATTAAATTTGTCTCACGTTAAGTACATTAAAGTCTAAAAACAAATTTTGAGATGGAAAATCAATAGGTTTATGAAGACATATTTTAATTATTTTCTTTTGTAATAAATAAAGTGGATTAAAATTGGATTTAAATGAGCTACCCCATCCTATAATTCCATACATAATTACCGATTGAAATAAAGCTAAATATATTGTGCGTAATAAACTTATTGACAAGTAATTCCTCAATAAAACAAAATAATATACTATTTTACGTAATTTATTACAAAGGTAATTAATATGTTGGTTCCATTTTAAATGATTATCGAAAATTATGCCTAAATACTTAACTTCAGAGGACTCTTTAATAATCGGACATTTACACTGTATAAGGCAACAATCAGAATTATGTAATTTAATACTTAATACAGATGTAGGAGGTTTGTTACATTTTTCAGATAATGAGAATAGAATAATTATGGTTTTATTTTCGTTGATAGAAAGATAATTTATGTCAAACCATTTTTTTGATTAATTTAAGTCCACTATTTGAGTTATTATATGCATCATACCAGGTTTTTCCACCAAAAACTAAAACTGTGTCATCTGGATAAGAATAGTGAACACTAGTGTATTGTTGTAAGTAAATTTTTAATAAGTCATTAATATATATAATAAATAGAATAGGGCATAGAACTGTGCCTTGGGAACACCTATATTAATAATTGAAGGTTCACTTGAATAATTGTCAATTTTCGTTATTTGAATTCTATCGTTAAGATACGATTTTATTAAGTTTAGAGCATTACCTTTGATTCCTAATAAGTCTGATTTCTCAATTAAGATATCATGTTTCACTGTATAATACATATTTATTTATATATTTATTATATAATGCATATTTATATGTATATATTTATTATATTCATTTATTTATTATATAGAGCTTACTGTATCTATTTATTTACTTATTTATTTATTCTGCCGGAGTTAACGCTATTAGGATTTCCTTTTCACTCAGCCAGAAACGAAGAATACAGTAATGTCCAAATTATTACCTATTATTATAACATTTAAAAGTGCCGCTACGGTGGTCTAGTCGCTAGAGCAGCCGTGGCGAAAATGTGATCGTGCGCCGAGCCACTGTGTAACCTGTAACGTGCATAGCATCTATGGAGGGAGGCGGACACCCGAAGGGGAAGTGAAGCAACTGTCTGACTTATTAACGGATTTTCATTTTCCTTACGTTAAGCACTTAAATATAATTTTATATAGTATAAGGTTACAAACTAATGTTTAGTACGTGTAACGAAGAAAGAAATGAACAAAAAAATATAGGACACATTACCACAACCTATTAATTGTCTTCAGAATATCTCTGCGACAGAGTTTCAAAATCAGGAATTATGTCACTTACTGCCAGTCGTAGTTGATCACGAAGGTATTTGTCTGTCAGTCGTGATCTAAATTTGGTTTTTACTATTTTCATTGTTGAAAATAATTTTTCACAAACGTAAGTTGTAGCGAACATGGCTTCAACAGAGCAAGCGAAAGAACGAAGCTTCGGATATTTATTTTCTGGCAAAGATTTGAAAAGTTAAACATTTGTCAAGTCCTTAAATCTAGCTTTCATTTAACATCACATTGTAAATCTGTGAGTTTAAATTGAAAATCTAACGGCATTATTCGTACATCTGCTGAAAAAGGATTGACGTACAGAGATGGTGGTGATGGTGATGGTGATGGTGATGATGGATGATGATGATGATGATGATGATGATGATGATGATAATAATAACACTTAACCTTTTAATGTTTCATGAGTAACATGTAGTATAGGGCCTAATGCCGTTTTATATTATACAACCGTTTTCCTCGTAATACTCGTGAACAAATCATACATTTAATATTCTCATCATATTGGCAGAAAAAAATGAGTCCTCTCATCCTCCTTGAAACTTTCGTTTTTGTAGAGGTACATGGTTTCGAAAGAGACATTGCGACGATACGCCACTCGCAGGTCAGAGACAAATACAAATGGAACAGAGTTTGATTCTAGTGAGTGAGAGGGTGGGGGTTGGAGGAGGTAAGAAGCAAGAGAAATGCACAGCTATCATTGCGAGCCACAATGTGCTCGCGAGTCACATTTTCGCCAAGGCTGCTCTACTGCCTCATTTAGAATTCGCAAGTTTACTTTCTTTACTTTTCTTCCTATGACCATGGTCTTCGTCTTGTTTGCATTTATCTTCATCCCATACTGCTCACAGCTGTCATTTAGCTCCAGTAGCATATCCCTTAGTATCATCTCCTCTTCTGCTAAAAACGCCATATCATCAGCAAATCTTATACACTTTATTCTTTTTCCTCCTACTATCACTCTTCCCATGTTCTGAAAACAGTTCTTCACTAAATCCTCCAAGTAGATGTTGAACAGGGTACGTGATAAATTGAGGGAAAGAAGACAGAGGACGGACACTGGAAAGTTTTCTTTTCTCAATCGTACTATCAGGGACTGGAATGCTTTACCTGCAGACTTACTAAAGGCTTTACCAACAACCAGAAACGTATTTAAAAATAGGCTTAAGGACTTTACTAATAGACGATAATTATACACAGTATGTAAAGGGTGTAAATGATATTTTGTTATTGAAGTGTTGTATCAGTGAAGAATTATGTTGTGTCAGTAAAGTGTGTTGTGTCAGTGAAACGTGTTCCTGTCAGGGAAGCTTTATAGTTTATAGTGGCAGTGCAAAGTATTTGAACAGTGAAATGTTTTTGAAGTGTTAGTGAAATCAGGATAGAATCAGTGAAATGTGTCGTAGTTCCAGTGCAGTGAGTGAGTTGACAGCGAAATGAGCGTAATGTGGAAAGGTACTTGTGCAGATATGAACATATCATACTCGTGGGTTTTAGTTCGAACTTAGATTTAAGATACTAATTAGATTTATTTTAAATGCTATTTTAAGTGATAGTGCTTCATTTAATTTAGGATATTCCCTATTATTATTATTATTATTATTATTATTATTATTATTATTATTATTATTATTATTATTATTATTATTATTGTTTGTATTAATTATTGGTATTATTATTAAGTGTATTGTTAATTAACAAGTTTATTATTGTCATTATTGAGTGTAATTAGTTACCACTGCCACCGGGTATATACCCATTGCAATGTGAATAAATACATACAAATAAAGGCCATCCTTGTCGTACTTCCCTTCCAATTTCACTTCCTTCTGACATTTCTTCTCTTATCCAGACTCGGACTCGTTTTTTCATATAAAGAATACTGTACAGCCTCCTCTCTTTCCAATCCACATCAATTTTCTTCAGGATCCCCATCAGTTTATTCCAATCCACTCTATCAAACGTCTTTTCTAGGTCCACACATACCACATACACTTCTTTATTCTTCTCTAGGTATATTCAGACGCTTGTAATGCCCCATTTTGATTATTGCGATTCCTTGCTAACTAATGTAAGTTCACTCTTAGCTGAGAGACTACAACGTGTTGATAATGTGTGCATACGATTCATCTGCAATACTCGTAAATTTTATCATATAACACCTTCCCTCCAGTTACTTTCATGGGCGCGTCTGAAGGAACGAAGGACAATACATTCACTGTCTCTTCTGTTTAGAATCATGCATACTTCTGAATAATTTCGAGAGAAAAATTGTTCCGGGGCCGGGTATCGGACCCGGGACCTTTGGTTAAACGTACCAACGCTCTCCCAACTGAGCTACCGGCGAACTCTACCAGACACCGATCCAATTTTTACCTCTATAACCACAGACCTCAAAGTGGGCTGACAACCGTCAAGCAACCAACATTGAGTGCACACTAACTCTGTGTGACTTAAATTGTGGTTTTCTGTTAACGAACAGTGACGTGTATCATGCAAATCAAGCTTTCAGCCCACTTTGAGGTCTGTGGATATAGAGGGAAAAATTGGATCGGTGTCTGGTAGAGTTCCCGGGTAGCTCAGTTGGGAGAGCGTTGGTAAGTTTAACCAAAGGTCCCGGGTTCGATACCCGGCCCCGGAACAATTTTTCTCTCGAAATTATTCAAATCACCTTTACAGGGAGTTATACTTGAAAGCTTGATTGGCATGCATACTTCTACTCCGAATTATCTGTTATCGCGCTTTCAATTTCATCAACTCTTCGAAACCGACATCAAGCACTTCTTTCTATCCCTCATTATAGAACGTCTTTATACTCATCTTCCTATACTGTAGAAATACCTCGCCTCTGGAATTCGTTACCTAATGAAGTCAGGGACTGCCGGACTTTATCACAATTCAAAATTACATTGGAAAATTTTGTCTTAATGTTTTTTTGGGTATTCCTAGAAGTATTGATTTGTGTTTTCTTTTCTTTTTCTTTTTTAATCTAGATTAAAATTGCAAGTTTCTTCTTTAAGTTAGTTAATTAGGATACAATTAATTATGATACTTTATCACTCATTTAAAGTTTGTGTGATTGCAACCTGTGTATATTTTTGTGTAGCTTTACTTTGTTTATAGTATATATTATTTTAATGTACCGAAGTACACATGATACTTCCATGCAGATATTCTGCGTCATCATACGATGAAAGAGTAATGGAACGGAGAAAAATTCTCTCCGGCGCCGGGATTTGAACCCGGGTTTTCAGCTCTACGTGCTGAAGCTTTATCCACTAAGCCACACCGAATACCACCCCGGCGTCGGACAGAATCGTCTCAGATTAAGCTCCAACTCTTGGGTTCCCTCTAGTGGCCGCCCTCTGCACTACGTCATAGATGTCTATGAACGTAGGACCGAAGTCCACACATGTGCTGAGGTGCACTCGTTATGAGTGACTAGTTGGCAGGAGAGAATTTTTCTCCGTTCCATTGCTCTTTCATCGTATGATGACGCAGAATATCTGCATGGAAATATCATATGTACTTCGGTACATTAAAATAATATATATGAAATGCGTAAATCACTTCGTGATTTAAGACGGCGCTTATTCCGTCGGATCCCGGCCAACTAGTCACTCATAACGAGTGCACCTCAACACGTGTGGACTTCGGTCCTAGGTTCATAGACATCTATGACGTAGTGCAGAGGGCAGACATTAGAGGGAACCCAAGAGTTGGAGCTTAATCTGAGACGATTCTGTCCGACGCCGGGGTGGTATCCGGTGTGGCTTAGTGGATAAAGCATCAGCACGTAGAGCTGAAAACCCGGGTTCAAATCCCGGCGCCGGAGAGAATTTTTCTCCGTTCCATTACTCTTTCATGGTATTTGTTTATAGTGTTTTTTCTCTCTCTCTCTCTCTTTATTTCTTGTGTAGCTTTACTTTGTATATAGTGTATTTTTTTGTTTATTTCTATTATTGTATTTGTATTCCTGGTGTAGTGGAAGAGAAGGCCTGATGGCCTTAACTACACCAGAATAAATAAATAAATAAATAAATAAATAAATAAATAAATAAATAAATAAATAAATAAATAAATAAATAAATAAATAAATAAATAAATAAATCTATACTAATAATAAATCTGTAGCCGAAATTTTTCTGGTAATTTTCGATTTTCCAAAAATAATTGGTCCTAACATATATAATTAACCACCCTGAAACCGAAAATCGCTTTTTTGAAATTTTTGTTTGTTTGTCTGTCTGTCTGTCTGTCTATCTGTCTGTATGTTTGTTACCTTTTCACGCGATAATGGCTGAACGGAATTCGATGAAAATTGTAATATAAATTAAGTTCGTTGTAACTTAGATTTTAGGCTATATGGCATTCAAAATACATTATTTAAAAGGGGGGTTATAAGGAGGCCTGAATTAAATAAATCGAAATATCTCGCTTATTATTGATTTTTGTGAAAAATATTACATAACAAAAGTTTCTTTAAAAATAATTGTTTTATTCCTTGAAAAATTTAGACAGGACTGATATTTAATGAGATAAATGAGTTTTAAAATTAAAATAACTGCCATCTAAGGCCGTGTAATGAATTAAAAAACAAATGACTTCGTCTATAAGGGGCCTTGGACAGCAACAATCGAAAGCTATGAAAGATAGCCTACAGATAATGTTTCTGTGTTTGTATGAAGTAATATCAGAAGCTAAATTAACCGATTTGTATAATTAATTATTAATTCACCATTGGAAAGTGTAGTTTCTCTAGATGGACATAATGCTATAATGTTAATACAGTAACTTCTGAGTGAATCGAGGATAGGTAAGATTAAAATAGCTTCTTATGCACAGAAAACTTGATAGGCTATTCTGTACATTCGTTTCCTGTATTTCCTAAAATAATTTTTATGACCAAATGAGTGGTCTCTGGATCAAAATGATCGCATTTTAATTATGCAAATACAATTTAAGTTAAGTAACATAATAAACGATTTATCCTTCTATCAAACACGAATGTTCCCTGGATCAAACGTCCTATTTTAATTATGTAATTACTTTATATTTATTTCTAACGGGTGCAGCGGAGCGCACGGGTACGGCTAGTAAATAAATAAATAAATAAATAAATAAATAAATAAATAACTGTTCTATAAATTCTAACATTCAGTTTTTTTGAAAGCAGACTGGATGAGAAAAACAATAAGAGACCTAAATATTAAAGATTAAAGCATCATGTGTGCAAACATAACCCGACCTTGAGAGCAGTGCCAAGACAACTCTGTTGTCGTTCACACGTCCCTGTTTGCATAATGCGAGCTCACACATGGCATTAAGCACACACTTGTCTGTACTGGGGAGTCCTTGGCAGAGCGGAACTAAATCTGTTTATTGCCGGCCTCAGTATGTCTTCACGCTAACAGATACAAAACAGCCGACTTCCATCCAATTGTGTGACGTCTCTTTATGACTGAAGACGTTCTCCTCACAACAACCACTATTCGGTTCGTTCACGCGATAATACACTCAACGTTCAAGTACGGAAATTTTCCGGGGAACGCCATCCTCACTCCTCTAATTTCCGACTTTTAAATCTTTATAAAGAGCCCACATCAGAAATTCCTTAACTTGTAAAGCTGGTGCTCTGGCTTTTATCGATCGTGCGTCCCAAACAAACACATTCTCTATGTACAAAGTAGCAAGTCCGCGTCTGTAGCTACAGTTCTAACGCGTTGGCCTTACATCTAGGAGGCTCGGGTTCGATCCCCGGCTAGGTCGAGATGGAATTTGTGATGGACAAAGCAGATATTGCAGAGAGTTTTTTCTCGGGATACTCCCGTTTCCCTCTATCATTCCACCAACACACGCCACTATCCCCACTTCATCTATCATTCGCAGTAGTAAAAATAGGCTTGAGGATAGTACGGGTTTTCTATGATGATGATGATGATGGTATATGATATGATATTTATTCGTCAACCAACTTTACAATTCATAGTTACGGAGAACTTTTACATTTCTGTTTTCCGATCCACCATCACCTTAATATCTACTCACATATGTAGGAAGTGCTTATTTTGCCTTCTTCAGTAGTATAATAACCTATGGTATTTCTGTATGGGGAAATAGTTCCAGTGTATCTAATGTTCTCCTCCTACAAAAAAGCCTTACGTATTTTAACTGGTTCTGCTTATGAGCGCACTGTAAGCCATTATTCATAAATTAGGCTGTTATTAATCTTTACATCTTCACCTCTTTGCTGAAGGTAAAGAAAAATTTAGCAAATTATTATCACAGATCTGACCATCATAATTATAATACAAGATACAATTTTCAATTGACTGAATCTAATATTCGACTGGAAACAACTAAAAAACAATTTATGTCCATGGCAGGATTCTGTTTAATAGATTACATAAGTCTACACACACTGTTAACTATAACACATTTAAGAATGTTTTAAAACGCTAGATGATTAATCATTCCTTTTATAGTATTAGTGAATACTTTGAGTCCTCTGTTAATAACTTATGTTTCTAATATAATCTTATTCACTCTGTTTTGTTTTATTATGGCTATGTCCATAGCATTTGTATAATACTCATGACTTTAATAAAATCTAATCTAATGTAATCTAATCTAATCTAATCATATTATCATTGTTCATAGATTATTATCATTATTATTATTATTATTATTATTACTATTACTATTACTATTATTATTACTATTACTATTATTATTATTACTGTTACTGGTCTGCAGATGTATTAAATATGCTAATTTGCATGGATTGAACTTGGATCCATTTAATGTGTAGTAATACTTTTCGAGTTTTATGTCAGTTTTATTATTTATGCCATTGTTAGATATGTATCATACTATTCTCGTCATTTGCATAACTTTACAATATTAATTATATGATTCCTGTCTTCATTTATATGGTTTCATTAATTCATTTATAATACATTTTATTTAATTGCCATCATTTTAATTATCTCACTGAACTAATTTTAATAATATTATTTGTGCTATTTATTTTGTTGCATTTTGGTCAATTGAGTAATGTATACTACTATATTGATTGTATTTTCATCTCATTGCCATTTTCTATCATTCATTCTCATCATCATTTGTTGTTTTGTTTCGTTTTGTACCTGTGCTAAACTGTAATTGGCCTTGTGCTGTTGTTTCGCACATTAATATTCTAAATAAATAAATAAATAAATAAATAAATAAATAAATAAATAAATAAATAAATAAATAAATAAATTATTACTATTATTACTATTATTATTACTATTAATATTATTACTATTATTATTATTACTATTATTATTATTATTACTATTATTATTATTACTATTATTATTATTATTATTACTATTATTATTACTATTACTATTATTATTATTACTATTACTATTATTATTAATATTACTATTATTATTACTATTATTATTACTATTACTATTATTACTATTATTATTACTATTACTATTATTATTATTACTATTACTATTATTATTAATATTACTATTATTATTACTATTATTATTACTATTACTATTATTATTATTACTATTACTATTATTATTATTACTATTACTATTACTATTATTATTATTATTATTATTATTTTCTCTCTTTTCCTCACCATCATTTTGCCTAATCTTATCATCTGTTTGTACATTAGTTGTTTGACGGTTGTCAGCCCACTTTAAGGTCTGTGGATATAAAGGGAGAAACTGAGTCCGCGTCTGGTAGAGTTCCTGGGTAGCTCGGTTGGTAGAGCCTTGGCATGATTAGCCAAAGGTCCCGGGTTCGATACCCGGCCACGGAACAATTTAGTTGCTGGGTGCAAGAAAGGCATTTTAGAGGATGTGCCCTTTTCGAGTAAAATGCTTTAGTGTGTTCTTTTATATGTTATGCATATGATCACCAAGTTGTAGTTCAATACTGTGATCATAGAGGTCAGGAGTACCCAAAATGTAAAGGCGTGCATAGATAGGCCTAACATCATTACGGTTTGAATTTTCAACCTCAATTTTCTCAAAACTTGCATTTGAGAGAAGTGCCTTTCTTGCACCCAACCCCTCAATTTTTCCCTTGAAATTACTCACATCAGCTTCAGAGAGAGCCACACCTGAAAGCTAGATTTGCAGGAATAAAATTTCTTAAGTATTTTCTTTCAAGACATATTGATCTTGTTTCTAATGGCAGTTAAGCACGTATAGACTAATACGATTGTATGTAAACAAAAATAACTAATCAACGACATTTTGAAAAGTATAAAAGCACATAAATTCTAGTTTAAGTGAAATTGACTATGTTGCTCCCATAATGAGAACTAAAATAAATCTAATTTATCATGTAAATATAAATAAAAACCATTGCTGTAATTAACCTAGCTTTAACTACAACATGCACCAGACGTCTGTATTCTTTTTCTGCCGATCAGTTTGGTTATATGAGGCTCTACTGATTCTGAGTATTTCCCATAAAGTAAGCTTAAATGATATTCAACGCCTTGAAAACGAGGTAAATATTAAGGATATTGCTGGAGAGTTTAAGGTAATATTTATTTATTTATATGTTTACTTTTCTATTTATGTATTTATTTTATTTATTTATTGTTGTATTTTATAGATAAGATAGGAAATTAAATTAACTTGTATTAACATCGTATCAGATTCACTTTATTAATTAACCACTCTTAAATACCCATTCCCGTACGATTGATTTTTTACCGTCCATAATATTCCTTGGAGGAGAATAATTGGAGATTTATCCTTCGAAGGGGTGGAAAAATTCAAATATCTTGGAGCAACAGTAACAAATATAAATGACACTCGGGAGGAAATTAAACACAGAATAAATATGGGAAATGCGTATTATTATTCGGTTGAGAAGCTTTTATCATCTAGTCTGCTGTCAAAAAATCTGAAAGTTAGAATTTATAAAGCAGTTATATTACCGGTTGTTCTGTATGGTTGTGAAACTTGGACTCTCACTCTGAGAGAGGAACATAGGTTACGGGTGTTTGAGAATAAGGTTCTTAGGAAAATATTTGGGGCTAAGAGGGATGAAGTTACAGGAGAATGGAGAAAGCTACACAACGCAGAATTGCACGCATTGTATTCTTCACCTGACATAATTAGAAACATTAAATCCAGACGTTTGCGATGGGCAGGGCATGTAGCACGTATGGGCGAATCCAGGAATGCATATTGAGTGTTAGTTGGGAGACCGGAGGGAAAAAGACCTTTGGGGAGACCGAGACGTAGATGGGAGGATAATATTATAATGGATTTGAGGGAGGTGGGATATGATGATAGGGACTGGATTAATCTTGCACAGGATAGGGACCGATGGCGGGCTTATGTGAGGGCGGCAATGAACCTTCGGGTTCCTTAAAAGCCATTTGTAAGTAAGTAAGTATAATATTCCTTGACTGTCATGCTCTACGTAAACATGATGATTGCCGATTCCTGGGGACTTGCTCCACGTGTTATATCTGTAAGTAGGTAAACAAACATTGGCTTTCTCCTACATCAAGAGTTATAATATGAACAATAATATTAAAAACATCAAATGCTTTGACGGAATCAATGAATAGGCCCTACCAGATTTTTTCAGATGAAATTAACAACGCGTATGACTGCAGATAATCTGATGTAAATGAGTTGATATTGTGTTCAGAGTCACCTTGGTGAAACAGGTGCTACCTTGACAGAGTCAACAAGCAATGACACCGTTGCATAAGTCGTGTGACGTCTTCTTCTGTGTGTCCTCTAATGAGAGGTGGACCTGCTGTTGCACAGTTACGCATCTTGAAGGAATCCAACCCTTCACGTGACAAATCGGTTTAGACACATTATTACTAGGACCACTGCCTCCATTCATGATCAAATGCAAGACAAAGGCATGCGTTTAAAGTGCATTTCCCGATGTGACGAACTGTTTGATGAATTTATAATTCCAATACAGAATTAGGGTTAGGGACAGTCGTTTGTTTCTTTTTACCTACGTATAGAATTCGAAAAAGAATATGATCACATCTCGTGATCAGAACATAGTACGAAATGGAAATACAAAAATTGGAATTGGAAATTTATCCTCTAAAAGGTGAAAAAATTCAAATACTTTAAAGGAACAGTAACATATATAAATGACACTCTACAGGAAATTAAACGCTGAATAAATATGGGCTTTGTGTATATACACTTAGACTTTGACGCTTCTTTTTAATTGTCATGTTCGCGCTAAATTGGAATAGCCTATGCCCAAGTAATTCGGCCACCCACTTGTAAATCATATAGTAATCAAATTGAGGAAATTAAAAAACGATTATCAAGATATCATTATTTAAAAAAATATCATTATTCGGCCTTCCATAACAAAATTTCGTACAACAATCTACTTGCTGAATTTAAATTAATTTCTCTTGCAAGTCGTAGATTACTTGCTGAGCAACTTTTGTTATATATAATATTCAACGGTCTACTGGATAATAGCGAAATATTATCACAAATCCAGCTTAACGCTAGAACATCACATTTAAGAAATCGTCAATTGTTATAAATTATAAAAAAAAAATAACAAACACTTCAGCACATAAAAATTCACCAGTGTTAAAAATGTGTTCAAAATTGAATGAAATATGTAAAACATGGGATCTAGATTTCAGCATTTCTTACATGAAATATAAACATTTTCTTATTAATATACTGAAGGTAGTTGATTTTGAATAATATTGCTATTTATTTGTTACTCTGTAATTTGCCAATTATAGCTACATTTTACATCTTTGGTTATGATATCTACGTATATTTATCTATTTTTCATTTATTTTTATTTTGTATATTTCATTTATATCTATATCTGTGTCTTTAATTTAGGTAGTATCTATTTGCCTGTTTTTTTTCCATTTTTCATTTGTATTTACACTTGTACCTTGCATTTGTAACTGTTTTTATCTCTTTTTTCATATTATCTCCAATTGTACGTTCTAAACAAATATTTGGACTGCCTATTGTAATTGGGGCTTTGCCCTGTTGAATAAATAAATAAAATAATAAATAAATAAATAGTAAATAAATAAATAGCAAATAAATAAATAGTAAATAAATAAATAGTAAATAAATAAACAAATAGTACATAAATAACTAAACAAACAGTAAATAAATAAATAAATGAAAAATAAATACACAAATAAACAAACAAACAGTAAATAAACAAATACATAAATAAATAAATTAAATAAATAAATACGTAAATAAATAAATTAAATAAATAAATAATATTCGATATGGTTATCTCATGTTAAACCGGAGTCTATAGAAGTCCTAGAAATTTTGTTTAGTTTTGTCAGTTATCCTTATTTATTAGATGAATTAGACTAAACTTCATTTTGATAATCTTTCCTTGATTAAGCAAGAAACCATTAGATTCAAACCATAAAGCTATCTGTGATAAAATATCGTTGGTAAAAGCATGTAATTCATTCAGAGCAGAGCTAGAAGGAAAGTAGTGCCATCAGCATAGACCTAAATTTACTCGTAATTTGTTTTTAGAATGTTTATTGTGATCGTCACAAGACATGTCCTATTTTTCGAGATTATAGGCCTAACGAAAGGGGAATTGTGGAGATTGTTGGTGGAATGACGAGGGAAAAACTCTTGGCTTTGTCCAGAGCAAATACAACTGAGTCATCTCCGAGATTTGAACCCAGTACGTGATCATAGTAAACCAGCGCTCTACCAAGGCTGCCAACGAAAACAATACTCCATAGCACGTGTCTAACTCTGCTAGACCTATTTATACAGAGCTGTCTATTTATTTGTATGTTTACTCTGGCCATGATCATTGAGGAAATAAATGCTGTAATTGAGTGCCAGCAGATAATGTCCTCGGTTTCTAGTGTGATTTTCCTTAACGGTTTTCTTCTTATTGTACAAGGCACGCGCTCAGGCTCCACACTTCATAGGCAACAGGATATCCAGTTGTTTTTAACCTTGACCCTTATATCATTCGCAGAACATCACATAAGAGGAAACGCATTGTGACAAGATATGATACGTCCAGACCGGAGTGATTCATAGGACGGGAAATGTGGTAACTTATCGTCAAGTGAGTCAAACTTGTTTTTTATTTGTATATTTCCTCACTGTTTTCTTCCAGTTCACTTGTTTTTAAATTCAATCGTTTTGTAACAGATATTTACTTACAAATGGCTTTTAAGGAACCAGGAGGTTCAGTGCCGCCCTCACATAAGCCCGCCATCCTGTGCAAGATTAATCCAGTCTCATCATATCCCACCTCCCTCAAATCAATTTTAATATATTATCCTCCCATCCAAGTCTCGACCTCCCCAAAGATCCTTTTCTCTCCGGCCTCCCAACTAACACTCTATATGCATTTCTGGATTCGCCCATACGTGATACATGCCCTGCCCATTTCAAACGTCTGGATTTAATGTTCCTAATTATGTCAGGTGAAGAATACAATGCGTGCAGTTCTGTGTTGTGTAACTTTCTCCATTCTCCTGTAACTTCATCCCTCTTAGGCCCAAATATTTTCCTAAGAGCCTTAATCTCTGTTCCTCTCTCAAAGTGAGAGTCCACGTTTCACAACCATACAGAACAACCGGTAATATAACTGTTTTATAAATTCTAACTTTCAGATTTTTTTGACAGCAGACTAGATGACAAAAGTTTCTCAACTGAATAATAACAGGCATTTCCCATATTTATTCTGCCTTTAATTTCCTCCCGAGTGTCATTTATATTTGTTACCGTTGCTCCAAGATATTTGAATTTTTCTACCTCTTCAAAGGATAAAAATCTCCAATTTTATACTTCCATTCCGTACAATATTCTGGTCACGAGACATAATCATATACTTTGTCTTTTCGGGATTTTACTTTTAAACCTATCACTTTACTTGCTTCAAGTACAATTTCCGTGTTTTCCCTAATCGTTTGTGGATTTTCTCCTAACATATTCACGTCATCCGCATAGACAAAAAGCTGATGTAACCTGTTCAATATTTATTTATTTATTTATTTATTTATTTACTTACTTATTTACTTACTTATTCACTCACTCACTCGTTTATTTATTTCACGATGTAAACATCCAGGATAAAATAATTATTACAATGTTCACTTATAACTACAATATTAATCATCTAACACAAAAATTACAATTATATATCAGGGAAAGTAACGCACAACAATTATTTTATGGAATACTATTTTGGTTAGGACGTTCAAAGTTGGCAGATAGTTTGAATTTTTCGCTATAGAGAGCAATAATGTGATCGAATGTCACCCTGGCGGAACGAGCTGTAACTACTGTACTGAGTAAAAAGGGCGCGTTTTCTATCATCGTTCATTTGTGAAGAGCAGCGAGGTGTAGTCTTTTTTTTTTGCGAAAAAACGAAAAATTCGAGAGAAATCCACAGGGAAATATTGGAGGTGTATGGCGCTTGATTGTCTGGACCATAGCAACATCTCTAGGTGGTGCAGGTTCTTCGAAGAAGTCCGCCTACGAAGCTCGTTCCGGCCGACCAGTGACCGTGGCAACACCACCCAATGTCAGAGGCATCATTAAGGCGCCAATCACTCACCCTACAGTCCAGTCCTCGCACAGTCCAGAGACCTGCAAGAGAGCGAGCGCGGGATATCGTTATCAGTCCAGGAAGGCACTGACGGAATGAATAACGACCATCTACGAATATTTCCGATAAATCACGAAGTAAGGCAACACACCGAGCGATCGGGTCTGAGGACGAGCGCTCGGTGTTCATGAGTGCTCTTCCGGTAGCAGTAAGCAGTAGGTGAATTGTAGGCTTGTCTGATAGTACGTTTCATCAAAACGAATGTTGAAGATGATTCAGTAGTATCGACGTCGATCTCAAGCAGAGGCTCGGACACCGTCTCTGTTGATGGTAAAAGATTACAAGACACGATGTCAAAAGTATATGCCGAAAATAAAGTTAAATCAGCAGTCAGAGTAGTGGAAAAAAAGGGAAAGCAGTTACTAGCTCTGCTTGGATTAAATTCGGAGAAGTAAGGGATAAGAATACCTTAAAGTACATAGGATTGTCCACACCTATGGAGTAACGGTCAGCGAGAAACCAGGTGGCCCGGGTTCGAATCCCGGTCGGGGCAAGTTACCTGGTTAACGCTTTTTCCGGCGTTTTCCCTCAACCCAGTACGAGCAAATGCTGGGTAACTTTCGGTGCTGGACCCCAGACTCATTTCACCGGCATTATCACCTTCATTTCATTCAGACGCTAAGTAACCTAAGCTGTTGATAAAGCGTCGTAAAATAACCTACTAAAATAAAAAATAAAAATATTCCCAAGTTAATATGAGTAAAGTTCATATTACTTCGAGATGAAACAAAATATATCGCTACTAGTTTATTATTTGCATTTCATACTTCGATAGACATTTTTAGTTATCACGTATTAAATGTAATTTCTCGGTTTTATATACATTTTATAGTAATATAACCAAACATTTCATTTGCATTTGCGATATTATTACGATTAAATTTGTGTCTCAGTTTGTTTTTGAAGTTAAATGTTAAACTGAGTAGGAATGAAATATATTTATACAGAAAATAATTTCAGGCTCTTTCAATCTAAACAAAGAAAAATGTGTAATTAATTAAATTTCCACTAAAATATATAATTGTTGAAAACAATCGAATGATTTCTATGATTATTCCATTGTAGGATTAAATCATTCGAATGCATGAATGAATTGTTCAATAACATTGCAGTATGTTGATTAGTCATTCTATACGTAGGTCTATAGCCTGAGAGCAGCGTTCTTTTTTCTTATCGCCATGTAGGTCAGGTGTTTAATTTAATGAAGATCAGGGTCAGATACTGGGGCTGTTAGAAGAGTCAGTACGCAACAAACACACAGAACATTCGAAGCTTATCATTCTATTTTTGCGTCATATGATTCTGAACTCGAAGCTCTTATCATTATCTTAAAATGGAACATATTCTGTTATGCGAGTACATATTTTGTATAACTTCATACGGCTTGTTGTGGTGGTAAGCAAAATCAATGAATAATCGAGTGATATTGTGAATATTTCTATTATATCGAATGGTTTTGATAATCAAATGAATTCATTCGATTTTTACTAATGCTGCACTACATAGTACTGTAGCAACTGCTTCGCGTACAGTGGTTGAAGCGAGCGCTCGTTCCGACAGGGGAGCGATCCCCCGGGCGAGCTCGAGCGAGCGCAGGCCAAACCCGAGCACGAGCGATTACACACGAAGCGCATTCGGTAAAACCGATCTCAGATATCGTTAAGCATCGCTCTCTTGCAGGTCTCTGGCACAGTCTTTGACACAGTCGGACCAATGAAGAAATTCCTGGGAGGACAACGCTTCGGTTCGGATGAAAAAGTGAAATAAGTCGTGCACAGGTGGCTATACGCCTAAAAAACGGAGTTTTATGAACGAGGTGTATTGAATATGGTATCACGATGGGAGAAATATGTCGAGAGACTTGGTTCCAATGTCGAAGAATAGGTAAAACCTGTAGCTTTCTTGTACAATATTTCGTTTTCCTTATCTATTAAATATCTTGTCACAAAAATTGTTGTGCGTTTTCGATCCATCCTCGTATTTATAAAGTTATGAGAACAAAGACAATCTAATGATATAAATATAAGAAAAAAATACACCGTATCCCGCTTAGAGGGATGGAGAAATAAATGATAATTTCAAGTCTAAATAATGGTTTATTAACGTATTTTTTACGTAAGTTAATAAAAATTCAACCTCCCGCCAATTGTTCTGTGGCATTTATGTAGTCACTAGCACAGCTGCATTTGTGATGCGTTGTCTCAGTTCCTCTAAAATATTAGCTCTGCCCCTTTGGTACACAAGTCTCAGAAAAAAAGTCCAAGGGGCTCAGACCTGACCTGATTGGCCAGGTAACTGGTCCTCGTCTTTCGATCCACCTATCCATGTACGTCGAACACGGCGTTGTACTCGTGTAACAGGTTTTTCATCTACTAGCCATAGCACACACTGAACTTTCTGTTGTGGTGTCCACTTGTTGACCAAGGCATGTTCTACTACAAAATGGCGCCAGGCTTGTTTTAGCAACAAACAAACGAAAGTTACGCATGCAGCTGTTTTCAGACATTGTTGTGTAAACTTGGACAGTTTCTCTATTTTCGGAAAACGTATTATGTGTCTTTCACGTGTTAAATTTTATTACCTTGTTAACATGTTTCGGTCTGTTATTGGCCATATTCAGAACTGGTTGTTGCTGGTCTTGGCACCTTTTGTTTTATTTCCTGTTGGGGTGTGTTTATCAAGGTGCCATGACCAGCAATAACCAGTTCTGAAGATGGCCAATAACAGGCTGAAACATTTTAACAAGGTAACAAAATTTAACACGTGAAAGACACGTAATACGTTTTGCGAAGTGATATAGTGTTAAAAGTTGTGCAATCAAGATGTATTCTCTATCTTGTCAGATGTAAATCTCAACGATATCTTTATCTGGTTTTAAGTGGTGAGCATTTATTTCTCGATCCCTCTAAGCGGGACACTGTGTATAAAGACATACAGAAACAAACTGAAACAACAAAGTCAAAATGAATTAAATATAAATAATTGATTAACTAGCGGACTTACTCGTGTTAATTATGTAAGTCTGTGCGGCTTACAGATTTTTCGGTGCTTCATTACACCATCCTCAGAGTCTACTAGATCTCGGCGTCATCTCGTACTTCTCTGCCTGTTGTGTGGGTGCGTTTGATTGTTGAAAAGTGGAGTCAAATATAAATCTTAAAACAAAAGTTAATATGAGTGAAATAATAATCTTAATACAACAGTAATGTTAATCTGCAGAAGAATTAACTATCCTTGTGTATTATGAGCACAAAATCTTTGCGTCATATCCTTTTGTGACGCCATATTGTTCGAGAAAACGTTGCGTCAACTGATATCCCAAGAGTGCAGTGAACATTAGAGCAGGGGGAAATGCTCTGTCTAAGCCTCCTGCGTCGCCCATGAGTCCAGTTATCAGTGTTTGCTCAGCTTGAGGTCTCTTGTACATCACGACGCTCAGTTCCCCTGATTCGAACGCGGATGCCTATAGATTGCCCGCTTGACAGGTACCTCATTCACAGCGGAGTGTAAATCTGGGAGATTGCACTCACATATCTTTTCTTTCCGCCCCACGCGTGAAATATGAAAATATTTGTTCTGGAATTCTATACCGCACCATTATTTCCCCATCCTTTGTAATACATCAATATTACAGTTGACATACTTTTTGAGTACTACGTCCTTACCTACGTCAGCTGGCAGTCTCCCACAGACAGACAATTGGTTCGATTTACAGCAAGTTTCAAGAGATTTGCGATTCACGTATTCATATTTCCTTCTGCAACCCTTTATCACAGCTAGCATATAACATTTAGGACATTGAATATAGTGTTCATGTTAATAGTACATTATGCAACGAGCCTATAATGGTAGTAATTAAGACGCGAGTATGTTTATGAAACGAGCGCAAGAGGGTTTCATAATTTTCATACGAACGTCTTAATTACCATTATAGGCAAGTTTCATACGACTTTTTATGCTCGACCATATTTCTAACTTGAAATTATTCATAAGTATTCATGTTTTTCTTATCTGACTGAGGAGCGGAAACTGACCTTGTGCAATATCTCGTAAACTGTGAGATGTGCGCAGACGCTAAAGTATCGATTTTTCCGAGAAACAGATGTCATTGACCTTGATGTAATATAGAGAGTAAAATAAACATTAATCTTGAAATAACCTTGAAATTGATTTAGACATTGAAAACGAGATGACAAATTGAATTTATTTGAATATTATTTACAATTAACGCTAATTATTATAGTAACAGAACATAACCTTCTGCGGCAGTATTGGATTTCCAGCCTCCGTGACGTTTCGCTAGTTGTCTTTCGATTGCATATCCGAGAATAATCGATAGTTGCGCTTTCACATTGCTACAATGGTGTTTTCTGATTGGTGGAACACCTGAACTTTAATGAGTAGGTGTACTTTAATGAGGTCCATTAAAGGGCTGCTACCAGGTGTATAATTACTACATTTCGGCATGGTCGAGCATAAAATATTATTGAAAATTGATAGCGGAATAAATCTCAATCATTCACAGTGGCTGAGAACGCAACTCTAGAAGCGCCAAATTAATAATTCTTCTCCTAATAGAATTTTGTGAAACTTTGCACAGACGTTACAGATAGCATAGGGTAAATGAAGGCATTAATAGCATCAATTCAAAAAATGTTTTACAACTGATTAGAAATAAAGCAATAATATTAATTTTTTATATATTGATCATTTGTAGACTTTCTTGTGCAATGCACGTTTCGAACGTTGTAATAAGTAACAAGGTTTTACAACAATACAAATAAATAAAAGTATAATGATTACTGGTGCCATTACCTTGCAGTGAATGTAATAACGTCACTTCTTTTAGAACAAGGAAAGTAAGTACAGTACTGGCAAAAAAAAACTGGACCGACCCTTGTAGCTGATTTCGGAGCCTTGTTCACTGTGACAGCACGATAGACTGGTAACTAAGACCTTCGTGGTTCGAATCCTACCTGGGAAGGAAACATTATTTTGTTCCTTATTCAAATTTATTCCCAATACTTTTCGATTGCAGCGATATTTTACTACTTAATTAACTTATTATTCCCAGAACATGAATTTTACCAGCTTATTTTCTAATGGCTTTCGAAATGGGCTACATCAGCAGTCGAAACTACAACAATATCAACAGATTACTCGCTTATCTTGTGAATGCGGGCGTGGCATGCGCAGTGGCTCATTTCGGGGACTTTGATTATTCCTTCGGTCCGGTTTTTTTTTTCGCCACTACTGTACATGTCAGCTGAATTCAAGCTCCCTGTCCATAGGCCTACTGCAGAGCGGATGACAGTTCAGTACAGAGTATTCGATAAACAACATGTCATTTACAGTTCAGGAATATCATATCTTATTAATTTATGGAGAAAGTCTTAATTAAAGTGAGACGTTTTCCTCAAAGAAGGTTACCTAATCGGCGAACTTTGGTAGCAGTTTCTTATTGATTTTTAAAACCTAGGAGTCTCTTACCCTGTTTCGAAAATCACACAACCAGAAATTTGTTTTAAAATGATACTGCTTTACGGAAGCGGGAGAGATGAAAATTTTGCATTAGGAGAAAAGCTCGTGTGATTTTGTGCTGAAGACCATTTTTGTTTATTTTTCAGACGTACAATGAAAATTGAGAATATTTGCTGTTTTCTCGTTCACTTTATCTCCTACATTTCCTGGAACTGATGTTAAACTGGATATTGTTCTATCGAAATCTGCTGAAGACTGCAGTAGAGGAATACCAATTGCTAACTTGAGAGGCTCCCTATGAGGGCGTCATCGTTACGTTCAAAATTCATGAACATAAATTAGTCGTGTTTACGAGGTTACACAGTTTTAAAAATGAGGGAAAGACAAATAAACATACATAATATGCAGTTTCCCTGCATAAATGTTAAAATATGATGCTTTTATAAATAAAGGCAAAATATGCAGTTTTATGCACAACAAAAGTAATATCATTGTATTCAGAAATTTGTGATTCATGTAGATAATCTTTGAGCATATTCACACAACGATAGAGAACAAATATGCAAATGCATGAACTACCTTTCCCTAGTAATTAGTTAACATTGCCACCGGGTATATAGGGTAACCAAGGGTAAATGGGGTCAAAAAGTAACAAATCCTTAATTTTATTGTTAATTTCATAGTATATTACACTCATAACATATCATTAGTTACATCCACATGTAAGTACTACTTCCCCAAAAATGTTTCTTTTTTACTCTAAACTAACTGTCTGTACATGAACTGAAATATTTCACTGCAGTGACCCTTTTTACCCTTCTGTATAAGGTTAAATGGGGTCAGTGTTAAGGGCAAATCGGGTCACAATTTTTCCCCTCTATATACCTGCACGGAACGTTAAAATCATTATTGAATTGATTTAATTTAACACTTTATACATTCCACAAACAAACACTGTTTTCTTTTCTGCACTGTGTTGCAGTGTAGTCCAAAACCACATGCGTACAGTTCTAAAATTCTAGACACAAGTTCATTTTCTTGTTCTGGAGTAAACGTAGTTTGACGGCCTTTACTTTTCAAGTGGTTGACGTCGTTGCAGACATGAATGAGGAACTAACAACTCAGCAGCATGAAGTTGGCTTCTTCCCTCGCGAAATGCTTTAATAGCCTTCTGCATGTCGTTCTCAGTCCACGAATTTGAGTTTTCCTCTTACATTTAACCATCTGTCACAAAGAATTGAAAATAAATACTTTAATTTGAGTGGACTGATTTGAAACATGTTGACCCTATTTGTCCGATATTACTGACCCTATTTACCCCAAATTTAGAACTTTTTTCGCTAGAGGTTGGTAGTACTGAATACTGTTTCGACGAAGGCGTTAATAGCCATAATCTTTTCTAAAAAGATTAAACTTAATATTGAAAGTTAATCGCACACATTCTCTGCAATAGTTGTTGTAAAATAATAAAGGAACCGTAAAGTATTATTTAAAACTAGCCTTACCCGTGCGCTCCGCTGCACCCGTTAGAAATAAATATAAAGTAATTACACAATTAAAATAGGACATTTGATACAGGGAAGATTCGTGTTTGATAGAAGGATAAATCGTTTAATATGTTACTTAATTTAAATTGTATTTAAATAATTAAAATGCGATCATTTTGGTCCAGAGACCACTCCTTTGGTGCAATGACAATTCTTTTAACATGTTTCTCAATTTTTATTGCATGCATCCATACTTTAATGGAGACTGACATATCATTTAGATTTAATGTGTATACTTTATTTTACTTGCTATATGTTTCCATTGAATTATGATAATAACTTAATTTTAACCCTTGTTTTTTACGTATTCAGTAAATGGCGCTTGGCCCACTATGGTTCTGAATCCTTCAAATAACTTATATTATATTATATTACACTACATTACATTACATTACATTACACTATATTATATTACATAAAAATGTGTTGATAACGGATGTACACCGATAAGTAAGTTTTTAATTTGTTATGGGGGCTCTTGAATCTCAGGAGGAACAAATTTTATTTTACAACAGCGCAACATTTGCTATTACCCAATTTTTTTGCATTGCATTTAATGCATATGGATTTTATGTATTTTAACACGATTCAATTGAGCATAGTTAAAATTTGGATTATAAAATAATGGACTGCCAAGCTAACATATTATTACTGCTTACTAAATCAATACACTCTTGTGGTTCGTTAATTCTCTGAGATAAACATTATTTTAAGAAATACAGGAAACGAATACACAGAATAGCCTATCAAGTTTTCTGTGCATAAGAAGCTATTTTAATCTTACCTGTCCTCAATTCACTCCGAAGTTACTGTAATAACATTATAGCATTATGTCCATATAGAGAAACTACACTTTCCAATGGTGAAATAATAATTAATTATACAAATCGGTTAATTTAGCTTCCGATATTATTTCATACAAACACAGAAACATTCTCTGTAGGCTATGATTCATAGCTTTCGATTGTTTTTGACCAACGCCCCTTATAGACGAATTCATTTGTTTATTTCATTACACGGCCTTAGATGGCAGTTATTTTAATTTTGAAACTCACTTATCTCATTAAATATCAGTAGTATCAAAATTTTTGAAAGAATAAAACTTATCGGAAATGATTTTTAAAGAAATTGTTGATATGTAACATTTTTCAGAAAAATCAATAATAAGCTACATATTTCGATTTATTTAATTCAGACTCCCTTATAACCCCCCTTTTAAATAACGTATTTTGAATGCCATATAGCCTAAAATATAAGTTACAACGAACTTAATTTATATTCCAATTTTCATCTAAATCGGTTCAGCCATTATCGCGTGAAAAGATAACAAACATAGACAGACAGACAGACATACAAACAAAAATTAAAAAAAAGCGATTTTCGGTTTCAGGGTGGTTAATTATATATGTTAGGACCAATTATTTTTGGAAAATCGAAAATTACCAGAAAAATTTCGGCTACAGATTTATTATTTGTATAGATGTATAAAATACTCTTAACTCACCTTTATATTCTCTATATTCTTTTATTGTCAACACAAAGAATACACACACCAGCTAGCATCAATGGCACTCAACGTGTACAGGAAGTTCTCTTCCTGACCAGTATATGGTAGCACTTGCTTAAACTGATTTAAACTAGAATATGGAGACAGGGTTTTGAAATTGACCCGATTTAACCTCTGACCCGATTTAGACTGAGTTACCCTACCCATTTTCAGAGTGAATAAATACATACATACATACATACATACATCTTATAAGAGGACTACAATCCGAAACTTCACCCCTAGGTGGCTTCAAACTTCAACAAACCCGTGTACATCACATTTTCGGTTGTCCTGATTTGATGACAAGGAAAATGAAACACTTTTCGAGTAACGTTTGCAAATAGGCAGAGTTTGTATATAATGTGCTTAGTCCAACCCATACTCCGCCATTTCGACTGAGTGAGTCTCCAAACCTCGTTAAGCTATTAAGAACAAAGTTCTGAATCAATTAAGCGGATGCACTGGCTGGGAGAAATAAGAAAGCGAGCGGAGGGAAAAAAGATTCAAATATATTTTACGCAATCTCGAGGGGAAAAAAAGAACTAAGAACGTCACTACTTCCCCGAATCTGAAGTGGACCTCTTGTCTGAAACCAACTATAAAGAAATGTAAGATATTTTAATTTTTATTCTCTCAAAAAGATAGGAAGGAAAAAAAAAGAGAGCGAGTATGAGAGGAGAGAAAGTCCATTAGTCATCCTACGCTGTCAACTGTCCGAAACAAAAGTTCATGAAACAAGTAAAAATTGTAATCACTTCTTGCTGCTGTAACTTATTGTTGTCATCAATTATCATTACTTAAGGACTAATGGATCAAAGCCATTAGCGAATTTTAACTGGAAAATATTTTCACTCTTCCCAGTAATTGCAAATTGTACTTCCGAATTGTGCTTATATTCTCCATGTTCAAAATACGCGATCAAAACATTTACATCACATTTATCGTCTAATAATCTCTCTCTCTCTCTTTAACAGTCCATCAATTTAGCTAATTTTACACATCAGTCTTTGTAAAGAATAATAACTGAATCACCACCAAAATCTACGGTTTCTCTCTGACAATATCGGCTAATTTCATTGTTAGTCAATTTTCATTTTCTCATATGAATGTGAATGTAATTATGGAGTATTTGTAAACTTAGAAAAGACATTTGACAGAATGCATTGGAATAAACTTAGGCCTACGGCGATCCTGAAGAAAATTGGTGCGGAATGGAAAGAGAGTAGGCTATTAAATAATCTTTATATGAAAAACGAGTTAACGTCAGGATAGGAGAAGAAATTCGGAGGGAAGTGGAACAGGGAGAGGAGTACGACAAGGATACACCTATTCTTTTTCAAGATCTACTCGGGGAATTTTTTTTTCTCTGGTTAGGAGGAGGGACTCGAGCACGCTGAGACTTATTGTGCTTACCACTCCTATTCTGTGAATGGTTGGATAGCCGAACGGCCGCGCTCTTGTACAAGTAGAGCACGCCGCACCGTGAACTTAACCCGGGCTATGGCATGAATGATTAAGATATATAAATTAATGATGGCGAAATGAGTCCGAGGTTCAACGCCGAAAGTTACCCAGCAATTCTATTGCAATTGGTTGCGGGAAAACCTCGGAAAAATTCCTACCAGGTAACTTGTCGCAACCAGGATTTGAACCCGGGTCCGCTCGTTTAACTGTCAGACGCGCTGGCCGTTACTCCACAGCATACTTTGGGGATTTAGTGAAGAACTATTTTCAGAACATGGGAGGGGTGATAGTAGGAGGAAGAAAAGTAAATACCTTGATTTCGTGAGAGGTTCGGGAAAAATTCCCGTTACCATTTCTGTAATAATAATAATCTACGTGAATTTTGCTTCTTAGTGCAACATAACGTTGATCCTTAGTGGCAGAGGGTTAACATTTTATTGGAGAAATAAATTAAGTTTGAATATCAACGTGCTGTATGTATAGTACAATGGAAGCTCTTAAGTTCGACAGAAATCAAGTTCGACATCCTATAGTTCGACTGCTTACGTAAGAGAATTAGGCACGCCCCTATACGGGCACTAAGAAATGGGTTTGCCTTTTGAATGGGAATTGGTCCTGTGTCTTATAGTAATACTTTTGTTAAAGGGAAACAGAATATTTTACTGATTAGGGCATCCATATTGATCACTGATTTTAAATTAATGAACTCTTCTTTTTCTATTTGAGAATTGTGCCGTTTGTGAGACGGAACTGTCGAAATCCACTGTGGTACTAGAAGCGCGCGCACGCACACGCATACACACATCTCGGGGCGGGCAGAAAATTAAAGTACAGTACGGTACTGTATTCGCTGATGGATAACCAATAAGAATTTGTATTCATTTCACCTGCCACACCCACTACCCTTATTGGATTGAACTTTCAATTCTGTTCAGTCGAATTTAGGAGAGCCCACTGTATATCAAATTCTAGATGTTAGTAGTGGCTTGATCAGGGACAATTGCTTTTAGTTTATTGCACTACTGGTTTTAATAATGATTGAAAGTTCAAGTTCTTTGTTGTATGATTTTGCCAAGGTGATTCTCATCAAGTGGTGACCTACAATTACTTGAAATCAACAATCACCAACCACTTAAACATTCCACACAATTCTAGAAATTCTACGAATCCTCTTGCCGTCATGTTTATTAGTTTATTTTCTAAGTTGTTCAAACCTCTTTAATCACTTTGTATAGTATCGATTACAAACCTAATGCTCGTCTTTTTACTAATAGCTACGATAGTCCATCGATATTCAATTAAGAACAGAACTCGAAATTCACAAACTTTCAGGTAGAAGCACACAGTCTAGAAACTTTAAGAAGAGAACTTTCTTTTTCAGTCAGAAATATGTGGAATTTAGCTTGTACTCAGTCTGTCATGCTGCGTCTAAAACTTACAAACATAGGCAATAAAAGTTCCTCACTATCTTGATGAAACAAGGACGAAAAATAACTCTAATATGGATCCCTTCTCATCAGGGCATTCCTAGAAATGAAACTGTAGATGCCGCAGCAAAAGAAGCTACACGACTTCCATTGCACTTTTTAACGTCTATTCCTCATATAGAAGCCATTAAATACATATCCAGAAAACTGCACAACTATTGGCAAACACCATGGACAGAGTCATCATCCAGCAAACTTCACGAAATAGTAAAACATTCCAGAATGAAATATCCACTACGGAATTTTAAACGTCAAGATCAAGTAATAATCACCAGATTGCGAGTTGGGCACACCAAAATTACACATTCTTATCTTCTAGACAGAACTCTTCCTCCAACATGCAGCAATTGCCACAGTAGGATCTCTGTACGCCATTTAATTTCTGAATGTCCACTATACTACCACAGTCTACTATATACAGTCGCGAAGCTTGAGGTGATTTTTTGCAAATCTCGTGATAAAGCGCTCCAAGCGGTTAGCAACTAGAAACAATAGACTGTCCACGGTCGACTTTGGACTGTGTCGTATTTCTATCGAGTGCTAGCTCGTTGCGTATTTCACATTGATGCTTGTGAAATGTTCGTTATTGGTTGTAATGAAAATGTTAAGGGCTAAAATACAATAATTGGAATAATAATATTTTACTAGAGACGTAGAAAATTAAGTTTGTTTTAATGAAATTTATTGATCACATTTTATTTTCAATTCTGGTGGGATTATTATTGCTTAGGCCTACTTTTTTTTTTTCAAAGGATATGTTTTTAATTATAGCTGTTAATTTTTTTGTTATTTTTATTTGTTACTGTTTATACTTAAAAATATTGTATTCATTGTATGCTTTGTACTGCACTATTGTATTACTAATATTAGTATTATTATTACTATTAGGCCTGTTATTATTTTATTTATTATTATTATTATTATTATTATTATTATCATTATCATTACTATTCTTATTTATTATTATTATTATTATTATTATTATTATTATTATTATTATTATTAATTGTCTTATTTTTTTATACTTTGTAGGCCTCATTTATTTTTGACCTGCTGTTCACATTTTATTATGCTTTCTTCTTTCTTTCTGTATGTTATATATTATGTCTGATTTCTTCTTACTTGTTGTTTACATTTTATTATTATTATCTTATTCAGTTTTGTGTGTACTTTGTAAATTTGTAGTGTTTCTATAACGCAGTTTTTACTCCTGGTTGAGTGTTAGAGAAGGCCGTATGGCCTTAACTCTGCCAGGTTAATAATTATTATTATTATTATTATTATTATTATTATTATTATTATTATTATTATTACTAGAGACGTAGAAAAAGTCTGTTACAATAAAATTTATTGATCACGTTTTATTTCCAATTCTGGTGTGATTATTATAGCTTAACCTCATCCCACTTTGTTAACTACGTAAGCCTACACTACAAGTACCGGTACACTTAAGTTACTCTATTAATTCATATTTTTATTATTATTGTTGTAAAGAGAAATGCGAATTAATATTTATTGGTTTCATAGTTAATTATCGCTATAATCTTGAATGAGTGAAGCTACTGTAGTAAATTTCAGTTCGTTTTACACAAACAAAAATAATATTAACCTATTTCTTGCAGGTATCTTCGAGTTTATGGTGGAACTTAATATACTTCATTAAAATAATAAATTAACTTTATGCATTTAATTTTCAATAATGGAAGGAAGGTGTTAATTTTTCCAAAAGAACACGACAACGAAAGTGTAACATATTTTGTCGTCTGCTAGGAGAGAGATCTGCTATGATGAGGCGATAGTAGCGATCCTAGTGGTGGGCAACTACCCATGTTTGCATTTTTACTACATATTGAGCTTCGCGACTGTATATAGTAGACTGTGATATTACCTTCATCGAAATCATTTCCATATACCAACAGACTTATCAACAGTTCTAAACAACCCATCATTCAGTTCAAACTTAATTAAATTTCTGAAAGCTATCAACATTTACAAATGTATCTAAAATGATTATAGTAATACAGTAAACTCTATGTAAATTGTGAGAATTGTTAATGTATTGTAGCGATATGACTTCCTAAGTTAAAGCGACATAAAATAAATAAATAGATAGAAAAAAAAGCAGAGATGCGAGTTTCCCGACTCTCTTACGTAACACTAAATTATGCGTTGCGGTGAGTGAATGTAGGTGGACGTCACGTTCATATGGTACAGGTTTTCCTGACTGTTCTCAACCAATTCCGCAGCGTTGCTATGCAAGCAAACCACTTCATTTTGCTATCCTGCCATTCATTATAACATGCCAAATCTTGTTTGCTAAAACCGCTTTGAGTGTGATAGCCACATAACTGAATACTGCAATATTTTAATTGTAAAAAGAAGACCACAGTTTTCTCACTACTATTTTTGGGCGATTATGATTTTTTTTGCCCCTATTTACCATTGTTGCTTACGTGCTTTGTAAGATGACAATACCACACGTTCTGGTTGCTATGCTAACAATCTATATATACTAGTGGCTTGTGCAGCAAATACTGCTGCAAACTAAGTTCGTTAGACGTTCAAATAAAAATGTTTCAGATTTATTTTCAATGAAGAATACTTGTCTTTTTGATAGTTATTTGCTTCCATAATAATGAAACATACTCCCTCTGAATGGATTTTTTTAGGCCAAATACTTTTTCTTGAACCTATCCAACTTCAGTTTTTGAGTTTCAACGCGAAAACGCAAGTATCAATGTCAGGACGATAGCAGAAACTATTTCAGGTCATTGTGGATTGTAGGCAAAAGTTAAAAAAATGTCAGGTTTGCTAAACTTTCGAACAATAGCATTTTCGTATAGCTGCTGCATGTAGAACTTGAAATGTAGACGGTAAAATCATTTTATCCTACTAAGAGATCTTGCTGAAATGATCTGGAGAATACAAAAATTTCTAGGCCTCTTATTTTATCAGTAAGTAATACCTTTTGATATTTCCTTAGGAACTGTAATTTTTGCGCTCTCTCGAGCCAATACTGAAGACAATGACACATATCAATATCTACACTGCACCGCCATTAAGTATATGAAAAAGACCCAACCCCACTGGGTTAATAAGTATAAAAATATTTGATTTTTAATAACAATATTATTATCTTACTTAAGTTTTGTAGATACAGCAGCCACTCAGTAAATTATAGAAATGAAGATCTAAATTAAGATATTCTCTACATTTACTTACATAACCACAACACGTTTCACTTTCATGTCATCAATATAGCATCAATATTATGTACAATTAATGAACAATAGATGCATCATGATATTAACTACCGGTATAATAATATTTAATTTCTAATGGTAATAATGTCATCAAACCACTTCAAGTTTCGTAGATTTGAATATCCAATACACAGCTGTACTCAGAAAATTATACAATGCAGAATCAGTTTTTAATAACAAATTGAATTGAGCTCTAAATATGTCGGCAATCGTGCAGGTTATGGCCTTCGTGTAATAGCCTATTGTTTATTGTAGTGTGTGTTTTGTTCTGAAATTCAATCAAGTTGGCCGTGAATGCAATTAATTAGTTCTCAAAACTGACGAAAGATGGATTTTGGAAAAAAGGAAAATGATGTAGGAAAATTGACTACTACTTTTCCGAAAAACTTTGGGTTCCAAGCTTCAAAATGAGGGGTCATTTATTAAAATCCGTTTAGCCGTTTTCCCGTAATTTCCATTACCAGTTCAAATTATATATATAGATAATTTGAACTGGTAATGGAAATTACGGGAAAACGGCTGAACGGATTTTAATAAATGATCCCTCATTTTGAAGCTTGGAACCCAAAGTTTTTCAGAAAGATAGTAGTTCTCAGTGAAATGTCAATTTTCCTACATAATTTTCCTATTTTCCAAAATCCATCTTTCATCAGTTTTGAGAACTAATTAATTGCATTTCAGAATAAAACAAAACACACACACTACAATAAACAACAGACTATTACACGAAGGCCATGACCTACAGGCTTGCTAACATAGTCAGAGTTCAGATGGCTCAGATTCTTTCACATCATAATGCCAATATGTCGATCTTCATTTGTGTAATTTTTTGATAACGTATAAAATAGTAATATGCGTTACAAGAGCGGTATGTTGAAGTTTTCATGTTCGAGGAAAAGTCTGAAAAAGCGAAACGTAGTTGAGCTTTTTAATTTCCGAGAATTGAAAGAAAACATACCGCTCGTGTATCGTACATTATTTTGTGCGAAGATCATTTATTACATACCTGAAAGAGGAATTTATAATTAGTTGCAATGAAATCTCCATCTTGGTTTCTGTTCAATGACGGCAAATTTGCAAAACAAAAATATCTATCTTCAACATTGTTGCTTTAAAATGTTTTCTGTGTTTACTATACTCCAGCAGGCGTGATATACGTCTGTCCTTTTTTCCCCCCAGTCTATGATGAGTCTGGAATCTTGTTGATTTTTTCACGGCTTCCTTAATGTTACTTGCATCACGAATGCATTAACTTTAGTGGAGTAATTTTTGCAAATATTTAAAAACAATAATTAACAGTGCAATTTAGGTGAAATTGCAGTGGTAAGTTTCCAATTTATAATTATTACTATATTGAACGTCTCTAAAAATAATATGTTAAAAGCCCAAAGCAGTAAAATCAATATGTCACTTAAGCGGTAAGAAGAGGGAAATTGTTATGTATGTTAGGTTGGGAATACTGAATGTGGAATTTTAGACTTTCCGCGGATTGGTTTTGTGCGGAAACAAAGCAAATACGCACGATCTCGCACAAAATAATTTACAGGTCTGATTCTCTGGTCTGTAGTTTTCCGAGTACAGCTGTGTATTGGATATTAAGAACTACAAAACTTAAGAATATTTGATGACATTATTACCATTAAAAATGAAATATTATTATAGTTAATACAACACATAATGGTATACTGATGATAATTATGAAAGTGAAACCTTTTGGGGCTTTAAGTAAGTAGACGCAGAGAAAGAATATTTTATATTAGATCTTAATTTTTATAATTTACTGAGTAACGGCTATAAGATATATGTTGCTGAAAACTATAAAACTTAGGCTATATTTCAGTATATTTTTATGTTATGAAGAATGGTTTCCCTAAAAACAAGATTCTGTGTAGGAATTCTAACTTTCAAGGCCCTTAGGCAAAACAACGGTAACATTTGCAAGCATGGCCTGATGTGATCTCACCGGCGAGTATTACAGACAAAACGCAGGATTGTAGAAATTATTAAAAATGTATTCAAAGTCATATGACAAATCATCTGACGTTGAAATGAAACTTTATTATAAATTACTAAAACGAAGAAAAATGTTGATAACTAATGGTGAGTTTTTGGCAATAAATTCAGTAACTCTCTTGTTCTCCAATATAGGAGAGTGACGTAGCAAAAGTATAACAGTTTAATGTAGGCGCCATATCTTCATGTTATGGCGATTATATCACCTATACATCACCTCCCAATGGAGATGCACAAAGGCGGAGGTGCCGCAGGGCTCCGTATTAGGACCACTACTTTTCTCTATCTACATTAATGACGTATCAAAGAACTTACAGTATTGCCGATATCACCTCTATGCCGACGACCTACAACTTTACATACATTCCAGACCCAATACGATCAATGAATCGATTGACAAGTTAAATTGTGACCTAGCCACTGTCTCCACTTGGGCCGCCAATTTCGGACTCGCACTTAATCCAAGTAAGACTCAAGCCATAATTATTGGACATAAGCGTTTAGTTAACTCCCTTAATAACAGTAATCTTTCAGTTGTTACCCTTAACAACACGCTAATCCCTTATTCATCTGTCGTAAAAATCTTGGCTTCTTTTTTGATAATAATCTAAGTTGGAATTTTCAAGTTAAAGAAACGATAAAAAAATCTGTTCCTCCATTCACTGTTTGAGTCGCTTGAGAAACTTCTTGCCCCAGCAACTAAAACTTACCCTAGTGCAAACCCTAGTAACGCCGCACTTCGATTATTGTGACGTTTTGTTAAGTGACCTAAGTTCTGAACTGTCAAGTTACAGCGAGCTCAGAATATGTGCGTCAGATACGTGTGCAACATCCGACGGTATGATCACATATCACCGTCCTTCGCAAGTCTCTCGTGGCTCCGACTTAAAGAACGTAGAACTTTACACTCTTTGTCTTTACTCTTTCGAATTCTGCACACTTCAACACCAAATTACCTTTCGTCTCGTTTCTCTTATCTATACTCTAACCACGACGTAAATACCAGATCACTTATCTGTGGCACGCTAAGTATACCTCTTCATAGAACATCTTGTTATTCATCATCTTTTACAATATCCACCTCGCGTCAATGGAATTCCTTGTCACAAAGTATTAGGGGCTGCAAGACAATAAACACCTTTAAGAACAGCTTAAAAGATAACCTTATTAGCATTTCACTCCAATCATACTGATTTAAACTATCACTGACTACATTGTTACTTTTTTCTTTAGACATCATCCTGATTGTGCTGTATTTTAATTGTCTCGTAATAATCTCTTTCTATTATCTAATATTATTTGAAATATATTAACATTCTATATATTTTAGTTTAATTCTGCTACACAGTTTATTTCAGTGTTTAATTAATAGTTCATAGTATTTTTTGTTTAATTTGTAAATAACTTTTGTATACATGTAACTATCATCTAAATCAAACTGTTGGATTCTTTGTAAGTTCATGCATATGTATATACACTTTTTGCTGGTTGAGTGGAAGAGAAGGCCTTACGGCCTTAACTCTGCCAGCTAAAATAAATCATTATTATTATTATTATTATTATTATTATTATTATTATTATATACATAATCCCCAAACTGTGTGAAGGACCACACCTACCGTTGGTTAGCAGGTCCATGTGACAGCTCCACCGACCATATCCCCTCTTCACCACTTACGGGACGCTTATGCATGTCATGGTAGTTAGCATGCTGAAATAGAATTTCCTCCATTTCTGATGGAACAGTTATACCGTTGTGATTCGGTCCCCAGAGCCTAGTTTGTTAAAAACAGGTTGCACCACGGGAAGGTGAGGATGGGATTTGAGTAGGAGAGGTTATGGAATGCACTTCACTACTCCTTGCAACCCAAGGAAACAAAAATACGCAGAATTCAAACTGGATTAAAAAAATACTACTTACGAAAGCGAATTACGTCGAAAATCGAAAAATCGAAGGAGAATTGTGAGGAAAATTTAATAGGTACGCAAAACACGTCCTTGCAAGTGGGTTGGGGGCTGTACAAAACTAAATATGTGAGCTCCAAGCCTGTTGGCCACTAGTCTCACTCCGGGTTACGCTGCTCCCCTGAAGGAGCTCTAGAAAATTTTGAAGGGGAAGCCGAAATTGGACGTAACCTCTTAGGTACCACATACGCGAGGGGGCTGACATTGATCAATTGATCACGGAACGGGGCGAGGAGGAGTTGGCTGGTGTTTGCCGTTAGAATGGCAAGACGCCGTCATCTGTTGTTCGATGACAAAGCATGTGAAGGCCGTCGGAAGAAGAGCCGTGAAATCTAATCTGCAATTTGAGAGGTCCCTGTCCTTTCAATTTGCGACTTATTAAGTGACCTCGTATATTTAATAGACTACTTATATTATCTGAACTAGGGCATACATCGTTTATAATAAGGGTGGAATATGTATGGGGAAGGGCATATAGGTCCGTGGCCCATCTCTTATAGGGCTCATCCCGACATTTGTCTTACGCCTGAGGAAAACCACGGAATACCTTAGGCGAGATGAGTTGTCTCATGTATAAGAGACTAGCCAATTTGGCTATTATGTAGGAGGTGATTGTTGTCATGAGCCTTGTTGAATCGTCTCAATTTTGAGACAAGCCATTTGGCTATATTATGGCTCAATTACGAAGTGGGGGAGAGATGTAATTAGTTGATTAATTTAAGTAATTAGGGAGATTAATGGGGATATCAAATCACAAGTAATTTATAGACGAAGTGTTACAAATATGAAATATTGTAATATACGACCTGAGACGTGTTTTATTCTATAGTCCCGTCGCTCTAATTTCCGGCAGGCAAATCACGTTGCAGGTCGGCTACATTTAAACGTGTGCGTCTTGTGATTCGCTTATGAAGACGTTATTCATTTCTTAAGGTTCGATAAATACTTAATATAATCGCCCGCCATTTTGGCTCTTTCGTTGGCGTTCGCAGAAAGCACACGAAGACGTTATTTGCCGCTCAATTATTTGCTCAATTACAGTGCGTTTGATTTATTATCATAGGAGCTACGACATGATAATGTTTAACGGTGTGGCAAATAGATTCCTCGTATGGTAGCTCGGCAACGAAAGAACAAAATGGCGAACGATACTACCTACCTAGAGCCTTCACTTCCTAAGACGTAAGCAAAGAGGAGGAGTCACGCCGGGAATAACAGCGTCGCGACATAGCGGAAGCCTTCAAAATGACTACGCAATGATACTCTCTTCGGTGGGAATGTGTTAGTTTTCCGTTATAAGCTTAACTATTGAAACGTTTATCATTATTGCGTTTTCGAGGAATATACATTATTTTTTTATTTTAGTAGGTTATTTTACGACGATTTATCAACAGCTTAGGTTATTTAGCGTCTGAATGAGATGAAGGTGATAATGCCAGTGAAATGAGTCCGGGGTCCAGCACCGAAAGTTCCCCAGCATTTGCTCATATGGGTTGAGGGAAAACCCAGGGAAAAACCTCAACCAGGTAACTTTCCCCGACCGGGAATCGAACCCGGGCCACCTGGTTTCGCGGCCACACGCGCTGACCGTTACTCCACAGGTGTGGACTATACATTCTTGAATATACATTGTTATTCCTCAACGTTAGAAATATTAATGAATATATATTCCTAAAGAGAAAAAATCTGCGTTCATAGCAACGTATGTTTAATTGATTTCGTTTTTAAATTATAATATGTTTTGAAAAACTTATATCAGTGTGTCACAAATATGGAATACTAGTATTATTAGTATTCCATCTTTATACCCTGGTTTTCTGTTTCGTTACTAGTGTTATCACCTGAAAGAGGATGGAAAATCTCACCTTCCAACAAACTTGTAAAACAGTGGAATGAAAACGCAATGCAAGAAGCCATAAAACAAGTTCGAGAGACGATTCATCTGGATTCAGTATTACGGTTGGGAAAACACCTAATGTAGGTGCTGAATGCCTGTTCCTTGATTTTCTTAGTAGAGGCCATTTCGACTTTGCAATTTTTTTTTCATTTTACTTGGTTATTTAATGACGCTGTACGAACTACGAGGTTATTTAGCGTCGATGGAATTGGTGATAGCGAGATGAGACCGAGGATTCGCCGTAGATTACCTGAAATATGCCTTACGGTTGGGGAAAACCTCGGAAAAACCCAACCACGTAATCAGCGCAAGAGCGAATCGAACCCCCGCGCCCGAGTGCAACTCCGGATCGGCAGGCAAGCGCCTAGCTGACCGTGCTACGACGGTGGGTTCAATTTTGTTAATCTTGTAACTTGATAATAGTATTCCATATTTGTACCTCCATTTTTTAAGAAGGAAATGTGTTAGATTTTGAGAAAATTATTTTTTTCTAACGTTTTATAACATCTTACGAACTTCTGAGTCCGGTGTACCATTCACAGGGACATTCAGCAATAAACAGGACGATACTTTACGCCAAAAAAAAAAAAAAGTATTCCATATTTGATAACACTTCCTCTACGTAATAAATTGTAACTTTGCCAGGGCTTTTACGTACAACTGAATTAGGCATAGCACAGGTTCTGCTGCATTATTTTCAGAAATAGAACGTTTCAGAACTAAATACAGATTCCAACATTAGGATAAATAGGTACGACCAGAGTGGTCGCCTACTCTGCAACGTTGCCAACTCTATTCTTAAAAACCCGCTCAGATACAGTGCAGAAATCGCTAAACTGCTGTATCTCCAATGTAAAATGAGATTTTTTACCGCCGTGAGTGTTAAAAACCCGCTAAATCCCTATATGAGTAATACAAATGTAATAAATTCTACCTGCTAAACTAATACTGAAAGACGCTAGATCTAGCAGGAAAAACCGCTGAGTTGGCAACACTGTTAAGGCTCATTCACGATGAAAATTAAACATAACGTAAGCGTTAACTTAAGAATATAAACGTTACGGTAAAATCAAGAAGTCATACCATCATTCACGATGGGAACATAAACATAACAGCAAACATACTTGGTAACCATGGAAACAAAACAACGACGCCATTTCCTCATATTCTGTCATATACTTCAGCGCTCCACGATTGTGTTCTGTTTGAAAATCACGTAAGCATAAGCATGAAAGTTTGGAGTTTGCAAACTTTCATGTTAACGTCTTACGGTAATGTTTATGTCAATGCTTATGTGAATCACAGTGAATGATCCCATTTGGTAGCCTGGGCGCAAACTTCTGTGTTTATGTTACGGTGAATGGGCCTTTACTCTGTTGAGCTCGTTATGAGTTCTACACACAACTAAACCGTTTAAAATGTTATTTTTTTAGTATCAAAATATTTGCTGTTAGAAAAAATATTTGCATCTGAAGACGATATCATATCAAGACTTAGCAAGATAGTTAATATCATCTATGATAATATAATATGACTTTGGCACTGATCGCTGTATGGAGATAAACTAGAATCTGTATCATAATGATACAGCGATCTGCAGATTCAATCCATAAACGAGTTAACTGGAATCCATCGCGAACGCCAGTTTATTACATGCACAGTGCTAATGTTTGGTCAATACTGAGCACATCTACAGGGTACACAAACCGAGTTGCAAGATAGACATTAATACCGTTAACCTACTCTTCATTACAGGGCAGGGCATCGGGCTGTAAATCGGGGCGTGTAATTAGGGATATTACCCCCAATATTTGTGCTGTGCTACGCCATTAGGGTAAGATTCTATTAGCAAATTACTACTGCGACCGTTCAACCTGGCCCTATCAATAAAATATCTAAAATTATGTCCTAAAGATACTTACTTACAAATGGCTTTTAAGGAACCCGGAGGTTCATTGCCACCCTTACATAGGCCCCCATCGGCCCCTATCCTGAGCAAGATTAATCCAGTCTCTATCATCATATTCCACCTCCCTCAAATCAATTTTAATATTATCCTCCCATCGACGTTTCCACCTTCCCAAAGGTATTTTTCTCTCCGGCATCCCAACTAACACTCTATATGCATTTCTGGATTCCCCCATACATTCTACATGTCCTGCCCATCTCAAACGTCTGGATTTAATGTTCCTAATTATGGCAGGTGAAGATTACATTGCGTGCAATTCTGCGTTGTGTAACTTTAATTGCCGACCTAATTAAGTATTTAAGTTCGATATTTTTCTAGCGTTTGCATGTTTTCCAATTTTGATTTTGTCTATAATTTTCTTTTGTGTTAATATTATATTTTGATGCATTTCCTTTTCATATTCTGAGTGGAAGAGAAGGCCTTACGGCCTTTCTGCCAGAAGCATTATTATTATCATTATTATTATTATTATTATTATTATTATTATCATCATCATTATTATTATTTTGTATTCAGTGTCTATATTTTATGTTTTTTTTTCTGTTTATATATGAATTGTTCTTTGGGTCAATGTCACCGTACAACGTAGCCTACTTGCCATTGGAATAAATAAATAAATAAATAAATAAATAAATAAATAAATAAATCAATAAATAAATACTTACTGGCTTTTAAGGAACCCGGAGGTTCACTGCCGCCCTCACATAAGCCCGCCATTGGTCCCTATCCTGAGCAAGATTAATCCAGTCTCTATCATCATATCCCACCTCCCTCATATCCATTTTAATATTATCTTCCCATCTACGTCTCGGCCTCCCCAAAGATCTTTTTCCCTCCGGCCTTCCAACTAACACTCTATATGCATTTCTGAATTCGCCCATACGTGCTACATGTCCTGTCCATCTCAAACGTCTGGATTTAATGATCCTAATTATGTCAGGTGAAGAATACAATGCGTACAGTTCTGTGTTGTGTAACTTTCTCCATTCTCCTCTAATTTCATCCCTTTTAGTCCCAAATATTTTCCTAAGCACCTTATTATCAAACACGCTTAACATATGTTCCTCTATATTTTGATGTACCGAAGTACATATGATATTTCCATGTAGATATTCTGCGTCATCATGTGATGAAAGAGTGATGGAACGGAGAAAAATTCTCTCCGGCGCCGGGATTTGAACCCGGGTTTTCAGCTCTACGTGCTGATGCTTTATCCACTAAGCCACGCCGGATACAACCCCGACGCCGGTTAGAATCGTCTCAGATTAAGCTCCATCTCTTGGGTTCCCTCTAGTGGCCGCCCTCTCCACTACGTCATAGATGTCTATGAACGCAGGACCGAAGTCCATACATGTGTTGAGGTGCACTCGAATGAGGATCCCGGCCAACCAGTCACTCATAAAAGCTTCTCAACCGAACAATCACAGGCATTTCCCATATTTATTCTGTGTTGCTGTGGTCGTGCCAGAGAATCAGTCCCATTCCGAGGCTTATTTGAAGGTTTCGTAACAAGCTGTTTTTTTTTACGGTGATGGGTTGTTAGCTCTTCGCCCAACCCTCAAGCTGGAGGACCAACCTTCATCGGCTGTCCACGACTGCTTATTCAATATATTCACAGCTACCCTCCATATCTGGAGGCCGTCTCCTCGATCCGCAACCTGAGGACTCGCCATGCCGTAGAAATAAATAAATAAATAAATAAATAAATAAATAAATAAATAAATAAATAAATAAATAAATAAATAAATAAATAAATAAATAAATAAATAAATAAATAAATAAATAAACAAATAAACAAATAAACAAATAAATGGAACAACTGGATAATACCCACGGCAGAGCAATGTCGATAGTCGATGTTACTCGCTGGCCACTAGTCACCGGGCCGTACCGAGCCGTGCCAAACAAAACACAATCGAAATGGTGGTAGTAAAATTCGCGACTATATTCTTAAATAATTCACTGCATTAGTCAAGTGCAAGACTTCTGGCTTCTGTTACATTCAAACAATTATAAAATACGATAATTTGGTCCAGGGAGCATCCGTCTTTGATGCAAAGATGATTTGTTTGGCTTGTTTCTTAAATAAAATTACGAAATGGCGTTCCTGTGCTTAACATTTAATAAAAAACGAACTATAGCAAAACTTTTGTTCCGAGACTCTCATCCAAGTCACGTAATAAGTCACGTAATCTACTTCAATATATTTGCGCAAATATACCTTGCAGCTAACAGTGGTGCTATCTCTCAGTAATGTTCAGAACGAAGGAGATAGAGAGAGAAAAATAAACAAATTTCTCCCTCCAACGACGCCACACACCAACGTCGTGTTCTTATGTTGGCGAGATTGTGTATTTACTTAAATTTGGTGCTAAACGTAACGGCACGGTTCAAAGATACCTTGGGAATTCTCCAGTTTAGCATAAATAAATAAATAAATAAATAAATAAATAAATATTTCATTATTACCATCATTGGCCATCCTACTCGATTACCTCCTGGCATAATTGCCTCGTAAGTGGTGTCTTCTTGGTATCACTTGTGAGGTTCAGACCTGTCTTTGGGAAGCTGACTAAACAACATCAACATCATCATCACTATAATGAATCTTATTCTCCACAAACGAGCGGTGATGAAATTGGAAACATCGCATAAACTACGAAATCAATCAGAACAGCTTTCGGATCAGGCGCTGAAGTACGTTCCCGAAGTTGGAAACTACTCTTCCGGCACTGCAAATCCACTTCCCTCGATGGCGCAGTGTATCAGCACCGTGACAGATATCTGCGCCAGAGTGGGACCTCAGTGCTAATGCAGTCACCTGTGAAACCCCTACCACAACCGCCTTACGTTTCCGCCCATTAAGTACTTCCAGGTCTTTGTTCAGAGAGAGCTTATAGGTTAATTCAGCTACCGAGTTTCATCTCATTACTATTGTACGTTATTGATAACAAGCTTTAGCTGGGAAGGTGTAGCGAAGGCTAAATTGCGACCAGGTTTGTCGTCTTTCATACAGCGGAAGTATGCATACCTCGGAACGAAATTAAATTGACGTATTAGAGAGTTTTAGAACTCTCGTCGCCCGATAAACGGTTAACGCTATGTTGACGTCATTGATGAAAGAGCCAATCAGAGCTATTCAGGTTACGTTATTTCAATAACGGACCCGCTATCTCTAGGCGGATAACGTGGACGTGAACGAAGTTTACCTTAGGCCTAATTCGGTGTTAAAAAATGGCATCTCGTTTGAGATGTGAATGATATTCGTCTACTTATAACAGCTCAAGATGGATAAATTATTATACAAGATTCAGGAAAGAATTTTTCGTGGAGATCCCAATAGATAAAAGCTTGAGTCGTGAGTACTCCGCCAAGCGAAAACGTTCCTTTAACTCGCTGTAATTCGGAAACCAGCCAAGATTTTGAGTAGCGACAATTTTTAAAAGTAATTTTCCATCTTTCACAACATTTCTCTCGCTTTGAACCCCCATTAAAGTGAAAAAAATTGCTGCTTACCAACTTTTAAATGTGTAAATGTCTATTCTGAACGGATCACATCGAAGTTCATATTTTTCTCCTTACTTTTTTTTTCAAAACTGATTTTAATTTAAATTTTTTTCTATGCTTTCCTCACACATTGAGGTTTCACTTAAGAGAATTACAGCGTGATTTATTAAATATCAACACTATTTCCTGAACATAATTATCCCTTCTCAAAGTTCAATTTATCTAGGTAGGGTACTGAATACTGAACTTTGAGAAGGAGTAATTATGTTTAGGAAATAGTGTTGTCACTTCAGACTAATATACTGTAGTTTTGTTAATTTGGCCACAAAAGACGGTGATATTATGATAGTCATACAGAGAATGAAATTCATGACCATAAAAAATGTTGTTTGAAAGCAACATCACAGTCTACTATATACAGTCACGAAGCTTGAGTTTTGAGGGCGCTAGAAACAATAGACTGTGACGGTACTATTTTACATTGCCTGTAATGAGGCGATATTAGCGATCCTAGTGGTGAGCAACTATCTAATGTTTGCATATTTACTACGTATAGAACTACGCGACTGTATATACTAGACTGTGGCAACATAATATAAGTACCAAAATTTGATTTGTTACATTGATTTATTTGAACGCTACACTTGCTTGTTTGTTAAAATGTGTATATTATAACGTTATGAAATTTGTGTCTTTTTAGAAAATATAATTTCAATTAATGCTCCACCATAAATGTTTACACTAAAACCTTGTGCATCCCTCGTGTATATCGCACGGCACTTCCTTCCCCACACACGTTAACTGCATTGTCTTTACGTTTTCACTGTGCCTAAACGAGACGCTCTACTGTAATACGTAGTGACAAACTGTTACATTCTGTTTCCTCATTTGTTTCTTGCCAAAGAGCTCACAGTGGAAGATATGCTGTGCTTATAATAATGGCAAATATTTTCTCATTTCTCACAAGACAGTAATTTTAGAATCCATGTTTGTAGAACTTTTATTTCTTGTTTCAATGCATACTAACTCCTCTCTAAATACTGAATCTTTCTTTTTTTTAACATATATGAATATCAAATAAAATATACCACAGTGTTAAAGAAAGTAAGTATATATTGTATTTTATTACTTTTATTCAACGATAGATGTTTCACACAAACAATGAGCTTTCTTTAAATCTCTGTCAATTTCTTTAAGAGGTGAGCCTATGCCGTAGAAACAGTTACTTGTAGGCCTAAATATACAGGGACATCATTTTATTTTTACTTTAATTTTTATTGTACCTGAGTTTTTGAATGTACTTCACTCCCACCCCTCTACTAGTAAAGTTACAACCGTCCTCCACACAGAACCAAGGCAGCATATAGTAAACGGCACTGAGTTAGTGGGTATAGTACGTTCCAGAAATATATTCGCGTTTTCCAGTGACGAAAGAGCTTTCAATATTGAATCATATTTTCGCACAGGTACTGTCCGTTTGCCTACGTCGCAACCCGATTTTCCCCAACTGCTTCTGCTCGCCCCTCTGTAAAAGCTGGGCTGTCTTAGCTCTTTTCTGAAAATAATGCTCTTTTCTGAAAACAATTTCTGTTAGGAATTGGACGTTTACCTCATATTATACAACTGTTTAAAATAACTTAAAAGGACCTCGTTAAGTAATTAACTGTCACGTGATTTTCCCCCTTTCTACGATCCTACGTCATAACCACTTGGACGGACAGTAGATAGCATGTATGAGTAATTTTATCTGTGCGGGTCGGGCAGAAGTGAAGATTGAATTTACAGTACGTAAGGTAATCTTTTATAGAGTGGGTACAGAATTATTTCAACATGAGTTACTCGTACGAAGGACGAAACTGGCAATTGGAATTAGATGCAATAGTCTATAGTGCGATAATATGCACAAAAGAACTGAAGCCTGTATCGAAATGAACGGCCACCATTTTCAAAACTGTGTTTAAATATTCATATCATGATTATTTTTCAATTTAACTTCTTTCTCTATATTGTACGCTAATGTGCTGTAGACAGTATAATATACTTCGCATGGATAACTCAGTTCGTGAGTAAAAACACTTATTCTTATTTTGATTAAACGAAACCTAATGAAAATTATCGAACTCAAAATCGCGATATTTCCTAGTTTACGTAAATGGATGAACTACTTTTCTATCCTATACCTAGTAGAGAGGTTTGTTTGTGTTTTAAGCCAGTATCATCAAACTACAGTCGTGGAAGGGGATAGCAAAAACGGTGGTTTCCGGTTCTCTAAAGGTATAGCCAGGTTAATATTAAAAATGTTAGTAAAAATAAAATGATGTCCCTGCCACACTACAGCTGGATTAAGACACAGTAGGAATTATGGACCAAGACTATTCAATTCAGTATTGAAAAATAATCCAGACCTAAGCAATTTACACATTCTTAAGTTTAAAAATAAAGTGAAAATGTTTGTATGATATTTGATAAATTTTATTATAATTTTTTTTAAGTGTTACTAGCATTATATGGTACTAATTTTTATTGTATTTAGCTGATGCATGTAACCTATAAGATAAAACATTGTAATAAATATAAATAGATCATTTTCTTAATTAATAACAGTGTATATCTCCAATAAATGATTCCTTAGCATCGCCACAGATACACTTGATTGTACTTGTCACTAGAAAGTTATTGAAATTTATATTTTCCCCGCCATTCATAAAATATTTTGATATGATACCTCTTGCACAAAAGGAGAGATCTATAACTGAAACTCGATTAATATATTTCAGTATTATTTGTATTTATCCTGGTAATAATGAACAGTTTGACTCGTAGACATTTTGTTTTTACAGCATTAACTTCCCATGATTGTACGAGGAGATTCGAAGAGAACGGCAGTTACGTAGACATTCAGCTCCCCCTACTACCAATAATGCACAACACAATGTCAATACGGCGGTTGCTGTCGTCTGCGATACAATGAACTTTTCTGTTGATTTTCGAGTTTGGCATTGTTTCCGGTTATTAGGCTATATGTTTATTTAAGTTGTGTAAACTCTCGCTAGTGGTTTTACATTTTATTTTATCCGTCTTAGTATTTATTTTATTATTGTAAATATTTTTGTTTTATCACTATTATTATTATTATTATTATTATTATTATTATTATTATTATTATTATTTATTATTAATGAATTATTTTGTATTACAATCTTTGTATCATTTCTGTCACGATTATTCTATTATTATTATTATTATTATTATTATTATTATTATTATTATTATTATTAATGAATTATTTTGTATTACAATCTTTGTATCATTTCTGTCACGATTATTCTATTGTTATTATTATTATTATTATTATTATTAATTAATTAATTATTTTGTATTACAATCTTTGTATCATTTCTGTCACGATTATTCTATTATTATTATTATTATTATTATTATTATTATTATTATTAATTAATTAATTATTTTGTATTACAATCTTTGTATCATCTCTGTCACGACTATTCTATTATTATTATTATTATTATTATTATTATTATTATTATTATTATTAATGAATTATTTTGTATTACAATCTTTGTATCATTTCTGTCACGATTATTCTATTATTATTATTATTATTATTATTATTATTATTATTATTATTATTATTAATGAATTATTTTGTATTACAATCTTTGTATCATTTCTGTCACGATTATTCTATTGTTATTATTATTATTATTATTATTATTATTAATGAATTATTTTGTATTACAATCTTTGTATCATTTCTGTCACGATTATTCTATTGTTATTATTATTATTATTATTATTATTATTAATTAATTATTTTGTATTACAATCTTTTTATCATCTCTGTCACGACTATTCTATTATTATTATTATTATTATTATTATTATTATTATTATTATTATTATTATTAATGAATTATTTTGTATTACAATCTTTGTATCATTTCTGTCACGATTATTCTATTGTTATTATTATTATTATTATTATTATTATTATTATTATTAATGAATTATTTTGTATTACAATCTTTGTATCATTTCTGTCACGATTATTCTATTGTTATTATTATTATTATTATTATTATTATTATTATTATTAATGAATTATTTTGTATTACAATCTTTGTATCATTTGTCACGATTATTCTATTGTTATTATTATTATTATTATTATTATTATTATTATTAATGAATTATTTTGTATTACAATCTTTGTATCATTTGTCACGATTATTCTATTGTTATTATTATTATTATTATTATTATTATTATTATTATTATTATTAATTAATTATTTTGTATTACAATCTTTGTATCATCTCTGTCACGACTATTCTATTATTATTATTATTATTATTGTTATTATTATTGTTGTTACTATTATTTTATATCATCAGCATTATTATTTGAACCCTGTAAAATATGTAGACTACTGGACTGTACCCGAGCACGAGCATATGCTCATTTCGGGTATCTATCCAAATGTAAATTCAAATGTAAATAAATGAATTTGAATTTGATTTTTGTACAATGTAAGTTCATAATCCTCATCAGAGTGCATACTAAACGAGCTAAATATTCGATCATCGAAGTGGATGACTATGATAAATTCCGTAATTATTTGGCGGCTGCATTAAACCAATCGAGCCACAGCACAGCTCAAGCAGCTGACGTATTCTCACCATAATTATAACGGTTCAATTTCAGGAATATCCTACGAAATTTGCTGGTGAGGTTTCTTCCTGGTAGCTTGGTTCTCCCGCTGTTTCCACGCAATTACTGTTAAACTCTCCGATAGCGGCTATCATGTGTAAACGCGTATCACAATCTATTTTCAGTGTTCGTTTTTTGTGCTGCCTTGATTTCTGTTATCGATTAACGCCACTTTCATTCTGTTATCTATACCAGCTACACACATCGCTTCCATACTTCCCCCACCTACTCCACAGCCCGTCAATCCCATAATGCTCGCCTATTCCTTACTTCTTCTCTATTTACGTCAAAATCAACTTCACGATGACTGACAAGCAAACTTTCTCATGTGGGCAGATAAAAAAAAAGTTAATTTCATTTCTTCCACCATGTTAATAATGTCAAAACTAGAGCTTATACAAATTTTGGCCACTCGAGCGCAATTACTAGGGCCGTCCAGGAATACGCTTGTCTGGGGCCGTTTACAGAATGAAAACACAATTTCATGGAATCATTTATTGGAACACATAAAGCAATTGCTGAGCTATTTTCAACATATTACCCACCGGAATTGAGACATCAGTCATACTGTGGAATTAACAGAGAAGTGCAGACGGCTGTCACACACTGGTTCCGATCCCAGGCGGCAGACTTTTACGACAAAGGATTATCCCACTCTGTTGTTTCTTTATTATTAATCTATTTTTGTGTACATTTTATTCAATTTTCGGTTTCTGGTTTAATTATGTAAATCCTACTTAATTGTAACCTAATACTAATATATATAATAATGTGTTTATGTTTATTTTTACTGTGTACATTTTTTATTGAATTATCGGCTTCTGTTTTTATGCAATTCGTATTTGATTCCAACAAAATTAATATGTATTTCATCATGTTTATTTTTATTTTATGAGGTAAATTTTTATGTAACTACCTGTTTTGATCTCATTATGTACCTAAATTGTATCAGTATGTAATTATTTAATTCCGATCCAGTTTTATGTTCAACTATGTAAGCAAGTTTTAATCCTGGTTGAGTGTAAGGGGAAGGCCTTGCCAGGTTAAATAAGGCCATTATTATTATTATTATTATTATTATTATTATTATTATTATTATTATTATTATTATTATTATTATTATTACATATGTTGATCCCACGGTATAACAAATGTTTCATTTTCAGTGGGGAATATGTTGAAAAGTAGCTCAACAATTGCTGTATCTCTTTCCATGAAATTGTGTTTTCTTTCTGTAAACGGTTCCAGACAAGCTTACTTTCTGCACGGCCCTCGTAATTGCTCTCGAGTGGCCAACACTTATATAAACACGTCTTAACATGGTGGAAGAATAAAATTTACTTTTTTATCTGCCCCATGAAAATGTTTGCTTGTGAGCTATCTTGTTATACTGTGATTAAAAATACCTTGTAATTGCAGCGGAAGTATGATCACAGGAAGTTATCACGGTTGCTACGGCAACAACAAATCACAGGCCGTTTTGACATGGCTAACGAGAAAAACAGGCTTCGGCACGAATTGGAGTCACGTGATTATCATGGTCCAGCCATGGCCATCTTGACAATCGCCTAATATAAATGAATGTTCTAAGTTCTAAAAAACAAAGGAATTGCTATATTAAACTCCTGTTAAACTTGCATTTATAAATAAACTTGTTCAATGTTGGCCATGTTATGACTAAGAATGTGACGTTGCGTCGTAGCCTGTCTTTCTCGTTAGCCACGCGTTTTGAGTTGTGACGTAGTAGCGTTGTTGCCGGTTTTTATTTTATGAACAAAGTCATGCTTGTTCATATTTGAATTTTGTCTGCCCCGTAGTTTGAGCGTATCGGTTCCCAGCTAACGTAAATGAGTTTGTTCTATTTTGGTTAGGTTAGTAGGTTATTTTACGCTTTATCAATATCTTAGGTTATTTAGCGTCTGAATGAGATGAAGGTGATAATGCCGGTGAAATGAGTCCGGGGTCCAACACCGAAAGTTACCCAGCATTTGCCCATATTGGGCTGAGGGAAAACCCCGGAAAAAACCTCAACCAGGTAACTTGCCCCGACCGGGAATCGAACCCGGGCCACCTGGTTTCGCAGCCAGACGCGCTAACCGTTACTCCACAGGTGTGGTCTTCGGTTTTGTTACATGCTTATTTTTCCAGATGTTGTAGTTCAATTCAGTGTTAGATATATTTATTTCGCCGTCAGTCATGTACTTCGCTTTGTACATGCAAATGCTTAATTCACTTAAAAACTCCAGTAATACTTATAACTTTGTAGCATCCTGGGACAAAGTACGGTCCCCAGTCATATCCCCATCAGAAGCGAGATCATCCGGGGCTTAGGTACAGATGCCTCGAACTAGCAAGCTGTCTCGTTCGCGCAGGCGCATACAGCACATCTCCCCTACCATTGTCCGCCCACTGCTGTGCACTGTGGACTAGAACGGTATATACAGCTCAGTTCTAATAACAGTTGAGAAGGCTGCATAGGGAGGGTACATCTTGAATACATTGTCAAGAGGTCAACTTTTCAGATAATATGACTATACCTGGGTATCGGAGCCTATGGGGGCCCCCTCCGTTAGCTCTACTACTTCCTCTCTCCAGGCAGCTTCCTAGTTTGAGGCATCACTTATGAGTCGGTTTGAATCGACAGTAGCAATCCTTGAACAAACCGCGAGGAACACTGGCCATGGCGGACGGACGATTCGGCGTCACACAAACACAGGAGATGGTCAATTTTCCGAGATAGAGATAACAAAATATGAACTGTGTTGAGTGTTGGTGGAATAACTACGGAAAAATAGGAGAAACCCAAGAAAACCAACATGTCCTGGGCTCGCCATCGCGGAGATTTGAAGTCGGATCCGCGGTTGTCGTAAAGCTTAGCTACCACGGTGGCTACCATCGTTAGAGAATCTACGTAAAATAAATTACTTTCAAATGAAAACACGCCGAAGTAGAATGACTGAGATAGGTGAATCTTTATATTCAAGCGGTCTGCTCTAAATGGGGAGATACGGCCCTTGTGACGCTAGAATAAACTGCCCCACAACCTATTCTGATGTGACTCCCGAGGCGCTGTGCAAATTTAGCAAGAGTTTTCATTTAACAACCGCAAAGAGGAAGGAGAACAGTCAATGTTGGCAGAGAGCGTATCCTTTCCCTCGATATCACGAACGTTCTTTCTGTCTTCATAAGATACCTTTCCCTAGCCTACTTTGCTTACAGGTAGCTAAAGGAAGTCGGATTCATTACAATCGCGATCCTACGTCTGCGCATGCGTGCTTCTTTAAACTAATGAATGACGGGGACAGTTGGCTTCTTTACGTAGTTAACTTCGCTTTGATTTCATGTACCAAAGAGGTCATAGAGGTTAGAGAACATGAAAATAATTATCTAACACAGACGTCTCCAAAAGCCTACTCGCGAGTAAGCCCCTGAAAGGAACCGAAGCCAGTACGTAATGAGCGCGCTCCGCCTCACCCATCCCCACCTGTACTGTACTCAACGTTATGCGCAAACGAAGAGCAGTGGCGGATTGCCATTATCATTGTGTTGGTCGGAGTGTTCCACCGTTACACATTGTCTTCTAATCATGGACGTAGTACATTCGAGGATGAATAGGAAGAGATATTTTTTTGTCTTAGTGGGGAGAATGTGAAATGCTTAATTTGTTCGAAAATTTTTAAGGGTGTGTTAAAATTCAACATGCGACTCTTCACAAACAATATCATACAATTACAGGCATGTTGGACATGTGAAAATAATTTATTTTGGGGCTATCTGTATAACTGTTGGTTATACATAATAATCAGTATATTACAATACGTTTACACTCAGTTCCGCATGACAAACATATAGTTTTTCGTTTAATTTTAGGTGAAATGCTTAGGCCTACAAACATTTTGATAAATACAAAAGAAGAAAATTCAAACACAAATAACACACGTGTCCTCTGTCTTAAACAAAAAAGCTTTTTGCTAGCTATGTTCTAGCTTGGAATATTGGAAAATCAATGAAGCCCTTTACAGAAGCATCATTTATAAAATCGTGCATACAGGACGTTACTAAAATACTGTGTCCAGAACAAAGTCAAAGTTTAAGAGAATTAAATTGTTTCCAATTACAGTTCAGAGAAGGAATTTCAAGATTGTAAATGCAATTGAATCGGAAGTCGAAACCATAATTAACCAGTTTGTAGCTTACTCACATGAATTGGACGAAAGCACAGATAGAAATGACAAAGCTCACCTAGCCATTTTCATCCGAGGAGTTAATGAACATTTTACTGTATCTGAATGTCTTCTAGATGCAATTACAAAATACAAATGGAGAAGATCTTTTCCAGACACTGAAAGGCACCACAGAACAGAAGAGGTTGGATTTGCAATGGCTTGTATCAATAGCAACAGACGGGGCTCCAGCTTCATAATATGTCAAAATAATATACAAATGTATGATATTTCTTATTCCTTTGATGCTATTATTTGTAATCATAAGCAGACTGTTACCGCGATCCCCCACTGATCGCTCCCATCTGTTGAGGTACGAGTCTCTTCCCCTTCTCTAGCCTTACAGCACACTGAGTTCGGCGGGCGGCATCGAGAGCACGAATGACGATACGCTTTTTTGGAGATCTCTGATCTAACATGTCTGCAGCTACTGAAGATTGAAGCATATATTTAACGTGGAATGTTTTTATGCTTACGTCTATGTGAGGTCGAATTCCGTTTGGGCAGATTAAAATCATCTATTTTTTTCTATAGGCCTATTTTCCTAATTATGCCGAATCCTCGAACTCATGTTACTTACATACAATAGCCTTAATGAACCTGGAGGTTTATTGCCGCCCTCACGTAAGCCCGCCATCGGTCCCTCAAGATTAATCCAGTCTCTAGTATCATATCCCACCTATCTCATATCCATTTTAATAGTATCCTTCCACCTACGTCTTGGCCAACATTTACGTTGGGATAAACATGTTCTTTCTCTGTGCAATAGATTAAGAAAAATTATTCACTATTTTGTCATCCTACGAAATTACTTGACTGTCTGTATTTTACGACTGATTTACCTCGCACTGGTACAAGCTATATTACAATACGGCATTATATGATGGGGCAGTGCTTATAGTACCTCCCTCATGCCAATAACTCTGCTACAGAAAAGAATAATAAAAATATGTCTTAATAAACCTCTTGATTAACCTTCAGAACTGCTGTATTAAGAATTTAAAGTATTTGACTTCCATCAAATTTATAACAATATATTACTGAATTTCGTACATAAAAACCGAAACATATTTAATTTATATTCACATAAATATAAACCCAAAAGATCAGACAACATATGCTTGACAGTTCCTAAATGTACTATAGCATGTAGCATATAATAACAGTAGCAACTTCGGTCGGAGGCTTTATAACATGATGATAGATAAATTCCCAAACATACAATTTGCTAATGCTCCTTATTTCAAAAAATCTATTAAAACATTGTTGTTAACAGAGAAAATTTAAAGTTCAATTATTGTAATAGGCTATGTGTTTTTTTCTTCTTTTTTGCTTTTATTACTTTTTACTCTGTTACTCAATAAAATGTCTTAACATTAACTTATGTGGAATGCCCGTTTAGCACGAATATGTAACTTACTCTTTCGGGAGATGCTAGAGAGTTCTTATATAAACAAATCAATATGTATGTTTGTATATGGCTATAAAGTATTATTATTATTATTATTATTATTATTATTATTATCATTATTATTATTATTGCACTTTTTCAATTCAGATTCCTTTCAGATATAAGCCCTTTTCTCTGCGATAGTTTTGTAAAAATATAGGCTATATATTTCTTTTTCCTTCCTTTCCCCTTATTGTTCTCTTTATCAGCTGATGAATTTATTATCATAGCCTTTTTATTGTGAATTTTATTTAATTTCTTTTTTTTTCTTTTTATTACTATTTTATTACATTATATTTTGTTATATTCTTCCTTACGTTTTCCATATTAACCATTTGTACTAAATGAGTTGCTTTTGCTATATTCAATGTATTTTACTTTCATTTTTCTATTATGGTATTATTTTCGTGTTGTTTAGTCTCGATTTTATTATGCTATTATTATTATTTTTTTTTGTAATATGTTAGTATTCTGTTCTGCAACTTTTTGTTAAATTTTAACTGCTTGTATACTTTGTGACCTGGTAGAGTGTAAGAGAAGGCCCTATGGCCTTAACTCTGCCAGTTTATTATTATTATTATTATTATTATTATTATTATTATTATTATTATTATTATTATTATTATTATTATCATTAATTAAGTTATTTGTGCGAGATCGTGCGTATTTGCTTGTTTTCCGCACAGAACCAATACGCGGTAAGTGTGAAATACCACATCCAGTATTCCCAACGTAACACACATAACAATTTCCCTCTTCTTACCGCTTAAGCGCGACATTCATTTTACTGCTTTAGGCTTTTAACATATTATTTTTAGAGACGTTTAACATAGTAATAATTATAAATTGCAAACTTACCACTGCAATTTCACCTAAATTGCAATGTTAATTACTGTTTTTAAATATTTGCAAAAATTAAGTAATGTCTACTACTCCACGAAAGCTATTGTATTCCTGATACAAGTAACATTAAGGAAGCCGTGAAAAAATCAACGAGACTCCAGATGCCGATGTTATTACTGCAATATGTTATATAAATAATATTGTTAAAATATTAAAATGAAAAAATAAATCATTACATAACCTTACCGTTTGTTTTAAGTTTGCATTTATAGACTGGGGGAAAGGCAGACGTATATCACGGCCTGCTGGAGTATAGATATTTTTGTTTTCTAAAGTTGCCGTCATTAAACAGAAACCAAGATGGAGATATCATTGCAACTAATTATAAATTCGTCTTTCAGGTATGTAATAAACGATCTTCGCACAAAATAATGTACGATACACGATCGGTATGTTTGTTTTCATGTTCTCGGAAATTAAAAAAGCTCAACTACGTTTCGCTTTTTCAATCTTTTCCTCGAACATGAAAACGTCAACATACCGCTCTTGTAACGTATATTACTATTTATTGTGTGCAAGTAAGTTACCACTGCCACCGGGTGTTTGCCCAGTTGCAGTGTAAATAAATATATACATACAAAAAGGGACATTTCCCCTAAAATTTGCTTCTTTCACACAGTTCCTCATTTACAACGTCTCTTAAAAAATATATATGGGTAGTACCTACAGAAACTAAGTGTTAATTTTTGCACTGAACACTTATTTTAAAATTATCCAGAAGAATCTTTGTGAGAAATTACCCGTTAATTACCAATGACGGTGCAAATTCAATGTTAATTAAATAAGAAAATTAGCACCAGAAACTAGAAACATCAGACGTTTAGTTGAAAACTAACTGAATAACGCATATGAAAACGATTACTCAAATAGTCTACATTGAAGTGTAAACATGTGTCCATTATTTAAATATTACATTTTTTAGTAGGTTATTTTACGACGCTTTATCAACATCTCAGGTTATTTAGCGTCTGAATGAGATGAAGGTGATAATGCCGGTGAAATGAATCCGGGGTCCAACACCGAAAGTTACCCAGCATTTGTTCATATTGGGTTGAGGGAAAACCCCGGAAAAAACCTCAACCAGGTAACTTGCCCCGACCGGGAATCGAACCCGGGCCAGCTGGTTTCGCGGCCAGACGTGCTAACCGTTACTCCACAGGTGTGGACTAAATATTACAGAACCAACCTAAATGCAAATGAACGTCACGACACAGTACGTCAATGACACATAGCACGGGCAAGGAGAAATATGTACACTGTATTCAGCTGCTTAAGTGTTGACCATATTGTTTACGATTGCTTATCTAGCAACTGTCCTCGCACAGGAACTACCCATTTCTTATTATCTACAAAGTAGAGATAAATGCAAACACTTAAGAGTACTATCTCGCTAACAGTTTCGTGCGGACAGACTTTAACTGTTAACCACGATTTTAACGTCACTTCCATCCACTAAAACATGCCTGTCAAACTCGTGCTCCCAAGACGCGAACGAACACAGAGAGAGAAGTTACTAATAGTCTTCTGTAGGGCCGGGCGAGTCAACGTAAACAAAGTTGTAGTAGTAGTAACAGTGGCGGCTGGTACTGTGCTGCAGTGATCGCCAAAAGCTGTGTCGCGACACATGCCCCTGCCTCCACTCAAGCGTAACCATGACATCATACCCCCACCCTCTGTTTACTGCCATCACTTCGATATAAGTAAAGACATTTATCAGCAGTGGACGTACGCATGTAATGTTGCAAGTGTGTAGGATAATATGTTTCGATGTCTTTTCCAAAACAGATACTTACTTACTTACAAATGGCTTTTCAGGAACCCGAAGGTTCATTGCCGCCCTCACATAAGCCCGCCAGCGGTCCCTATCCTGTGCAAGATTAATCCAGTCTCTATCATCATACCCCACCTCCCTCAAATCCATTTTAATATTATCCTCACATCTACGTCTCGGCCTCCCTAAAGGTCTTTTTCCCTCCGGTCTCCCAACTAACACTCTATATGCATTTCTGGATTCGCCCATACGTGCTACATGCCCTGCCCATCTCAAACGTCTGGATTTAATGTTCCTAATTATGTCAGGTGAAGAATACAATGCGTGCAGTTCTGTGTTGTGTAACTTTCCTAATTGGTGATTATTGTTTCCTTCCCCATAATACAACAAGTAATCTCCTATTTGTGATATGCCATTCCCATCTAACCTAACCTCTTGTACTCCCACGAAGTCTATTCTATATCTAGCTAGTTCTTTTGCTACTAATGTTACCCTCCTGTTCTATAAAGACTAGTTACGTTCCAAGTGCCAAATCTCAAAACCTTATTCCTTTGCTGTGGTCGTGCCAGAGAATCAGTCCTATTCCGAGGCTTATTATAGGGATACGTAACAAGCTGTTTTTTACGGTGATGGGTTGTTAGCCCTTCGCCCAACCCCCAAGCTGGAGGACCACCCCTTATCGGCTGTCCACGACTGCTTATTCAATATATTCGCAGCTACCCTCCATATCTGGAGGCCGTCTCCTCTATCCGCAACCTGAGGACGCGCCATGCCGTGGTGATAGGGGCCCACAATACATGGTTTCGAAAACAGATAGTAAGTAAAAACTTAATTTTAAGGAGCATGGAAGGAAAAGTATTTATTTTGTGCAGATGGCAAAAATATGAGAAACTTAATTTGTTGCAAAATTTTAAATGAAGTATAAAAGAACAATGTACGTTGTCATTATTTTTTTGTTATAAAGACTACCACGCCCTTACCTGTAACTTGAATAATAAACGAACAATAAAAAGTAACGGCTTCTATGTCTCAATCGGGGTAAAATACTTCGACGTTTTTTTCGACGTATGTAGTGTAATTTGTATATTTCATTAATAAGTAAACAATAAAAAGTATGGTTTTCTATGTTTTAATCGGTGTAAAATACTTCCACGTTGTTTTTTCTACGTACGAGTGTAATTTGAATATTTCATTAATAAACAAACAATAAAAAATATCGGCTTCTACGTCTTAATCGGAGTAAAATACTTCAACGTTTTTTTGAAGTATGTAGTGTAATTTACAACTTCGTGACCAGCCTGGTACGTTTTTCTAATTTCAAATTACTGCTGATGTAAAGTACACGCTCTTTCTATGTTCAATAAGGAAATAAATTTATGTTATTTTATTAATAATACAAAAATAATTAATTGGAGGATAAAAAATTAAAATGGAAAAAAGTGTGTATAGTTAATAAGTAGAAGAATATTATATTGCTTTCGTTTTTTGGTCACAGTCCGTCTCTGCACTGTTATTCACTGCATTACCTGAGGAGATACCCACTCCACCCCTCTCCCTGCGATTGTGGTGTGCGGGTTGCATTTCTATTACGTTACAATTTCGTGGTTTTTGGCAACCACTGGCTTATTCTTTAGAGTTGGTACATACTTATTACTGTAATAACTTTATCATCATCCTCGTTTTTCTCAGTAGCGTATTGGTCCATAAAATGTATACAGGGTGATTCACGAGGAGCTGCCAACTCTTACGTAGCATATTCCCGAAGGCGTTTTGACAAAAAAAAAAAAGTAATATAAATATGGCTCCTATTCTCGATATTATCAGAGTTACATTAATTTTAAGTTGTTAAAATTTTTTTCTTTAGTTTTAATGGTAAAAAAATATTACAATTGGAGTATGAACTATTCACAAGTACAACCAAATACCTTACTATAATAATACCGGACAGCTAGCAATTTTTCGTGCCAACGACGCTGGTGCTGCTACCTAGGCGGCCGGTGTGGTGATACTCGTGAAACAAGCTGTAATCAACTTGCAATGTATATTGTTGCTGGGCTAGTTAATAGTTTTATTAATTAATGCTGTGTTAAAATGTCAGGGTGTATATTATGTGCTGTTTATAATTGCTACAATATTACAGCATTACAAATTGCTCCAAATCGTACTTTCGATTTCCGAGGGATCATAAAACGTGAGTCAACAACATTCTTTAGTAGGCCTAATTCCTTCGTCTTTGTGTTGATAGAAAAATACAAATTGGCTTTTTTTATCTAGACCTAATAATAAGTGAATGGAAGTTAAAATGTATCGGAAATTTTAAGGTTTTATCGAATTGAGTTTTATTGTTGTCCACATGCCTTTACTAATTATTACAAGCATCAGATTACTATCAATTTTATCTTTGCAGTTGTCAGCAATCCGTATATAAAGCATTATTGTAAATTCATTTCTGATATCAGAATTGATTTTGTCTCACTAAACCAAAGAAAAAATATGTAACAATTAATTACAGAAAGTAATATGAAGTATGCAATATTTCTCATAATATGCAGCTTTGATATAAGATAATAATTTTACATTAAATATTAATCAACATTATTTTTTAAGTGTTTCATATATTACTCCACATTAGTAACTCACGTTTTAAACAATAGTCAGAATCCCGCTATGTTAATATTTGTATATGTGGACGTAATTCCATCCCGCTCCACTAGATGTCAGGTCAGAGATATTTCGCACTCACGCCAATGCTGCTAGTATACAGCTGCCCGGTATTATTATAGTAAGGTATTTGGTGTAACTTCTGTAATTGGCTAGTAGTTTGAAGCTAAAAATGTGTTTGCACTTCGAACAGATTTTTAACTCTTAAATTGGCAAAACTTCATTTCTCACACTAGTTTATTAAACCATGTCGGACTGTAAAGAAAACAACTATCGGAATGTCCGTATTTTATATGTTGTGCAATATTATAGTGTTGTGAAATTTTAATTTTCCTACCAATTTTTTTCTATTGTTCTATTAAAATTATAGCATAACATAGCCTATCAACCTGTTGTATCCTATAGGATATATTGCCAATTTAAGGGTTAACTACAAAATTACATTTTTCTTACGCATTTATCACAACAACTGCTATAAAATTAAATTATTCTTGTACACTCTAAAATTGTACATTACTTACTTACTGGCTTTTAAGGAACCCGGAGGTTCATTGCCGCCCTCACATAAGCCCGCCATTGGTCCCTATCCTGAGCAAGATTAATCCAGTCTCTACCATCATATCCCACCTCCCTCAAATAAATTTTAATATTATCTTCCCATCTACGTCTCGGCCTCCCCAAAGGTCCTTTTCCCTCTGGCCTCCCAACTAACACTCTATATGCATTTCTTGATTCGCCCATACGTGCTACATGCCCTGCCCATCTCAAACGTCTGGATTTAATGTTCCTAATTATGTCAGGTGAAGGATGCAATGCGTGCAGCTCTGCGTTGTGTAACTTTCTCCATTCTCCTGTAACTTCATCCCTCTTAGCCCCAAATATTTTCCTAAGCACCTTATTCTCAAACACCCTTAACCTGTGTTCCTCTCTCAAAGTGAGAGTCAAAGTTTCACAACCATACAGAACAACCGGTAATATAACTGTTTTATCAATTCAGACTTCCAGATTGTTTTACAGCAGACTAGATGACAAAAGCTTCTCAACAGAATAATAACAGGCATTTCCCATATTTATTCTACGTTTAATTTTCTCCAGAGTGTCATTTATATTTGTTACTGTTGCTCCAAGATATTTGAACTTCTCCACCTCTTCAAAAGATAAATTTCCAATTTTTATAGTTTCATTTCGTAAAATATTCTCGTCACGAGACATAATCATATACTTTGTTTTTTCGGGACTTACTTCCAACCCTATCTCTTACTTGCTTCAAGTAGAATTTCCGCGTTTTCCCCTAATCGTTTGTGGATTTTTTCGTAACATATTCACGTCATCCGCATAGACAAAAAGCTGATGTAACCCGTTCAATTCCAAACTCTCTGTGTTATCCTGAACTTTCCTAATGGCATATTCTAGAGCGAAGTTAAAAAGTTAAATATACCGAATAAGCAGTCGTGGACAGCCGATAAAGGGTGGTCCTCCAGCTTGAGGGTTGGGCGGAGGGCTAACAACCCATCATTGTAAAAAAACAGCTTGTTACGAAACCTAACAATAAGATTGTACATTAGGATGCAAAATTGGACAGTAAAGAATCAAGCTGCTAGACGTCGTGTGATCTGTAACAATTGTTGTGATACGTGTCTAAGAAACTTCAATTTAGAAGTCAGTCGTGTCATAAATGTGTTTGTAAAGGAGAAAGGTGGATGGGATTATGATATTGATCTTGAGGAAAAGTGGTATGACATACTTAAAAGTCTTAGTAATAAAATATATCTTTTGAAAGTAGGCTATCCTTATTCTTGTACAATTTGTGCTAGCTATTCCAGGAACCAATGACTGCACTGCAGGATATATTTGGTAAAAAATTCCCTATGGACATATGAGAAAAGCAGGTTTCATATTGGCACAAACAAAGCCAACGTCATACTAAAACCTCATTTTCAAGATGTTTCTTGTTACGAATTCCAAGAAATTCCATTATAAAATCCTAAGCTCTGGAATGAATTTCACTCGTCTCAAAAATAAAATAATGCAAAGCCTCACCTGAAACTGAATTTCCTTTTTCATCTCACTACAGTAGTAATAATTATGTAACATTTACACATTACTTACTTACTGGCTTTTAAGGAACCCGGAGGTTCATTGCCGCCCTCACATAAGCCCACCATTGGTCCCTATCCTGATCAAAAATTAATCCATTCTCTATCATCATATCCCACCTCCCTCAAATCCATTTTAATATTATCTTCCCATCTACGTCTCGGCCTCTCTAAAGGTCTTTTTCCCTCCGGCCTTCCAACTAACACTCTATATGCATTTCTGGATTCGCCCATACGTGCTACATGCCCTGCCCATCTCAAACGTCTGGATTTAATGTTTCTAATTATGTCAGGTGAAGAATACAATGCGTGCAGTTCTGTGTTGTGTAACTTCCTCCATTCTCCTGTAACTTCATCCCGCTTAGCCCCAAATATTTTCCTAAGAACCTTATTCTCAAACACCCATAACCTATGTTAATCTCTCAAAGTGAGAGTCCAAGTTTCACAACCATAAAGAACAACCGGTAATGTAACTGTTTTATAAATACCAACTTTCAGATTTTTTGACAGCAGACTGGATGATAAAAGCTTCTCAACCGAATAATAACAGGCATTTCCCATATTTTATTCTGTGTTTAATTTCCTCCCGAGTATCATTTATATTTGTTACTGTTGCTTCAAGATATTTGAACTGCTCCACCTCTTCAAAAGATAAATTTCAAATTTTTATATTTCCATTTCGAACAATATTCTCATCACGAGACATAATCATATACTTTGTCTTTTCAGGATTTACTTCCAAATATATCTCTTTACTTGCTTCCAGTAAAATTTCCGTGTTTTCCCTAATCGTTTATGGATTTTCTCCTAACATTTTCATATCATCCGCATAGACAAGCAGCTGATGTAACCCGTTCAATTCCAAACCCTCTCTGTTATCCTGGACTTTCCTAATGGCATACTCTAGATTTACACATTGTTTAACATATTCCCTATTGAATTAAAATATACGTAGTTATATTTGTTGCGAAAATACTCATAAAATGAAAATGTTATATTAGAGCCCTGTTTGTTGTTTAGTAAACTGTTCGAAGACAGGTCTGAACCTCACAAATGACACCAATAAGGCAACACTCAAAGGCAACTAAGCTGGGAGGTAATGCGCTAGGGTGGTCAGTTCCTTTTCTCCCTCCATTGCATACATCGCTGACTAGTAATATATTACACTAGTAAATAGAGTCCGGATTTTAAGTAATTACATATTTTAATCCTACATATTTATGCAGGAATAAAAGGCAAGTTTTAACGAGATACACACGTAGGAATGTTGTCCATTTGTGAGTCCGCCGGGTTAGCTCTGTGGTAGCGCGTCTGCCTCCAGACTAGTCGGCCCGGGTTCGATTCCAGGCGGGATCAGAGATTTTCATGTAAAATTTCTACCTCGGGACTAAGAGAGATGGCGGTTTACAACTTCTAATCACTAAATTGTGCGATAATATGCCTGGGTTAAATCCAAAATCTCTTCGCAGTGCATAATATGAAGAGATGGCATATGCCACTGTTGATAGTGATTCGTTCGTCGGATGGAAACGTTAAGCCTGGCGGCCCCTTGGTGCTATTCGAGAGTAGGAGGTTACGTGTCGGCACCGGGTTTCCCCTTCTCCCTTCCTCACACTACATTTACACATACACTCACCCTAGTACACGACATAACTCTTCACAGATACACATATGTACAGCGTGGCTCACCAAAGTGGTGTACAAATTGAAAATGGGTCACAGTCCTGCCATCTATCCGCAATATACGCAACCCGAATCACGCAAGTGACGTAGGTAGGCGTTAGATACACATAGCCTACATATTAGATATTTCACACCATACTACAAAATTTTACATATTTTAACATTATTGCAGAATATATAAATAATAGTAATAATAATAATAATAATAATAATAATAATAATAATAATAATAATAATAATAATAAATAGTAATTTCTCGGTTTATTTTGCGCTTTTATTGAATTATCCAATCAGACAATCTATTTTATTCATTTTTTCCACTATCTTTTATATATAATTTGAACTGTTAATGGAAATTACGGGAAAACGGCTGAACGGATTTTAATGAATGAACCGTCATTTTCAAGCTTGGCATACAAGGATTTTCAGAAAAATAGTAACTTTCAGTGAAGCGTTAGTTTTCCTACGTAATTTTCCTATTTTCCAAAATCCATCTTTCGTCAGTTTTGAGAACTAATTGCATTTCAGCTCGGCCGTGATTTCACAATAAAACAAAAAACACACTACAATAAACAAGATTCTATTACACGAAGGCCATGACCTGCAGGATTGCTAACATATTTAGAGCTCATATTAAATTGGTTATTAAAAACTTCAAGACTTACTAAAAATAATAATTTATAGTGTATGACTTAAGGCTTTCCCGGCGTTTGATGTAGAATAACTCTTCTCGGGTTCTCAGCCAGGTGAGTTGGAGATTAGCTTACAAGCTTTCGACGGCTAGCTCTGCCTTCGTCCCTGAAGAAGATGGCAGAGCTAGCCGTCGAAAGCTTGAAGCTAATCTCCAACTCACCTGGCTGAGAACCCGAGAAGAGTTATTCTAATAATTTATAGGTCTGATTCTGCGGTGTGTAATTTTCTGAGTACAGCTGTGTATTGGATAATAAAATCTACAAGACTTGAGGTGGTTTGATGACATTATTACCATTAGAAAAGAAATATTGTTATAGTTAATGCCATGATGTGACTATCTTTAATTAATTATACATATTAATGCTATATTGATGATAGGAAAGTGAAACGTTTTGGGGTTATATAAGTAGATGTAGAGAATATCTTAAATTAGATATTCATTCATATAATTTACTGAGTTGCATGTATACAAAACTTACGTAAGATAATATTGTTATTAAAATCAAATATTTTATAGTTATTAATCAAGTGGGTTGGGTCTTTTCCATATACTTAATGGCGGTGTGGTGTAGATATTTATATGCATCATTTTCTTCAGTAATGGCTCGAAAGAGTGCAAAAATTACAGTTCCTAAGGAAAGACCAAAAGGTATTACTTACTGATAAAATAAGAGACCTACAAAATTTTGTAGTCTCCCGATCATTTCAGCAAGATGTCAGCAGGATAAAATGATTTTACCCTCTACATTTCAAGCTCTACATGCAGCAGCTATACCAAGATGCTATGTCTATTGTTCGAAAGCATAGCAAACCTGACATTTTTTTTTAACTTTCACCTACAATCCACAATGACCAGAAATAGTTATTGGTTTACTCCCACATGAAAAACCACTGATCGTCCTGACATTGTTATTTGCGTTTTCGCGTTGAAACTCAAAAACTGAAGGTGGATAGGTTCAAGAAAAAGTATTTGCATAAAAAAGAACATTCAGAGGGAGTATGTTTCATTATTGTGGAAGCAATCAAAATATCTGGTATTCTTCATTGAAAATAAATCTGAAAAATATTTATTTTAACGTCTAATGAACTTAGTTTGCAGCATTTGCTGTACAAGCCACTATTTTTCACTATATTTATGACCTAACTTTACTTTAAATAATTTCAAAAATAAATAGGCCTTTTTTGATCTTGTAAATCTGGTCACCATATATTAGATCCTAAATGGTAATTTTTAATAAAATATTAGTTTACTCTGAACTGAAACTATCAGGTAACAACCAAGAATAAGTCTTCTGCTGCACAATGGAATAAACGTTGTTTTCATTTGCAGAGTAATGAACTGATAAGATATTTTATCTGTAAACCATGACGATCCCTTTTTATTATTGAAGAGATGACCTGGATTTATCGCCTATCGACTGAAAAGATCTCTTTGTTTTAATGTAATTTCATATAAAGAAACGATGTAAGAACAATGAACAAAAGACTTCAATTATTATTACGAAATAGGACAACGAGATTGTCCATTGTTTTAACTGTGTTTGGTATTTATACACAACATACAGAATTGGGAAATAAATTTGCATAAGTTGATATCTGTGAATATAGTGCCAATACTAAATTTCATGATAATAAATACAATGTAAACATTTATTTAGTCGAAATAGTGAACAAAGACTAAATATTGCATGTTTAACATATCAGTACGATAAGCTAGTTTGATGAAAGTTAATTTCATCCGAAAGATTCCATCCTTTGAAGAAACCAGATATAATTATAAAATTGCAACACAATTTTCGTCATATAGAAATATTTTGTTACTAGCCGTACCCGTGCGCTCCGCTGCACCCGTTAGAAATAAATATAAAGTAATTACATAATTAAAATAGGACATTTGATCCAGGGAACATTCGTGTTTGATAGAAGGATAAATCGTTTAATATGTTACTTAATTTAAATTGCATCCAAATAATTAAAATGCGATCATTTTGGCCCAGAGACACTCACTGGTGCAATGACAATTCCTTTAACATGTTTCTTAATTTTTATTACATGCAACCATAGTTTAATGAAGATTGACATAATTTAGATTTAATGTGTATATTTTATTTTACTTGTTATAGGTTTCCACTGAATTATGGTAATAACTTAATTTTAACCATTGCTTTCTACGTATGCAGTAAATGGCGCTTGGCCCACTATGGTTGTGAACCCTTCAAATAACTTAAATTATATTATATAATATTATATATTATATTATATTATATTATATCAGAAGTTACTGTAATAACATTATAGCATTATGTCCATCTAGAGAAACTACACTTTCCAATGGTGAAATAATAATTAATTATACAAATCGGTTAATTTAGCTTCCGATATTACTTCATATAAACACAGAAACATTCTCTGTAGGCTGTCTTTCATAGCTTTCGATTGTTGCTGTCCAAGGCCCCTTATAGACGAAGTCATTTGTTTTTTAATTCATTACACGGCCTTAGATGGCAGTTATTTTAATTTTAAAACTCATTTATCTCATTAAATATCAGTCCTATCAAACTTTTTCAAGGAATAAAACTTATCGGCAATTATTTGTAAAGAAACTTTTGTTATGTAACATTTTTCACAAAAATCAATAATAAGCGAGATATTTCGATTTATTTAATTCAGGTCCCCTTATAACCCCCCTTTTAAATAATGTATTTTGAATGCCATATAGCCTAAAATCTAAGTTACAACGAACTTAATTTATATTCCAATTTCCATCGAAATACGTTCAGCCATTATCGCGTGAAAAGGTAACATACAGACAGACAGACAGACAGACAGACAGACAGACAAACAAAAATTTCAAAAAAGGGATTTTCGGCTTCAGTGTGGTTAATTATATATGTTAGGACCAATTATTTTTGGAAAATTGAAAATTACCAGAAAAATGTCGGCTACAGATTTATTATTAGTATAGATGAACCGGTCTTTGTAACAAACAATAGACCATAATAACAAAATTGCATTTCAATATTAATTTTTAACATACAAAAAGATAAGAAATTTAATAAAGGTCCATTTCGTTCCCATTTCCATCGCTTCATAATTTAAAGTCAGTATATATGGAAATGTCTCGCGCCGTAGCTGCGTAGTCTAAGGCGTCATGCCTAAAATTAGCGATACAGAATAAGTCCAGGTTCGAGTCCCCACAGGAAGAAATTTTCTCATGAAATGTCTGCCAGAATCGTGATGAAATTGAGGATTTGGCAGAGTTTGCCAGCTGTTCCCTATACTTTATCTTAACTCAATATACTGTAGATTAAATTTTCTCTACAATTAGAGCAGGTGGACAAACAAAATGTTCAATCACGAAACAGATACTGCTGAGTTGGCTTATACCAGCGGTGATCAAAGCGGGTGTCCTGATTACATCGCGTAATCACAGACATTAAAACGGGTATGAGGAGTTTCCTGTACATTGCTGTGTGTTTCATTCACTACTGAAGGCAAGCAGTGGCGGTATCATGTCGCTCTACAAAGTCTGTCTCTACAAGCAGTAAGAGGTGGTTTCGTAACGAATGAGAAGGAGAACTTTTTTGTTGTTCTGTCAAAGAAAATGTAATATGTTTACTTTGCTCAACAGTTCAATTAGGAGTATATACTTACTTACTTACTTACAAATGGCTTTTAAGGAACCCGAAGGTTCATTGCCGCCCTCACATAAGCCCGCCATCGGTCCCTATCCTGTGCAAGATTAATCCAGTCTCTATCATCATATCCCACCTCCCTCAAATCCATTTTAATATTATCTTCCCATCTACGTCTCGGCCTCCCTAAAGGTCATTTTCCCTCCGGTCTCCCAACTAACACTCTATATGCATTTCTGGATTGGACCATACGTGCTACATGCTCTGCCCATCTCAAACGTCTGGATTTAATGTTCCTAATTATGTCAGGTGTAGAATACAATGCGTGCAGTTCTGCGTTGTGTAACTTTCTCCATTCTCCTGTAACTTCAACCCGCTTAGCCCCAAATATTTTCCTAAGCACCTTATTCTCAAACACCCTTAACCTATGTTCCTCTCTCAGAGTGAGAGTCCAAGTTTCACAACCATAAATAAGAACCGGTAATATAACTGTTTTATAAATTCTAACTTTCAGAATTTTTGGACAGCAGACTGGATGATAAGAGTTATTGTAGGGATTCGTAACAAGCTGTTTTTTACGGTGATGGGTTGTTAGCCCTTCGCCCAACCCCCAAGCTGGAGGACCACCCCTTATCGGCTGTCCACGACTGCTTATTCAATATATTTGCAGCTACCCTCCATATCTGGAGGCCGTCTCCTCTATCCGCAACCTGAGGACGCGCCATGCCGTGGTGATAGGGATCCACAATACATGGCAATTAGGAGTATATATAAACTTTAATTGCCACGATGAATAATTTATTATTATTATTATTATTATTATTATTATTATTATTATTATTATTATTATTATTATTATTATTATTACTGACCATTATGTATATGTTTCTATAATTCTTCTGTACGTGCATGAATATTGATATTTTTATTTCTTCTCCCTAGAAGGATAAAATTATTAGGTTTTATCTCAATTTTAATCTTCTTAATCTTTAGATGAGGATAACTATTTATTAGTTATTCATTTAATAATAGTATAGTAGAAAAACTGATTCAATATTATGTGCCAACGAACTGCTAAACACCAGGAACTGGCATGATTTAAATCATAGCTAGGATGAGAAAGATGACATAAATAAATGTAAGGAAGTCAGCTACCTAATGGTGTTTGAAATATCTGATGCTCTAAAGGAGGTATGCTCATTCTCTGACTCGTGATTACGTTCTGTAATCACAACCTTCGAATGTAGAGCGTGCTGTTCCTTGTTCGAAGCTCGACGGATGACCGCGGAAGGCAGTTCAAGTACTTAGTAAACGTACGAACAGTGCGGGACAATGACAGAGTCAAAACCTTCTGTAAGCAAACGACATATACCATATTGTTTTGCGTTCGGTAAAGTGTTTACTATGTTGTAAGGTACTGTCAGGAATACTACTGAGCACATAAAATGACATACGCTCTGCCATTCAGTACACGCCAACATTATTATTATTATTATTATTATTATTATTATTATTATTATTAGTAGTAGTAGTAGTAGTAGTAGTAGTAGTAGTAAAGTGAGTATTAGGTATATTACAATTATTATTATTATTATTATTATTATTATTATTATTAGTAGTAGTAGTAGTAGTAGTAGTAGTAGTAGTAGTAGTAGTAGTAGTAGTAGTAGTAGTAGTAGTAGTAGTATTGTTATTACTATTATTAGGTATATTACAATTATTATTATTATTATTATTATTATTATTATTAGTAGTAGTAGTAGTAGTAGTAGTAGTAGTAGTAGTAGTAGTAGTAGTATTGTTATTACTATTATTAGGTATATTACAATTATTATTATTATTATTATTATTATTATTATTATTATTATTAGTAGTAGTAGTAGTAGTATTGTTATTACTATTATTAGGTATATTACAATTATTTTTATTATTATTATTATTATTAGTAGTAGTAGTAGTAGTAGTAGTAGTAGTAGTAGTAGTAGTATTGTTATTACTATTATTAGGTATATTACAATTATTATTATTATTATTAGTAGTAGTAGTAGTAGTAGTAGTAGTAGTAGTAGTAGTAGTAGTAGTAGTAGTAGTAGTAGTATTGTTATTACTATTATTAGGTATATTACAATTATTATTATTATTATTATTTAGTAGTAGTAGTAGTAGTAGTAGTAGTAGTATTGTTATTACTATTATTAGGTATATTACAATTATTATTATTATTATTATTATTATTATTATTATTATTAGTAGTAGTAGTAGTAGTAGTATTGTTATTACTATTATTAGGTATATTACAATTATTATTATTATTATTATTATTATTATTATTAGTAGTAGTAGTAGTAGTATTGTTATTACTATTATTAGGTATATTACAATTATTATTATTATTATTATTATTATTATTATTATTATTAGTAGTAGTAGTAGTAGTAGTAGTAGTAGTAGTAGTAGTAGTAGTAGTAGTAGTATTTTTGTTATTACTATTATTAGGTATATTACAATTATTATTATTATTATTATTATTATTATTATTATTATTATTATTATTATTAGTAGTAGTAGTAGTAGTAGTAGTAGTAGTAGTAGTAGTAGTAGTAGTAGTAGTAGTAGTAGTATTGTTATTACTATTATTAGGTATATTACAATTATTATTATTATTATTATTATTATTATTATTATTAGTAGTAGTAGTAGTAGTAGTAGTAGTAGTAGTAGTATTGTTATTACTATTATTAGGTATATTACAATTATTATTATTATTATTATTATTATTATTATTATTATTAGTAGTAGTAGTAGTAGTAGTAGTAGTAGTATTGTTATTACTATTATTAGGTATATTACAATTATTTTTATTATTATTATTATTATTATTAGTAGTAGTAGTAGTAGTAGTAGTAGTAGTAGTAGTAGTAGTAGTAGTATAGTTGTTACTATTATTAGGTATATTACAATTATTATTATTATTATTATTATTATTAGTAGTAGTAGTAGTAGTAGTAGTAGTAGTAGTAGTAGTATTGTTATTACTATTATTAGGTATATTACAATTATTATTATTATTATTATTATTATTATTATTAGTAGTAGTAGTAGTAGTAGTAGTAGTAGTAGCAGTAGTAGTAGTAGTAGTAGTAGTAGTAGTAGTATTGTTATTACTATTATTAGGTATATTACAATTATTATTATTATTATTATTATTATTATTATTATTATTATTAGTAGTAGTAGTAGTAGTAGTAGTAGTAGTAGTAGTAGTAGTATTGTTATTACTATTATTAGGTATATTACATTATTATTATTATTATTATTAGTAGTAGTAGTAGTAGTAGTAGTAGTAGTAGTAGTAGTAGTAGTAGTAGTAGTAGTAGTAGTAGTAGTAGTATTGTTATTACTATTATTAGGTATATTACAATTATTATTATTATTATTATTATTATTATTAGTAGTAGTAGTAGTAGTAGTAGTAGTAGTAGTAGTAGTAGTAGTAGTATTGTTATTACTATTATTAGGTATATTACAATTATTATTATTATTATTATTATTATTATTAGTAGTAGTAGTAGTAGTATTGTTATTACTATTATTAGGTATATTACAATTATTATTATTATTATTATTATTATTATTATTATTATTATTATTAGTAGTAGTAGTAGTAGTAGTATTGTTATTACTATTATTAGGTATATTACAATTATTATTATTATTATTATTATTATTATTAGTAGTAGTAGTAGTAGTAGTAGTAGTAGTAGTAGTAGTAGTAGTAGTAGTAGTAGTAGTATTTTTGTTATTACTATTATTAGGTATATTACAATTATTATTATTATTATTATTATTATTATTATTATTATTATTATTATTATTGTGGTGATTTTATTTCAACAGAAATACATGTTATGATAAAATAATTTTTCAGAGACACTACAGTTTCAAGAATTGAAAGCACTTAATGAAAGGCCAAACATTGAAGAGAGTCGAAGAATTTACAGTCTATGTTTAGGAGCAAGTTATGTAGTGTGTTGGGAATTAGCTAAGGCACTAAAACCCTTCACGGATGGTGAACTTGTAAAGAGATGTATGGTGCCTGGACAAAATATAGTTAATTATATCTGTGTACCGGAACAACTCAAATTTAAATTCACAGAACACAGATTTAGTGATTTTAGACGTATGGAAAGTGATATTAATCTTTTTGTTAATCTTTTCGTAGTAAATTTAGTACAATCCTTGAGAGTGCAGTTCCAGGACGAGTTAATTGATTTACAAAGTAACGTAGAATTGAGAACTAAATGCAGAGAATATGACTTGACAAGCATAGAAGTATTAAAAAATTAACAAAACGAAATATCCCACGATGAGCTTATTCGCTACCACTATGGTAGCTACCTTCGCCTCGAGTTATGTGTGCGAAGAATTATTTTAGAGAATGAAAGTTGCTAAATCCAAACATAGATCCCGATTAACAGATGAGCATCTGCTGAGCCAGCTGCGCATTGAGTAAATTCGTTGCAAATAGATTTCCGATTACTTGCAGAAAAGAATCCACATGTTGAATAGACAGCAATGTATGGTGGAATATGAAAATAACATTATCTATGATATAATAATATCATAACTGTATTAAATATAATAAATAATGTAATAACTGAATATTACAGTGTATATTCTTTCCTTTTTCAAATTCAGTTTATTATCCATATTTGTAAGAATATCAGAGCCATGACACAAGCGGAGCTGCAATGTAGTTGCGGAGCCCAGTCCGTACACTGTGTGTGTTATGCAGTGCAGCATCATCCGTGTAATCGGGGCTTTTACAATTTTGAGCACACCTGCTCTAAAGCCTTTTAATTAGAGTCGGGCAAACAGCCTCTTACTCCCGCTCGTTCTCGTAGGCGAGACTAGCTGGCCGATAATGCCAGTTCCGAGAATCGTATTCTCGAGATTGGCACTCTCGGGACCGAGGAATACCGGGTCCCGGCCTGTTATCGCACGGCCGACTTATCGTTATGAAATGCGTACACTGACTGCCGGCTTAATTGCCGCTCATCACTGCAATTCGTGACTCTTTCTGAAATATTAATGTTCATAAAGTAATTTAAGAAGGCACAGCAGTGTGGTATGCAATAAATAATACAGCACATTATGACTGTCGACATTCTTACAGAAGTCACACTATTTTAATGAACTATTTATTGCCTTTCCGGGGAAGCAAAATAATGCAGCACTCTCAGCCGTTACCTAATCCTAAGCTAGTCTAAAACAATAACAAGTTATGGTTGGAGCTATGATATATTTTCTCGCTATCAGCATTTTGTTGACATTCCATATTTAATCATTCGATAGTGTTTTGTATACGCTATAGTAATGGATATCACACGACTGTATTATTATTATTATTATTATTATTATTATTATTATTATTATTATTATTATTATATTGCGCGTTCACATCTGTATGTTTCGTTGTAATGCAAGGGCATCTTCATCAGCATGGGTAATTATTGCGCTGTGTAAGGACGAAATAAAATAATGCTTATTTATATTATTATAAAGGACCAAAGGCTCTGACAAAAGATATTTTTGTTTTCCAACTGATAAAATGCTGAATGTGAAATGGAAACACTTTTGCAAGGGGAAGGACAGAATTACGAAATAGAGTAGATCCTTTCACAAATTGATCATAATTACTTACAAATGCGTTTTAAGGAACCCGGAGGTTCATTGCCGCTCTCACATAAGCCCGCCATCGGTCTCTATCCTGAGCAAGATTAATTCAGTCTCTACCATCAAATCCATTTTTATATTAGCTTCCCATCTACGTCTCTGCCTCTCCAAACGTCCTTTCCCTCCGGCCATCCAACTAACACTCTATATCCATTTCTGGATTCGCCCATACATGCTAGATGTTCTGCCCATTTCAAATCTCTGAATTTAATATTCCTAATTATGTCAGGTGAAGAGTACAATGCGTGCAGTTCTACGTTGTGCAACTTCCTCCATTCTCCATCCCTCTTAGCCCCAAATATCTTCCTAAGAATCTTATTCTCGAACACCCTTAACCTCTGTTCCTCAAAGTGAGAGTCCAAATTTCACAACCATACAGAACCATCGGTAATATAACTGTTTTATAAATTCTAACTTTCAAGTTTTTTGAGAGCAGGCGATGACAAAAGCTTCTCAACCGAATAATAACAGGAATTTCCCCCCCCCCATATTTATTCTGCGTTTCTTCCTGAGTGTCATTTATATTTGCTTTATCATAACAACAGAGAATAAAAGACTGTTATTATTATTATTATTATTATTATTATTATTATTATTAAATTACCTAATTACCTTTTACTTTACAACGCTTTATAGCTATCTAGCGTCTGAATGAGATGATAATGCCAGCGAAATGAGTCCAGGGTCCAGTGCCGAAAGTTACCCAGCATTTGCTCTCAATGGGTTGAGGCGAGAAACCTCAGCCAGGTAAAGGCTGGTTCACAATAAACCGGGAACGGAAACGACAACGAGAAATAATGTTAAAATAAATATATTTAAATGTGAACATTCACAATTAACGAGAAGATTGCCGGAGCCCGGAAACGGGAACGTGAAAGTTAATTGTGAATGCTCACATTTAAATGTATTTATTTTAACAATATTTCCGTTATCGTTGTCGTTTCCGTTCTCGGTTTATTGTGAACCAGTCTTAACTTGTCCCAACCAAGATTCGAACCGGAAGCCGATCGTTTCACAGTCAGGTGTGCTAACCGTTACTCTACAGCGATTATTATTATTATTATTATTATTATTATTATTATTATTATTATCATATCATTATTATTATTAGTACTGTTATCATCATCATTATCGTAATCATTAGGATGATTAAGATTATGATTATCAGGATTATTATTATGGTTATTATTTATCACTGTCTTGTAAGTTATCATTAGGTACCGGTACAAGTATTAGAAATCTGATTAATTCATAATTTGTTATTCTCGTTCCTATAACATATAGGATAGTTATTATAAACCATATAGGCCTATATAATTTTATATTGTAACATGGCTAGAATACAATAATGATTGTTCTGTAACAATAATTTATAACGTGCACACCAATAGAAAGTGTAGTTTTCTATAGTATAGACTGGTTCACAATAAACCGGGAACGGAAACGAGAACGGAAATAATGTTAAAATAAATGTATAGTATTTAAATTTGAGCATTCAGAATAGTTAATTGTGAATGCTTATCTTTAAATACATTTATTTTAACAATATTTCCGTTCTAGTTCTCGTTGCCGTTTCCGTTCTCGGTTTATTGTGAACCAGCTTTTAATATTTTCATGTTTCATATCATTGTGTTACAAACTATTTTTTTATTTAGTTGTTATAAAAGATAGCTTAATTACTGTAAAGTGTAAACCATCTTGGACTATACGAGTATAGCCTCATTTTCAACTACCTGTATTAAAATACCATTTAATACCATCCGTACAATAACGAGTTTTCAAGCGTTGAAGGGTTCCGTACAAATTTTACGGAACAAACGTTTGAGTCATGAGTCCCGCGCTAACAGGTTAACTCGCCGTTATTCGAGAACCAGTAAAAATTTTGAGTTGCCATCACTTTTAAAAGTAATTTCCATCCTTTCTCAACATTTCTCTCGCTTTGACCCCCCATCTAACGTGAAAAACAAAAAAGTTTGCCGCTTACCAGCGGTGAAGTCTGAACAGATCAATCTCCATCGAAGTTAATATATATTTTTTTTTCACTTTCCAAAAAAGATTTTCAGTTCGATTTGTTTTTCTATGCTTTTCTTAGACATTGAGCTATCAATCCAAAAAATTACAGCGCGATTGATTAAGTATTATAGGAGCTACGACATGATATATATTTAAAGAACCGGGAAGTGTATAAGCCAATGCTTCCTATAGAAGCATGGCCCGAGCGATACTGCTTTCTTATCATTACTACAGTCCCGCATAGACGTCCGAGACTGTCGGGAATGACCTAGTATCGGTAATCTCGGGACCAAGAGAATCTCGTGTTCTCTATCAATGAGTCATTTGGCTACGTTAGGTACTCGCGCACTGGGCGAGACTGCGGTGATTACGCAACCGAGAACGGGCGATAATATGAGGCAGTCTGCCCGACTCTACTTTTAATACAACATAATTTCTCAAAAGAGTAATGATTAAAATAGCTTAAATAACTTGCCAGGCAGATGATGATGATGATTTATTAGATTGACAAATACACAACTGCATGATGATGTTCGTGCCCTCATCTTAGATATAATTATACAAAATTACGAATTCATAGTTTAGTCTACATACTGCAATACCGAACTTGGTTAAAAAGTAACTCTGGTGAAAGTGTTCTGCGGCCAGCAGGATCAGCAGGGTGGGGGCACCTGTTAGGCGGGCTTGTCCGTCTGACATCCAGGCTATCATTATCAATCTCCCTCAATAATAGGTTCCGATTGCAACGGCTCATTCGCACTTGGGGATGATGTTAACAGGAATTCCAGTAGCACGTTCCACCCTCCGAAGCGCCCACCCCCATACTTCGTCTAAATTTCAATATAGAGCCCTCACCCCCTTCCACTCACCCCATCCGCGGTGCCATTTCGCTGCCGTACCAGCTCCTATGGTAATTTACCCCTTCCGCTAACTTCCCAACATCTGCATAATTATCATGAGCATTATACGGTAACAGTGTACAATTCCTACAGAACGCCAGGCAACGGATGAAATTCATGGCTATCCACAAAATCCAGCGCTCAAGAGCATATATAACACCTGCGAATCAACTTGTTTCACCTCCTACAAACATGATAATAAGGTACTAACGCTAGACTTTCTAGTCTTAAGGCTGGTTCACAATAAACCTGGAACGGAAACGACAACGAGAACGAGTACAGAAATAATTTATAAATGTATTTAAATGTGAGCATTCACGATAGTTAATTGTGAATACTCCCATTTAAAGGAATTTATTTTAACGTTATTTCCGTTCTCGTTCCCGTTGTCGTTTCCGTTCCCGGTTTATTGTGAACCAGCCTTTAGTGTGGAAGCAACGTAGGATACCGCCTAATAACGACCTACACTATCTTCGTTTGTAGTGCAAACAACAGATAAGCTTCGCTGACACTACAGCGAAGAGCATGAGCATGTGCTTATTGGTGACCGGTACAATATGGAGAAAATGTTGGCAAAATAAGCAAACATGAAATAAATATTTCAGCGATAAAATACAATAATAATAATAATAATAATAATAATAATAATAATAATAATAATAACAATAATAATAATAATAATATTAACATTAATCATAATATTAACATTACTTACTTACTTACAAATGGCTTTTAAGGAACCCGAAGGTTCATTGCCGCCCTCACATAAGCCCGCCATCGGTCCCTATCCTGTGCAAGATTAAGCCAGTCTCTATCATCATACCCCACCTCCCTCAAATCCATTTTAATATTATCCTCCCATCTACGTCTCGGCCTCCCTAAAGGTCTTTTCCCCTCCGGTCTCCCAACTAACACTCTATATGCATTTCTGGATTCGCCCATACGTGCTACATGCCCTGCCCATCTCAAACGTCTGGATTTCAAGTTCCTAATTATGTCAGGTGAAGAATACAATGCGTGCAGTTCTGTGTTGTGTAACTTTCTCCATTCTCCTGTAACTTCATCCCGCTTAGCCCCAAATATTTTCCTAAGCACCTTATTCTCAAACACCCTTAACCTATGTTCCTCTCTCAGAGTGAGAGTCCAAGTTTCACAGCCATATAGAAGAACCGGTAATATAACTGTTTTATAAATTCTAACTTTCAGATTTTTGGACAGCAGACTGGATGATAAGAGCTTCTCAACCGAATAATAACACGCATTTCCCATATTTATTCTGCGTTTAATTTCCTCCCGAGTGTCATTTACATTTGTTACTGTTGCTCCAAGATATTTGAATTTTTCCACCTCTTCGAAGGATAAATCTCCAATATTTATATTTCCATTTCGTACAATATTCCCGTCACGAGACATAATCATATACTTTGTCTTTTCGGGATTTACTTCAAACCGATCGCTTTACTTGCTTCAAGTAAAATTTCCGTGTTTTCCCTAACCGTTTGTGTATTTTCTCCTAACATATTCACGTCATTAACATTAACAATAATAATAATATTAATAATAATACTAATAATAATAATATTAATAATAATACTAATAATAATAATATTAATACTAATAATAATAATATTAACATTAATAATAATATTAATAATAATATTAACATTAATAATAATAAAAATAACAATAATAATACATTTATTACTATTCATAAATTTTAGATTTCAAAAAGGCGTATGATTCGGTTAAGAGAAAAGTTTTATACATCAAATGTCGTTTTAACAAACGCCAGTTTAACGAATTCGTCAGTAACTTAGAATGAAAAAATTGTATTCCCACTCCTTACCTGCATAAGGTTTGCAATTGTACGAACGTCAATACAACGAAAACGAAAATTTCCCCTTCATGATGCATATGATCATATATATGTATGCATGGAAATATCATATGTACTTCGGTACATTAAAATAATATATATGATATGCGTAAATCACTTCGTGATTTAAGACGGCGCTTATTCCGTCGGATCCCGGCCAACTAGTCACTCATAACGAGTGCACCTCAGCACATGTGTGGACTTCGGTCCTACGTTCATAGATATCTATGACGTAATACAGAGGGCGGCCACTAGAGGGAACCCAAGAGTTGGAGCTTAATCTGAGACGATTCTGTCCGACGCCGGGGTGGTATCCGGCGTGGCTTAGTGGATAAAGCATCAGCACGTAGAGCTGAAAACCCGGATTCAAATCCCGGCGCCGGAGAGAATTTTTCTCCGTTCCATTACTCTTACATAGTATGATGACGCAGAATATCTGCATAGAAATATCATATGTACTTCGGTACATTAAAATAATATGTATACATATAAATAAAGTCTTAGTTTTTCTGAATGTGTCTAAGTAAAACGTACAGCAGAGTCCGTATAGGCCAGTTTCTGTCGGGTGCTTTTCCAATTCACTGCGGGCTAAATCAAGGAGATGCACTATCACATTTACTCCATAACTTCGCTCTAGAATATGTCATTAGGAAAGTCAAGGATAACAGAGAGGGTTTGGAATTGAACGGGTTACATCAGCTTCTTGTCTATGCGTAGGACGTGAATATGTTAGGAGAAAATACACAAACAAATTATGGAAAATATGGGAATTTTACATGAAGCAAGTAAAGAGATAGGTTTGGAAGTAAATCCCGAAAAGACAAAGTATACGATATGTCTCGTGACCAGAACATAGTATGGGATGTAAATATATAAATTGGAAATTTATGTTTTGAAGAGGTGGAAAAATTCAAATATCTTGGTGCAACAGTATCAAATATAAATGACACTCGGGAGGAAATTAAACGCAGAATAAATATAGCAAATGCCTGTTATTATTCGGTTGAGAAGCTTTTATCATCCAGTCTGCTCTCAAATGAAAGTTAAAATTTATAAAATAGTTATATTACCGGTTGTTCTGTATGGTTGTGAAACTTGGACTGTCACTTTGAGAGATGAACATAGGTTAAGGGTATTCAAGAATAAGGTGTTTAGAAAAATATTTGGGGCTAAGAGGGATGAAATTACAGGAGAATAGAGAAAGTTACATAACGCAGAACTGCACGCATTGTATTCTTCACCTGACATAAATAGGAACATTAAATCCAGACGTTTCAGATGGGCGGGGCATGTAGCACGTAAGGGGAATCCAGAAATGTATATAGAGAGTTAGTTCGGAGGCCGGAGGAAAAGACCTTGGGGAGGCCGAGACGTAGATGGGAAGATAATATTAAAATGGATTTGAGGGAGGTGGGATATGATGACAGAGACTGGAATGATCTTGCTCAGGATAGGGACCAATGGGGGTTACGTGAGGGCGGTGAACCTCCGGGTTCTCTAAAAGCCATAAGTAAGTATAACAGATACGTTGTGAAATAGTCTACTATTACTGAAACTTACTAAGTTACCAGTTAATTTGAACACATTATAAATATAGACTAAAAATAATTACTCAGAAATATCACTTATGAAGTAAAAATACGATTATTTAAATATAATCTATCTGTGATTAGTACTAAGATTGCAATTGCATTGTGGAACTATTTTCGTTGCCCTCTTGTTGTTCCACCATGCAGTTGTATTTTTATGTCATGGCATGGCTGGGTGCACATACCGATAAGAGTGTTGGCAATGCAGGAAAGGATGTGTTCCGGTAATGGCTCCTTTGTTTTTACATTTGTTGCAATTGTTGTACGAAGCATCAAACTACATTTCAAGTTAAATAATACCGATTTTCATTCTTGAATAATGAAATACGGAAAAATGAAGATAAACGTGCGAATTCGAATTAAGGCCGTAGAGCAAGTGGACAGCTTCCGAGTGTCATTTACATTTGTTACTGTTGCTCCATTTGTCAATTTGTAACACAATAATCACGAATATTTGAATTTTTCCACCTCTTCGAAGGATAAATCTCCAATATTTATATTTCCATTTCGTACAATATTCCCGTCACGAGACATAATCATATACTTTGTCTTTTCGGGATTTACTTCAAACCGATCGCTTTACTTGCTTCAAGTAAAATTTCCGTGTTTTCCTAACCGTTTGTGTATTTTCTCCTAACATATTCACGTCATTAACATTAACAATAATAATAATATTAATAATAATACTAATAATAATAATATTAATAATAATACTAATAATAATAATATTAATACTAATAATAATAATATTAACATTAATAATAATATTAATAATAATATTAACATTAATAATAATAAAAATAACAATAATAATACATTTATTACTATTCATAAATTTTTAGATTTCAAAAAGGCGTATGATTCGGTTAAGAGAAAAGTTTTATACATCAAATGTCGTTTTAACAAACGCCAGTTTAACGAATTCGTCAGTAACTTAGAATGAAAAAAATTGTATTCCCACTCCTTACCTGCATAAGGTTTGCAATTGTACGAACGTCAATACAACGAAAACGAAAATTTCCCCTTCATGATGCATATGATCATATATATGTATGCATGGAAATATCATATGTACTTCGGTACATTAAAATAATATATATGATATGCGTAAATCACTTCGTGATTTAAGACGGCGCTTATTCCGTCGGATCCCGGCCAACTAGTCACTCATAACGAGTGCACCTCAGCACATGTGTGGACTTCGGTCCTACGTTCATAGATATCTATGACGTAATACAGAGGGCGGCCACTAGAGGGAACCCAAGAGTTGGAGCTTAATCTGAGACGATTCTGTCCGACGCCGGGGTGGTATCCGGCGTGGCTTAGTGGATAAAGCATCAGCACGTAGAGCTGAAAACCCGGATTCAAATCCCGGCGCCGGAGAGAATTTTTCTCCGTTCCATTACTCTTACATAGTATGATGACGCAGAATATCTGCATAGAAATATCATATGTACTTCGGTACATTAAAATAATATGTATACATATAAATAAAGTCTTAGTTTTTCTGAATGTGTCTAAGTAAAACGTACAGCAGAGTCCGTATAGGCCAGTTTCTGTCGGGTGCTTTTCCAATTCACTGCGGGCTAAATCAAGGAGATGCACTATCACATTTACTCCATAACTTCGCTCTAGAATATGTCATTAGGAAAGTCAAGGATAACAGAGAGGGTTTGGAATTGAACGGGTTACATCAGCTTCTTGTCTATGCGTAGGACGTGAATATGTTAGGAGAAAATACACAAACAAATTATGGAAAATATGGGAATTTTACATGAAGCAAGTAAAGAGATAGGTTTGGAAGTAAATCCCGAAAAGACAAAGTATACGATATGTCTCGTGACCAGAACATAGTATGGGATGTAAATATATAAATTGGAAATTTATGTTTTGAAGAGGTGGAAAAATTCAAATATCTTGGTGCAACAGTATCAAATATAAATGACACTCGGGAGGAAATTAAACGCAGAATAAATATAGCAAATGCCTGTTATTATTCGGTTGAGAAGCTTTTATCATCCAGTCTGCTCTCAAAAAAGCTGAAAGTTAAAATTTATAAAATAGTTATATTACCGGTTGTTCTGTATGGTTGTGAAACTTGGACTGTCACTTTGAGAGATGAACATAGGTTAAGGGTATTCAAGAATAAGGTGTTTAGAAAAATATTTGGGGCTAAGAGGGATGAAATTACAGGAGAATAGAGAAAGTTACATAACGCAGAACTGCACGCATTGTATTCTTCACCTGACATAAATAGGAACATTAAATCCAGACGTTTCAGATGGGCGGGGCATGTAGCACGTAAGGGGGAATCCAGAAATGTATATAGAGAGTTAGTTCGGAGGCCGGAGGGAAAAAGACCTTTGGGGAGGCCGAGACGTAGATGGGAAGATAATATTAAAATGGATTTGAGGGAGGTGGGATATGATGACAGAGACTGGAATGATCTTGCTCAGGATAGGGACCAATGGGGGTTACGTGAGGGCGGCAATGAACCTCCGGGTTCTCTAAAAGCCATAAGTAAGTATAACAGATACGTTGTGAAATAGTCTACTATTACTGAAACTTACCTAAGTTACCAGTTAATTTGAACACATTATAAATATAGACTAAAAATAATTACTCAGAAATCTCACTTATGAAGTAAAATACGATTATTTAAATATAATCTATCTGTGATTAGTACTAAGATTGCAATTGCATTGTGGAACTATTTTCGTTGCCCTCTTGTTGTTCCACCATGCAGTTGTATTTTTATGTCATGGCATGGCTGGGTGCACATACCGATAAGAGTGTTGGCAATGCAGGAAAGGATGTGTTCCGGTAATGGCTCCTTTGTTTTACATTTGTTGCAATTGTTGTACGAAGCATCAAACTACATTTCAAGCCAAATAATACCGATTTTCATTCTTGAATAATGAAATACGGAAAAAATGAATATAAACGTGCGAATTCGAATTAAGGCCGTAGAGCAAGTGGACAGCTTCAAATACTTGGGTGTACAATAAGTAGTAAAATGAGCTGCTGCCAGGAAGTCAAAAGAAGGACAGCAATGGCAAAGGAAGCTTTTAATAGAAAAAGGAGCATCTTCTGCGGATCTCTGGTATATATGTAAATTTCCAATCTGGCATTTGTCTTTGTGACTGAGGGAAACTATGAAAACTCCAGTCAGATTGACGGTGTTTGAAGCCGGGACCTCCCGTATGAGAGTCTCAAACGCGCTCTGTATCAATTGCATTGCTGTCTCGAGACTAGGCCTCAACGAATGAGGAAGAAGTTCTGAAGTAGTTACATTTAAATGCGGGGAGTATGAAGAATAGAAATGAAAAAAAAATATCAAACTTTTATTTCAAACCCCAAACATCCTTACAATCCCAACCATAGTAACAATAACAATCACGAACAGCATAAACGTTTCAGGAATGAATGCCGTGTCAATTTTTTTAAAGTTTCTAATCTACTGTAGAGGTCAATGTGCGGCAAAAGCATAAGCAAGGGAAGTTACCGGGTTTGAAACCCCCACTTGAACTAAAAAAATGGGTTTTTATATTTGAATACTTTCTATACATAATCCTTTTCCCTTCTCTAATTTTTTACTGTCATAGTAACAAAATCTACATCGACATAAGGCATAGTCCTCCTACCTCTCCTTCAATACAATCTCTGTGACCGCCTAGTATAGGTCCTGTAATAAAATGAAGCCCACACAATATGAAATTTAACTTGTAAACATACTGAAAAGGTTGTTACGACATGCATTGTCGATTTTAAACTCACTTTAAGAGCAATATTTATCCGTTCTTTAGAATTCTGACTTTATTGTGAAACGTTCGTTTACTTACTTACAAATGACTTTTAAGGAACCCGCAGGTTCATTGACGCCCTCACATAAGCCCGCCATCGGTCCCTATCCTGTGCAAGATTAATCCAGTCTATATCATCATATCTCACCTCCCTCAAATCCATTTTATTATTATCCTTCCACCTACGTCTCGGCTTCCCCAAAGGTTTTATTCCCTCCGGCCTCCCAACTAACACTCTATATGCATTTCTGGATTCGCCCGTACGTGCTACATGCCCTGCCCATCTCAAACGTCTGGATTTAATTTTCCTAATTATGTCAGGTGAAGAATACAATGCGTGCAGTTCTGCGTTGTGTAACTTTCTCCATTCCCCTGTAACTTCATCCCTCTTAGCCCCAAATATTTTCCTTAGAATCTTATTCTCAAAGAATCTTAATCTTTGTTCCTCTGTCAAAGTGAGAGTCCAAGTTTCACAACCATACAGAACAACCGGTAATATAACTGTTTTATAAAATCTAACTTTACGATATTTTGACAGCAAACTGGATGACAAAAGCTTCTCAACCGAATAATAACAGGCATTTCCCAAATTTATTCTGCATTTAATTTCCTCCCGAGTATCATTTATATTTGAAGAGTCCACTGCAAGAATGATGGATGTCATACATTTTGCAGGCGAAGCGATTGAAAGTTTGAAATGCTTAGCGCTCAAAGCTTAACTGTGATTTTCCGATCATTACTGTGCAATGACTATCAGTGTTAATGCCATGTAACTCTCTATGTACATTATATATGTCTTAAGCTATGCATTGACAGTCTTGGTTCATTTTCGACAAGAAAGTGACATCCATCATTCTTGCAGTGGACTCTTCATTTGTTACTGTTGCTCCTAGGTATTTGAATTTTTCCACCTCTTCAAAGGATAAATTTCCAATTTTTATATTTCCATTTCGTACAATATTCTCGTCACGAGACATGATAATAATAATAATAATAATAATAATAATAATAACTTACTTACAAATGGCTTTTAAGGAACCCGAAGGTTCATTGCCGCCCTCACATAAGCCCGCCAGCGGTCCCTATCCTGTGCAAGATTAATCCAGTCTCTATCATCATACCTCACCTCCCTCAGATCCATTTTAATATTATCCTCCCATCTACGTCTCGGCCTCCCTAAAGGTCTTTTTCCCTCCGGTCTCCCAACTAACACTCTATATGCATTTCTGGATTCGCCCATACGTGCTACATGCCCTGCCCATCTCAAACGTCTGGATTTAATGTTCCTAATTATGTCAGGTGAAGAATACAATGCGTGCAGTTCTGTGTTGTGTAACTTTCTCCATTCTCCTGTAACTTCATCCCGCTTAGCCCCAAATATTTTCCTAAGCACCTTATTCTCAAACACCCTTAACCTATGTTCCTCTCTCAGAGTGAGAGTCCAAGTTTCACAGCCATATAGAAGAACCGGTAATATAACTGTTTTATAAATTCTAACTTTCAGATTTTTGGACAGCAGACTGGATGATAAGAGCTTCTCAACCGAATAATAACACGCATTTCCCATATTTATTCTGCGTTTAATTTCCTCCCGAGTGTCATTTACATTTGTTACTGTTGCTCCAAGATATTTGAATTTTTCCACCTCTTCGAAGGATAAATCTCCAATATTTATATTTCCATTTCGTACAATATTCCCGTCACGAGACATAATCATATACTTTGTCTTTTCGGGATTTACTTCCAAACCGATCGCTTTACTTGCTTCAAGTAAAATTTCCGTGTTTTTCCTAACCGTTTGTGTATTTTCTCCTAACATATTCACGTCATTAACATTAACAATAATAATAATATTAATAATAATACTAATAATAATAATATTAATAATAATACTAATAATAATAATATTAATACTAATAATAATAATATTAACATTAATAATAATATTAATAATAATATTAACATTAATAATAATAATAACAATAATAATACATAATAAAATAAAAACAATAATAATACATTTATTACTATTCATAAATTTTTAGATTTCAAAAAGGCGTATGATTCGGTTAAGAGAAAAGTTTTATACATCAAATGTCGTTTTAACAAACGCCAGTTTAACGAATTCGTCAGTAACTTAGAATGAAAAAAATTGTATTCCCACCCTTACCTGCATAAGGTTTGCAATTGTACGAACGTCAATACAACGAAAACGAAAATTTCCCTTCATGATGCATATGATCATATATATGTATGCATGGAAATATCATATGTACTTCGGTACATTAAAATAATATATATGATATGCGTAAATCACTTCGTGATTTAAGACGGCGCTTATTCCGTCGGATCCCGGCCAACTAGTCACTCATAACGAGTGCACCTCAGCACATGTGTGGACTTCGGTCCTACGTTCATAGATATCTATGACGTAATACAGAGGGCGGCCACTAGAGGGAACCCAAGAGTTGGAGCTTAATCTGAGACGATTCTGTCCGACGCCGGGGTGGTATCCGGCGTGGCTTAGTGGATAAAGCATCAGCACGTAGAGCTGAAAACCCGGATTCAAATCCCGGCGCCGGAGAGAATTTTTCTCCGTTCCATTACTCTTACATAGTATGATGACGCAGAATATCTGCATAGAAATATCATATGTACTTCGGTACATTAAAATAATATGTATACATATAAATAAAGTCTTAGTTTTTCTGAATGTGTCTAAGTAAAACGTACAGCAGAGTCCGTATAGGCCAGTTTCTGTCGGGTGCTTTTCCAATTCACTGCGGGCTAAATCAAGGAGATGCACTATCACATTTACTCCATAACTTCGCTCTAGAATATGTCATTAGGAAAGTCAAGGATAACAGAGAGGGTTTGGAATTGAACGGGTTACATCAGCTTCTTGTCTATGCGTAGGACGTGAATATGTTAGGAGAAAATACACAAACAAATTATGGAAAATATGGGAATTTTACATGAAGCAAGTAAAGAGATAGGTTTGGAAGTAAATCCCGAAAAGACAAAGTATACGATATGTCTCGTGACCAGAACATAGTATGGGATGTAAATATATAAATTGGAAATTTATGTTTTGAAGAGGTGGAAAAATTCAAATATCTTGGTGCAACAGTATCAAATATAAATGACACTCGGGAGGAAATTAAACGCAGAATAAATATAGCAAATGCCTGTTATTATTCGGTTGAGAAGCTTTTATCATCCAGTCTGCTCTCAAAAAAGCTGAAAGTTAAAATTTATAAAATAGTTATATTACCGGTTGTTCTGTATGGTTGTGAAACTTGGACTGTCACTTTGAGAGATGAACATAGGTTAAGGGTATTCAAGAATAAGGTGTTTAGAAAAATATTTGGGGCTAAGAGGGATGAAATTACAGGAGAATAGAGAAAGTTACATAACGCAGAACTGCACGCATTGTATTCTTCACCTGACATAAATAGGAACATTAAATCCAGACGTTTCAGATGGGCGGGGCATGTAGCACGTAAGGGGGAATCCAGAAATGTATATAGAGAGTTAGTTCGGAGGCCGGAGGGAAAAAGACCTTTGGGGAGGCCGAGACGTAGATGGGAAGATAATATTAAAATGGATTTGAGGGAGGTGGGATATGATGACAGAGACTGGAATGATCTTGCTCAGGATAGGGACCAATGGGGGGTTACGTGAGGGCGGCAATGAACCTCCGGGTTCTCTAAAAGCCATAAGTAAGTATAACAGATACGTTGTGAAATAGTCTACTATTACTGAAACTTACCTAAGTTACCAGTTAATTTGAACACATTATAAATATAGACTAAAAATAATTACTCAGAAATCTCACTTATGAAGTAAAATACGATTATTTAAATATAATCTATCTGTGATTAGTACTAAGATTGCAATTGCATTGTGGAACTATTTTCGTTGCCCTCTTGTTGTTCCACCATGCAGTTGTATTTTTATGTCATGGCATGGCTGGGTGCACATACCGATAAGAGTGTTGGCAATGCAGGAAAGGATGTGTTCCGGTAATGGCTCCTTTGTTTTACATTTGTTGCAATTGTTGTACGAAGCATCAAACTACATTTCAAGCCAAATAATACCGATTTTCATTCTTGAATAATGAAATACGGAAAAAATGAATATAAACGTGCGAATTCGAATTAAGGCCGTAGAGCAAGTGGACAGCTTCAAATACTTGGGTGTACAATAAGTAGTAAAATGAGCTGCTGCCAGGAAGTCAAAAGAAGGACAGCAATGGCAAAGGAAGCTTTTAATAGAAAAAGGAGCATCTTCTGCGGATCTCTGGTATATATGTAAATTTCCAATCTGGCATTTGTCTTTGTGACTGAGGGAAACTATGAAAACTCCAGTCAGATTGACGGTGTTTGAAGCCGGGACCTCCCGTATGAGAGTCTCAAACGCGCTCTGTATCAATTGCATTGCTGTCTCGAGACTAGGCCTCAACGAATGAGGAAGAAGTTCTGAAGTAGTTACATTTAAATGCGGGGAGTATGAAGAATAGAAATGAAAAAATATCAAACTTTTATTTCAAACCCCAAACATCCTTACAATCCCAACCATAGTAACAATAACAATCACGAACAGCATAAACGTTTCAGGAATGAATGCCGTGTCAATTTTTTTAAAGTTTCTAATCTACTGTAGAGGTCAATGTGCGGCAAAAGCATAAGCAAGGGAAGTTACCGGGTTTGAAACCCCCACTTGAACTAAAAAAATGGGTTTTTATATTTGAATACTTTCTATACATAATCCTTTTCCCTTCTCTAATTTTTTACTGTCATAGTAACAAAATCTACATCGACATAAGGCATAGTCCTCCTACCTCTCCTTCAATACAATCTCTGTGACCGCCTAGTATAGGTCCTGTAATAAAATGAAGCCCACACAATATGAAATTTAACTTGTAAACATACTGAAAAGGTTGTTACGACATGCATTGTCGATTTTAAACTCACTTTAAGAGCAATATTTATCCGTTCTTTAGAATTCTGACTTTATTGTGAAACGTTCGTTTACTTACTTACAAATGACTTTTAAGGAACCCGCAGGTTCATTGACGCCCTCACATAAGCCCGCCATCGGTCCCTATCCTGTGCAAGATTAATCCAGTCTATATCATCATATCTCACCTCCCTCAAATCCATTTTATTATTATCCTTCCACCTACGTCTCGGCTTCCCCAAAGGTTTTATTCCTCCGGCCTCCCAACTAACACTCTATATGCATTTCTGGATTCGCCCGTACGTGCTACATGCCCTGCCCATCTCAAACGTCTGGATTTAATTTTCCTAATTATGTCAGGTGAAGAATACAATGCGTGCAGTTCTGCGTTGTGTAACTTTCTCCATTCTCCTGTAACTTCATCCCTCCTAGCCTCAAATATTTTCCTAAGAATCTTATTCCCAAGCAACCTTAATCTTTGTTCCTCTGTCAAAGTGAGAGTCCAAGTTTCACAACCACAAAGAACAACCGGTAATAAAACTGTTTTATAAATTCTAACTTTAGGATGTTTTTTACAGCAGACTGGATGACAAAAGCTTCTCAACCGAATAATAACACGCATTTCCCAAATTTATTCTGCGTTTAATTACCTCCCGAGTATCATTTATATTTGTTACTGTTGCTCCTAGGTATTTGAATTTTTCCACCTCTTCAAAGGATAAATATCCAATTTTTATATTTCCATTTCGTACAATATTCCCATCACGAGACATAATCATATAATAATAATAATAATAATAATAATAATAATAATAATAATAATAATACTTACTGACTTTTAAGGAACCTGAGGTTCATTGCCGCCCTCACATAAGCCCGCCATCCTGAGCAAGATTAATCCAATCTCTATCATCATATCCCACTTCCCTCAAATCCATTTTAATATTATCTTCCCATCTACGTCTCGGCCTCCCTAAAGATCTTTATCCCTCCGGCCTCCCAACTAACACTCTACATGCATTTCTGGATTCGTCCGCACGTGTTACATGCCCTGCCCATCTCAAACGTCTGGATTTAATTTTCCTAATTATGTCAGGTGAAGAATACAATGCGTGCAGTTCTGCGTTGTGTAACTTTCTCCATTCCCTGTAACTTCATCCCTCTTAGCCCCAAATATTTTCCTTAGAATCTTATTCTCAAAGAATCTTAATCTTTGTTCCTCTGTCAAAGTGAGAGTCCAAGTTTCACAACCATACAGAACAACCGGTAATATAACTGTTTTATAAAATCTAACTTTACGATATTTTGACAGCAAACTGGATGACAAAAGCTTCTCAACCGAATAATAACAGGCATTTCCCAAATTTATTCTGCATTTAATTTCCTCCCGAGTATCATTTATATTTGAAGAGTCCACTGCAAGAATGATGGATGTCATACATTTTGCAGGCGAAGCGATTGAAAGTTTGAAATGCTTAGCGCTCAAAGCTTAACTGTGATTTTCCGATCATTACTGTGCAATGACTATCAGTGTTAATGCCATGTAACTCTCTATGTACATTATATATGTCTTAAGCTATGCATTGACAGTCTTGGTTCATTTTCGACAAGAAAGTGACATCCATCATTCTTGCAGTGGACTCTTCATTTGTTACTGTTGCTCCTAGGTATTTGAATTTTTCCACCTCTTCAAAGGATAAATTTCCAATTTTTATATTTCCATTTCGTACAATATTCTCGTCACGAGACATGATAATAATAATAATAATAATAATAATAACTTACTTACAAATGGCTTTTAAGGAACCGAAGGTTCATTGCCGCCCTCACATAAGCCCGCCAGCGGTCCCTATCCTGTGCAAGATTAATCCAGTCTCTATCATCATACCTCACCTCCCTCAGATCCATTTTAATATTATCCTCCCATCTACGTCTCGGCCTCCCTAAAGGTCTTTTTCCTCCGGTCTCCCAACTAACACTCTATATGCATTTCTGGATTCGCCCATACGTGCTACATGCCCTGCCCATCTCAAACGTCTGGATTTAATGTTCCTAATTATGTCAGGTGAAGAATACAATGCGTGCAGTTCTGTGTTGTGTAACTTTCTCCATTCTCCTGTAACTTCATCCCGCTTAGCCCCAAATATTTTCCTTAGCACCTTATTCTCAAACACCCTGAACCTATGTTCCTCTCTCAGAGTGAGAGTCCAAGTTTCACAACCATACAGAAGAACCGGTAATATAACTGTTTTATAAATTCTAACTTTCAGATTTTTCGACAGCAGACTGGATGATAAGAGCTTCTCAACCGAATAATAACACGCATTTCCCATATTTATTCTGCGTTTAATTTCCTCCCGAGTGTCATTTACATTTGTTACTGTTGCTCCAAGATATTTGAATTTTTCCACCTCTTCGAAGGATAAATCTCCAATTTTTATATTTCTATTTCGTACAATATTCTGGTCACGAGACATAATCATATACTTTGTCTTTTCGGGATTTACTTCCAAACCGATCGCTCTACTTGCTTCAAGTAAAATTTCCGTGTTTTCCTAATCGTTTGTGTATTTTCTCCTAACATATTCACGTCATCCGCATAGACAAGAAGCTGATGTAACCCGTTCAATTCCAAACCCTGCCTGTTATCCTGAACTTTCCTAATGGCATATTCTAGAGCGAAGTTAAAAAGTAAAGGTGATAGTGCATCTCCTTGCTTTAGCCCGCAGTGAATTGGAAAAGCATCAGATAGAAACTGACATATACGGACTCTGCTGTACGTTTCACTGAGACACATTTTAATTAATCGAACTAGTTTCTTGGGAATACCAAATTCAATAAGAATATCATATAATACTTCCTCTTAACCGAGTCATAAGCCTTTTTGAAATCTATGAATAACTGATGTACTGTACCCTTATACTCCCATTTTTTCTCCATTATCTGTCGAATACAAAAATCTGGTCAATAGTCGATCTATTACGCCGAAAACCGCACTGATGATCCCACATAATTTCATCTACGTACGGAGTTAATCTTCTCAAAAGAATATTGGACAAAATTTTGTACGACGTCAACAAAAGTGATATTCCTCGAAAGTTACCACAGTTGGTTTTGTCCCCCTTTTTAAAAATAGGTACAATTATGGACTCCTTCCATTGTTCTGGTACAATTTCCTCTACCCAAATAGCAAGTACAAGTTTATAAATTTCGCTATATAATGCACTCCCACCCTCTTGTATTAATTCTGCTGGAATTTGATCGATACCTGGAGACTTGTACTTTTCAGATTTTCTATCGCAATTTCGACTTCTGTAAGCGTGGGTTCGGGTATAAATGGCTCAGCAGTTTGTATTTCAATTTCGTCCCGATCATTTCTATTTGGCCTATGTACATTTAGTAGTTGCGCAAAATAGTTTTTCCATCTGTTTAGGATTGATGGAGAGTCTGCAAGCAAGTCACCATTCTCATCCTTGATAACGTTTACCCTTGGCTGATATCCGTTCTTAAATTCCTTTATACCCTTATATAAATCTCGAATGTTTTTATTCTTACTATTTGTTTCTACCTCATTCAGTTTTTCCTTCAAGTAACCTCTCTTTTTATTCCTAAGTGTACGACTTGCTTCCCGTCTTTCATTGAAATAATTATCTCTCTTCTCCTCAACTGGATCCTGTAAGAATTTCAATTTTGCCTGTTTCCTTCTTTCTACTACCATGCAACAATCTTCATCAAACCACGGTTTCTTTTTCTTAGTTTCATAATAACCCATGCTCTGCTCAGCTGCAATTTTGATACTATCTCTGATATTTTCCCACACGCTATTAACATCTAATTCTTTCTCAACTTCGTCGGAACTTTCTAAAGTGGCAAACCTATTCGAATAATAATAACAATAACAATAATAATAATAATAATAATAATAATAATAATAATAATAATAATACTAATAAATCATAAAATTTAGAATACCGATAATGCAAATTTTAACAATTTTAATAATGAACCCCCTTGATAAAATTCTGCGTACGCCACTGGTGTGTGCAGTTTAAGGAGAAATTCAGATGCAAGCTCATTAACAGGTTCGTTATAAGTTATATTTGCAGTCCAAAAATAAATACTTTTACAAACAAATAACTATAGAAGTAAATAAATAAATAGATGACAGAAGGAAATAAAAATGAAAACTAAAATATATGAAAAAAATAAAGAGTTAAAAAAGTCAAAGAAAAGAGAATTGAAAGAAAGAATAAAGGACAGAAAGAGAAAAAGTAAATAGAGAAGGAAAGAACTGAACAAAGCGAAGAAATAAAATTTAACAGAGGCAGGGAAAAATGGATGGGGAAGAGAGAAAACAAAGGTGAAATGACGGTAGAAGAGTTACCGTAATGGCTTCTTCGTGTAACATTGCAAACAAAAGACGTTAGTGGTTTGATGCTACTCGTCTCTGATCTCAAATTCCAGGTAGCGAGTTTACAGCTGTCAGCGGCTATGGGAGTGGGGAGTGGGGATGGGAACCACGCCTGCGTGGCCTCAGTCAAGTTCGTTCAACTTTCTCTTTCGCCAGAGTGACCGAATTTCGTTTGCCGTGTTTTGAACACACACCATTCTCTCGTGAATCATGGCATAACTGCCAGCCATTGGGTCTTCCGATGACTTTAATATCAAATAAGCCAATGACGTCTTGAGATACAAGGATATGTATGCGTGATTCAAATCCCTGGCTGAGGTCCAATGCCATGGCAACACACGCTATGTGACACACAAACAGCGTTGGTAATAATGCCACGAAAACAAGCCTAGGCTTAGGCAGTGTCGTTGAAGATAATCCTTTCCTTAAACCTGAAGACATTGACTAGTAAACGGTGGAAGTGTCATACGCATGATCACTTTTGTGTTCATTTTTAATCTAAACGTTAAAGGGAAGGACCTAGTGGAAATTTATTTTCTGATATTATTTTAAGTAGAGCCTCTATTTACCTAACATAGTTTCATACCAATGTATGAAGCCTTTTAAGTGCAACATTTTCACTTTTGTCTTTTGTGGTAGTGCAAGACATTTAAAAAACACACACAAATGCAGTATTATAATAGTACATTATGCAACGAGCCTATAATGAAGGTAATTAAGAAGTGAGTATGGACATTTATGAAACGAGCGCAAGCGAGTTTCATACGACTTTTTATGCTCGACCATATTTCTAACTTGATATTATTAATTTTAATTGTATCTGACCTTCAGCAATGTTCCGTATGTTGTGAGATGTGCGCAGATGCGAAAGTATTGATTTTTTCCGAGGAACAGATATCCACATTGACCTTGCTAGGCCATAAGAACCTACAGAGATAACATTGAAATTAAATTAGACATTGAAAAACGAGATCACAAATTGAATTTATTTGAATATTATTTACAATTAACGCTAATTATAGTAACAGAACATAACCTTCTGCGACAGTATTGGATTTCCAGCCTCCGTGACTTTTCGCTAATTCACTTTCGATTGCATATCCGAGAATAATCGATACTTGCGGTTTTATAACGGTAGAAAGCTGACATGTCATTGGCTGAACAGTTGTAACCTGAGTCGTCATTGGCTGAAAGACCTGACCTTTAATGTGTAGGTGTACTTTAATGACATGCATTAAAGGTCTGCTACCAGGTGTATAATTACTACGTTTCGGCATGGTCGAGCATAAAGAAAATTATATATCCACTCTCAAGGGTATCACAGAATTACAAATCTTGTCTTAAATGAAAGCTAAAAGACTGCTAATCAAGTTTATTTGATGATTTTTAGAAATTTCAATTTTTATATTTTCATAATAATAATAATAATAATAATAATAATTATTATTATTATTATTATTATTATTATTATTGTTATTATTATAATTTGTTTTATGAACACAAAGTAAAACTGCACGTCTAAGAATTATTCATGTATAATGTGAGAATATGCCCTGAAAATTTTATTCAATTATCTATAGTAATGTCGCAAAAGGACTGAGATTTGCCGATAAATTCATGAGGGAAATCTCAGATCTCGAGTGACATTTTATTAGGACTATTTCGTGATTAAAATAAAAGTGTAAATAAAATATCCCTAAAATTAGCTCACAAAATGTTAATAATTTTATATTTATGAATACTTAACCTACTCAAACATTGTGAAGTCGAAATAGATGAATAAAGATTACTGCAATAAAGAAATTTAATGTTATTCAGTAATGCCAATTGAGAAATGCGAAATACAGGTTTAAAAATGGTAATTACATATAATACGCTTTTCTATTGTTGTTATAACAGAAATACGTTCTCTTTATCTGCTGAATTCATAACTTAATTTAAACATTTTATAGTTTAATTACAAATAATCTGATTAATACATTAAATAAATGAACAATTGTTATGAAGGAGTGTAATTTTCTTTAGATGCAATGGACATGGAATTAGAAGATGAAGATGTAGATGTGGAAGTAGGATTTCTTACTTTATTTAATACAATGGATTTATGTTCATCGAGTTACGTGGAAACAGTTGGCGATACTGACTAAAGAAAAGGACGACCCTGCGATAAATTGATAGTGATAAATCGAGCTGCAGAAATTATCGCGATGTATAACTGTGATTGGTTGGAATTCAAAATTTCATTACACTTCATTGGCCGGAAATGGAATGACGTCATATAAATTAAATATGTCACTATAACTGAGATATTACATATTAAATGTTGAAAAATTTAAAATAAACTCTGGATATTCAACGGAGTAGTTTGAGCACACATATTAAAAATGGCGTTAAAGAAATTATTTTCTTCCCAACTATCTTGAAATTTGGCTCAAATTAAGTCAATATTATGAAGTATTTTTAGGCTAAAAATAAAAAAAAATGTCCATTTGATTGATCGATTGGTTGATTGATTGACTAATTGATTGTGTAGTAATTCTACTTGAAGTAGTATTTAGCGTCTATGACACTGATGGCAGCAGGACGTTATTCTCCATGGTATTACGTGACATTCTTCTTAAGCTGGAGAAAACTTAAGAAGAATCCCAAACAGGTAACAATCAGCCCAAGAGGGATTCAAACCCACGTCGACTTTCAGTTCGTTAATCTCTAAACCACGTCAGTAGTAATATTATCTCTATTACCTTAAAGACACGGCCATATTAACACGTAAAATCCGCAGTTGCTCATCTTGCCAGAAAATAATACGAACCATTCACTTAAGAAGCTTGTTGGCCTTGCTTGCTCAATGGGTAAACAGTAAACATTTTAACGACTAGAAAGAGAAACAAGTAACCACAAGTCAATTTTTATGAAAGCCCTGAAGGTTAACATGACTGAGAAAGCGAAGTTTTTCAATAGGTTTTAGTATGCTGACATGGTTGTGCTAATTTTCACAGAAGTAATTCAGCTAATATACATGAGCTGATAATCACTTCGTCTGGTTCCACGAAATAAGTGACATCTGTTCGCCGAGTTACTAGAGATTTTCAAGCTGACTTGAGTCATGAGTGTAAAAAGGAGATCTAAAATATGGATGGCCAGGTTACTGCTCCAAGAGTTTGAGACTTAGCAACTTTTCGTTCCGCAAATGAATCTTTCAATGTTACATTTGTTCGGATCAAATTTCTGCACATTTAAAGGACAAAACTAAAATTTCTTTCAATCATTTTTTAGCATAATATAATGCTGTCTTAAATTGACTGAGCATATTGAAAAATCAATGTTTTTCCCAAAACACGCTATGAAATGTTTCATATAAAACAGTTTTTACCTCGAAAAGGAAGCAAAAATGAGCAAAATTGTATTAAACTTTTTTGTTTGAAATATCTCAAAGAATAACCCCCTGAAATTAATGACACTACTTACGATTCATCCTTCCAAGTAAGACTCAAGCCATAATTATTGGACATAAGCGTTTAGTTAACTCCCTTAATAACAGTAATCTTTCAGTTGTTACCCTTAACAACACGCTCATCCCTTATTCATCTGTCGTAAAAAATCTTGGCTTCTTTTTTGATAATAATCTAAGTTGGAATTTTCAAGTTAAAGAAACGATAAAAAAAAATCTGTTCCTCCATTCACTCTTTGAGTCGCTTGAGAAACTTCTTGCCCCAGCAACTAAAACTTACCCTAGTACAAACCCTAGTAATGCCGCACTTCGATTATTGTGACGTTTTGTTAAGTGACCTAAGTTCTGAATTGTCAGTCAAGTTACAGCGAGCTCAGAATATGTGCGTCAGATACGTGTGCAACATCCGACGATATGATCACATATCACCGTCCTTCGCAAGTCTCTCATGGCTCCGACTTAAAGAACGCAGAACTATACACTCTTTGTCTTTACTCTTTCGAATTCTGCACACCTCAACACCAAATTACCTTTCGTCTCGTTTCTCTTATCTATACTCTAACCACGACGTAAATACCAGATCACTTATCTGTGGCACGCTAAATATACCTCTTCATAGAACATCTTGTTATTCCTCATCTTTTACAATATCCACCTCGCGTCAATGGAATTCCTTGTCACAAAGTATTAGGGGCTGCAAGACAACAAACACCTTTAAGAACAGCTTAAAAGATAACCTTATTAGCATTTCACTCCAATCATACTGATTTAAACTATCACTGACTACACTGTTACTTTTTTCTTTAGACATCATCCTGATTGTGCTGTATTTTCAAAATTGTCTCATAATAATCTCTTTCTATTATCTAATATCATTTGAAATATATTAACATTCTATGTATTTTAGTTTAATTCTGCTACACAGTTTATTTCAGTGTTTAATTAATAGTTCATAGTATTTTGTTGTTTAATTCGTAAATAACTCTTGTATACATGTAACTCTCATCTAAATCAAATTGTTGAATTCTTTGTAAGTTCATGCATATGTATATACACTTTTGCTGGTTGAGTGGAAGAGAAGGCCTTACGGCCTTAACTCTGCCAGCTAAAATAAATCATTATTATTATTATTATTATTATTATTATTATTATTATTACATAAAACCCATACAATATGTAATATTTCCGTAACTATTGTGTGGGGGAAAAAGCATGGCACATGAAATAGAGAGTAGAGCGAAATGGCCCGCGTGAGAAAACATACTTTTGTTTCCATAGTAACACGAGTGACGTTGTCGTATTACAAGAAAATCGGACTTTATCCGTATAGGATTCCGCTTAAACGTTTCACATGAATAAAAAAATAGATAAAACAATAATGATGATGATGATGATGATGATATATCATGTCTTACTTTGCAAGTAATGTAACAAGACGTCATGAACTACGAAATTATGCAACTTGGCTTGTCATTCGATGCTCAGATTCGAAAAGGGCCCTAGGTACTCACTGTCATAACTATAGCCCGGATATTTGGCAAAATGCCTTTTTTTAATGGATGGAAGTAAATCATTATTTGCATAGATATATGCTAAATGTGATCTGGATTAAATCAAAGTGATGGGGCCAATTTTTATTTTGCCGGTTTTGCTTTTTTAAGGTGTTTCTTACTTATAAATGTCTTTTTTTGTCATTTTAAAGCGATATTTCTTGTTTATTTGTAATTTTCTAATTAATTGTAATGCGTATGAAATTTAAATATTTGAAACAATGACTAACTTTACTAACAATAGTAAATAAAAGTAATTTATTTCGGTGCTTAATCTGCTAATAATCGTGCTTTAATATTATTGTGGCCAGTTTGTCAAAGTAATGTTTAATTTTGCTTAACGAATGTTAAATTAACAGTCTGTTTATTTTTAACGCTTTGTTAATGTATTTTCAATTTGTTCAACATAATTTTGTTTAAGATAACCAACACTTAACTATAACGTCTGTTAGAACTATTTTAACTACTCAACAGCAGTTGGTAATGATTCTACACATGTAAGACAATTTTTGATTGGCTAAAATTAATCTTTAAATTCTATATTATAGAGTGAGTCATGAAACTTGCATCAAATGACAACCTGTTATAGTAGGCCACGTTCCATAAACAAACAGTTGACAAATGAAAGTTGTAGGTGACGTGCTGAATAATAATTACAAAGTGAGGTTATATTTCCTCATTGCTATTATAGATACGAAATACGAAAGAAATAGAATAACATTGATGTATTTAAACAGTCCAAAGTATTTTTTAAATGTTATATTACCAGTCATATGCTAAACATTCCCTACAGAGAGACACAAATATTAATTTCGCAACTTCTGTTCGAACAGCTGTGGAGACATCGGCCATATTTAACAAACTATTAAACGAGTTAACTTCCCGAAATCCTACATTTAAAATTAACAATCTGTTAAACCAAACTGATGTTGAAAACATACAATTTTATTAATTAACAAACTCTTTAGAGTTTAACAGTCGTTGAATTTTCTAACAATACTTGGAAAAACCGGCCATTGGTGTAACATGAATAATGATCGACAATCCACAATTACAAATATAATGTTGTCATGTCTTCACGATACCAACTATCAGCTTTATAATTTTAAATATTAAGCTCGTTCTCATAGAAGTTATCACTCGGCATTTTCAATTGTTTGCTTTTCGTATTTTCAAATCTTACTGTTACAATTTTGTGCTACACGTGTTTATTATTGTAGGAGAAAGAAATTTGAGTGAGGAACAGTCAGTTATTGTAGGGTGACAGAAAAGATCGGTTAGCTAGAATGTCTAAATTCAGTAAACTACTGAAAAGTAAACTTCACGCTTACGTTAGTGAATTTGGTGCCCATGTGTTTTCAACCGATGGAACAGTTTTGTTATGTAAGGTTTGTGAAAAGACAGTTAATCACGAAAAAAAGTATTTTATAAGTCAACATGTGTCAACTACGATGTAAATATGTCAGTTATACAGGGACATCACTTTACTTTTAACAAACAATTTTTAATATTAACGTGGCTATACTCGGAAACACGTTACCCCCTTCCATTACAGGAGTTTGGTGTTACTAGTGCAATATGTAAACAAATCATTTTACTAGCTATAGGAGGAGAGAAACCATGTATTGTGGGTCCCTATCACCACGGCATGGCGCGTCCTCAGGTTGCGGATAGAGGAGACGGCCTCCAGATATGGAGGGTAGCTGCGAATATATTGAATAAGCAGTCGTGGACAGCCGATAAGGGGTGGTCCTCCAGCTTGGGGGTTGGGCGAAGGGCTAACAACCCATCACCGTAAAAAACAGCTTGTTACGTATCCCTATAATAAGCCTCGGAATAGGACTGATTCTCTGGCACGACCACAGCTTTTAGCATTATATAGCGAAATTTATAAACTTGTACTTGCTATTTGGGAAAAGGAAATTGTACCAGAAGAATGGAAGGAGTCCATAATTGTACCTATTTTTAAAAAGGGGGACAAAACCAACTGTGGTAACTTTCGAGGAATATCACTTTTGTTGACGTCGTACAAAATTTTGTCCAATATTCTTTTGAGAAGATTAACTCCGTACGTAGATGAAATTATTGGGGATCATCAGTGCGGTTTTCGGCGTAATAGATCGACTATTGATCAGATTTTTTGTATTCGACAGATAATGGAGAAAAAATGGGAGTATAAGGTACAGTACATCAGTTATTCATAGATTTCAAAAAGGCATATGACTCGGTTAAGAGGGAAGTATTATATGATATTCTTATTGAATTTGGTATTCCCAAGAAACTAGTTCGATTAATTAAAATGTGTCTCAGTGAAACATACAGCAGAGTCCATATAGGTCAGTTTCTATCTGATGCTTTTCCAATTCACTGCGGGCTAAAGCAGGAGATGCACTATCACCTTTACTTTTTAACTTCGCTCTAGAATATGCCATTAGGAAAGTTCAGGATAACAGGCAGGGTTTGGAATTGAACGGATTACACCAGCTTCTTGTCTATGCGGATGACGTGAATATGTTAGGAGAAAATACACAAACGATTAGGAAAACACGGAAATTTTACTTGAAGCAAGTAGAGCGATCGGTTTGGAAGTAAATCCCGAAAAGACAAAGTATATGATTATTTCTCGTGACCAGAATATTGTACGAAATGGAAATATAAAAATTGGAGATTTATCCTTCGAAGAGGTGGAAAAATTCAAATATCTTGGAGCAACAGTAACAAATATAAATGACACTCGGGAGGAAATTAAACGCAGAATAAATATGGGAAATGCGTGTTATTATTCGGTTGAGAAGCTCTTATCATCCAGTCTGCTGTCCAAAAATCTGAAAGTTAGAATTTATAAAACAGTTATATTACCGGTTCTTCTGTATGGTTGTGAAACTTGGACTCTCACTCTGAGAGAGGAACATAGGTTCAGGATGTTTCAGAATAAGGTGCTTAGGAAAATATTTGGGGCTAAGCGGGATGAAGTTACAGGAGAATGGAGGAAGTTACACAACACAGAACTGCACGCATTGTATTCTTCATCTGACATAATTAGGAACATTAAATCCAGACGTTTGAGATGGGCAGGGCATGTAGCACGTATGGGCGAATCCAGAAATGCATATAGAGTGTTAGTTGGGATACCGGAGGGAAAAAGACCTTTAGGGAGGCCGAGACGTAGATGGGAGGATAATATTAAAATGGATTTGAGGGAGGTGGGATATGATGATAGAGACTGGATTAATCTTGCACAGGATAGGGACCGCTGGCGGGCTTATGTGAGGGCGGCAATGAACCTTCGGGTTCCTTAAAAGCCATTTGTAAGTAAGTAAGTAAATAGGAGGAGAGAAAAGTAGTGTATCCACTTATGTTACAGGGAAATATGATACGATATTACGATTTTCAGTTTGTTTATTATTATCAAAATACAGTAGAGTAGTAACAGTTTTTTTTTCACAAATTCAACTCTTAAGGCGGTTGTATTTATTATATAATTGCTACTTTATTCAGCATATTACCGTACTTTCGGTAACTCTAATTTCACTTCTGCTCAGTCCACACAGATAAAGTTATTCAGTCATGCTACACACCGTACCTATGCGAAATAAGCAGGACCAGGTGTTTATGGAGATCGCGAAAATCACGACATAATAGATATACAATAGAGTTTTACTAATCTTTACGAATTAAGTGATTCTGATTAATAATATGCGCTTAAAATAATCGCGACAAATCGCGAAATAGAGTTCTAATAGCGAAATATGAACACATTCGCAAATTATTATTATTGTGTAGTTTTATAACGAATTTCATATTCTGAGTTCTTTTTTCGGACTATTTCTTCTTTTGAATTTGTTATAATATCGAAGTAGGCTACATTACATGGTATTCCAGGTGTTCTGATTACATTAGTGAACAAAAAAGACGGAGAATTCAACATTTCACTAATAATTTGAAAGTGTTAATTTGAGGGCTGCAAGTTTCTTTCGTGTTTAATGCATGTGTGTTAAACACAGTCTCAATCCAACAAATATTTTCTATTGGCTATACCGCACCTTTACCAGAATTCAACGAACCTTTAATATTAATTATTTGGAAAGTACCTAATATTCATACTGAGTTAATACTCCAATTTAAAAATAATTGTATTTTACAAAATTTCCATTAATACCCGCCAAGAGTACAAATCAATCTCCAACAATCTCCGCCGACACCAATATTAAAAAACACAAATGATAAAGTTAATCTCCATAAATACCTGCCCCTGAAAATAAGCTTCAATAATACAGGCTCTTCCTTCTATGGAAAACGCAACCATATTTTGAAACACACTGTACTCTGTACTGTTTACTTCACTGCTAGCAGACTTCGAATGTAACAGCGGCCGTAAGTTTGTGTGGCTGACGGGAGCAGGAACATTAGTGAAAGGGGTGGGAGTCAAGTATATTCAGAAACGCAGGTACAATGAAAATGCTAGTAAAAATAAAGTGATGTCCCAGTATTTTATTGCTAAAAATATATTATGCCTCTTTTAAATTTATAATGCCTTTTTCAAAGATTACTGTGCATTTTTTTACGTTTTTATTGCCTTTTTTGCTTGCCCATTTTAACTATTATAAATGCCTAAACATCCGGGCTCTAGTCATAACAGTTAAAATGACACTATCTTATGTTTGTTTATGCAGCCTGCCTCTGTAATCGCAATGTGTACATTGTTACCCTTTAGTTCAGGCTTGCAGAACTCGTAAGGGGAAATATGACGTCAGCCTCACTCCACTTCTATTGGGATGATCGACTTCCGCGTAGAGTTATTTACCTTCTCTTGTCGTCAAAGGTCCATCAGTGGTGGCATGTAATTTTCAAAAAGGATTGTAATAAATTCATTGTTTTTATAATGCGTTATCTCGTTTCAAGTTTTACAATTATGCTAGATTTCCTGTTTCTTTGAGATTTCTTTGCACCTAACCTGTTTTAGATTTTCGAAAACTTTCCTCCTATCATCACCACTACGGAAACGTAAATTTATAGCATTTAAGTAATGAACCTTGAAAGTCACTATAAATTTCAATTAAAAATGAACACAACGAGTGAAGTCCTTAATTTTACAGTATATAAATAAATAATCAATATACAGTTCGTAATAATGAACTTACCCGAAAGTTTGTGCATTCCATAATTCTTAATATGGACTTTGTTGAAATGTAGTTTAATATTGAAATGACGAGTGGAAATAAATTGGATGGGACACAGTAAACAAGCAATTCTTTCGTCTTCAACAACAAAATAATCATATTACTATTTCCTTTGGAAGTAGTATTCCTTCACGGGTTTAGATTTTGCCATGTTCCAGTTCTCTTTAAACTGCAGTATGCGTATTATTTGTTTGTTTGTTTACTTATTTACTTACTTATTTAGGCCTACTTATTTATTTATATATATATTTATCTATCTATGTATTTATTTACTTCTTTACTTATTTATATATTTAATTATTTATTTGCGTATTTATTTATTTATTTACTTTCTTATTTATTTACTTATATATATATATATATATATATTTATTTATTTATTTGGCTGCAGTGCGTTACAATGTTGAATGACAGCATTGACATCCGGTCATATAGCTATCACTTACTTATCAACGTACAATTTACTTATCGTCCTATTATTAGTAAAACCAGTTAAGACCAGTAATACAAGTTTTGTAAAATCAGGAATTAAAACTTTATTAATGCACGAAAAATCATAATAAATTCTTCAAATAAAGCAATTGGTTTGTTGCCTGCAAGCAACATTTCGGACTTATTTCATTTTAGTAGAATACAGAGCACGGAAAGACATGTCAGGGACTGTACTTAACTTATCTTACACAAAAAGTGGATTTAATCGGCTTTACTAGTAATAGTACGATACACATAGGTAGACCTTCTTACATTATTAGCACACATACATTTTAAAATTTATTTTACATGTCTTTTAATTTATTTATTTCCCTCATTCATTTTTCTCTTACTTTCTAAAGGTGTGTTCCTAAGGATTTTAGTATCTGTTCATTTGTAATTCTTGATAGCGTATTGTATACCTGCCGCCGCGAGAATGAATGTTAATGCAGCCGAGCGTAACTAGAACGTCATGCCCGCACTGGTAGAAAAGGTGGGTGGGGTAAGAAAGGGGAGTATAGCAGTGCTCTCAGGAGCTACAGTTCTGCAGGCCTGCTTTAGTTGGTTGTGTCTCGATGGGTACTCTCACTTGTGGCAAAGTACGGGTTAGAAAATTTCTAATGTAAGAAGAGGATTTCCGCCGGAGAATAGTTGAAATAATCGACAGAAGTCACTCAACTGTTGAGCAAATTATTGAAAGACATAAAGAGGAAAAACAGGCCCGTAAACCAAGAAGAAGCGCCAAGAAAACATAGGCTGTACTGTACAGTGGGGGGTGGAAATGGGTTCTGAGAGAAATTCCCACAAAGTTGGCTGCAAATATAAAACAACATTTACATAAACATTTTAGTGCTGACGCTGTAAAAAGGGTACTGAAGAAACACAGTTTTCACGGTAGAGTGGCTAGAGAGAAGCTCTTCGTTAATAATGCAGAGCAAGTGGAATAGAACTAGTAGTAGATAATTCACAAAAGAATCTGAAATTTCTGGGAAGCGTTTTATGTGCTAATGAAAGTAAATACATCTTTGGGTCAGACGATGTCATTCTGTATGGTAGGATCCTGTGGGAGAGCTTCTGCAGAAAAATGTAAAACCTATGGTTAAAAGCTGAGGTGATGGTTTCGAAATGTAGGGTAGCAACAGTTGTGGAAAAACTACGGGCAGACGAACACTGGGGTAGCATAGGGCCGCAACCCATCTTCCCAATAGCAATTTTATCAAACACTTGCAGAGGGCACTATTAGAAGTTCTTGCTCGGACATGACGATGGCTAGCATATAACATGTAAGACGTACCTGTTTATTTTATTTCGGAATATGTGTGGTAAAACTTTCCTGTGTTAAATTTCAACGTACCTCGTTTACATGTTTCGACCTATTTATGGGTCATCTTCAGAATTGGTCGTTGTTGGTCTTGGTGCCACTTGTTCCGTTTCCTGTGAATGTGTGTTCGTGTGGTATAGTGTAGAGTCAAAGAGTGTGTGTGTTTTGAAGTTCAGTTGTGTTGAGAATTTCGTTGGGGTGTGTTTTCGTATGTCTGTATATTTCATATTGTTCTAGTGTGTTTAGTTTCTGGCTTTTTGGTTGGATGTGTAGTATTTCCATGTCTGTGTTGATGTCTCTGTGGGTATGGTTGGCATTTGTGATGTGTTCTGCATATGTGGAGGTGTTTTGTAATTTTTGTTATGGCTGTGATGTGTTCTTTGTAACGTGTTTGAAACGATCTGCCTGTCTGTCCTATGTAGAAGTTGTTGCAGGTGTTACATTTGAGTTTGTATACGCCTGAGTGGTTGTATTAGTTTGTGTTGTTTGTGTGTTTATGTTTTGTATGTTAGTGTGATGTATTTTTTGTGTTCTTGTGTTTGTGTTGTATTCTTATGTTTTTTGTGATTATGTTTTGTCTTACGTATTATGTTGTCTATTATGTTGGGGTTGTATCCGTTTTCTTGTGCTATGTATTTGATTGTGTTTAGCTCTTCGTTGTAATCCTGTTGGTTCATTGGTATGTTGAGTAGTCTGTGTACCATTGTTCGGAATGCAGCTTGTTTGTGTTCTGTGGGGTGGTTGGATGTGTTGTGTATGTGTGTTGTTGTTGTTGTTGTGGATTTTCTGTATACTTTGAATGTGTGTTTGTTGTCTACTTTTGTTATTGTGATGTCTAGAAAATTTATGGATTTGTTGTTTTCAATTTCTAATGTGTAGTGTAGCTTTGGGTGTATTTTGTTTATATGTTGATGCAGGTTTTGGATCTGTCTTTTGTTTCCTTTGTATAGTATTAGTATGTCGTCTACGTATCTGTGCCAATATATGATGTTGTCTGCGTGTTTGTTGTTGTCTTTGTTTAGTATGTATGTCTGTTCTATGTGGTGTAAGAATATTTCTGCTAGTATGCTGGAAATGGGTGATCCCATGGGTAGGCCTTCTTCATGGGTAAGTTTATTTTAGTTTATTATAATTATTGAAGCCCGGATTTCTAAGCAAAATGGATATTCTTTTCCACACTTTTAAAGGTTATACTTCGTAAGACACACCTAAATAAGCAGTTTTAACTATGTTTATTGGTGCTTATAAATGCTTATTTCGCAGGAAAACGTTTTCGCTTACTTACTTTACTATTTTTAATTAAAACAGCATATTTCACCCAAAACTGTAATTTTAAAAGTACATATTTCACTCCTAGCCGTCATTTATCACTGATTCCCTTTCTTTATTGGCTAATAAAAAAGTAACTTCAGTCGAATGCGTGAGAAAGCAATGCTAGGGTATGACCCAGGATGTTGTGAAATACTGCGTAGTTCTAACTAGGAGAGAACCTTGGGATTCCCCAGCCAAGCTTCTGCGACTGGCAGTATAAAGACGTGGATCTTTTTGTTTTCAGCGTGAAGAAAGTGTTTACAAAGTCACCGATTAGAATACAAAAATTCCGTGGACTCCTTCCAAATTTGTCTTTACCTCCTCAGCCAATTTTAACTCGATGGGGTACGTGGTTACAGGCTTTCTCAGACTAGGCGGAACATTTCAGTGCAGTGAAAAATGTTTTGAATTCCCTAAATGCAGAAATTGCAGTAAGCTTTGCCACAGCCCACGAATGTTTTGCTAAAAACGGCATCCAAGAAAAGATTCAGTACATCCATAACCGTTTCTCCAAAATACCCGAAATTTTAAAGCAGTTGGAAGCTCGAAATAATTCCTTGGAACATTCACTTTCTCTGATAGACGAAATTTCGGTAACATTACCTCTAGAAACACATGGGGTTGCAAAAATTGCGTCCGACAAACTCTGTCAGGTATTACAGAAAAATTCCGGTTACAAAACACTGCGTCAAATTTCTAAAAAGCTTTCAGATGAAGAAAGAGGTATTGAAGAGGAATACACCGAAGATCTGTCGTGTTTTTCATATGCGCCTGTGACGTCATGCGACGTCAAAAAACATTTTCACTGTACAATCAGACGCAGGAGTTTCACATAGGAAAATATCAGGATGACCTTCCTTGTATACTGCAACAGTCTTCAATAATATAACAGTTCTATGAAACTAATTTATCATATTTCCGTGTATTCGTTTTTGCTTATTTTGATGCTTATTTTCACCAGTTTGGTATTGAGTCTGTAAAGCTTGTATCTTTTACCAAAATTAATATTTATAACCCCATAGAAAGACTGTGCTGAAAATGACAATGTTTTACATTTCATGCTATTTCCGTGTTACATTAATCAAGCAACGTTTAAATTGGTGGGGTATAAAGAAGGTACTAGCATAAACACTGCAAACAATACGATATTAAAGCCTATTAAATATTTATCTGGACGTCGTATTTAAACACTGCCCCACTACAACATATGGTTTTAACTGTTTATTTTGATCTACATAGCGCTGTGCTCAGTTTTAATTCACATACGTACCGGTTACCATGGAAATTATGTATTTATACAGTTAATCTCTAATGTACTATAACTTGCCAATTATAATTCAACGGTGACATATGTTTATTTAATTAATATATTTTAAAATTTAATCCCCTGTTCATATTACTAATAAAAACAACACCTGAGCTTCATAGCTAGGGCTTATGGGAAGTTCATATAATACCAATAATAATTAATTGTAGTGGCAAATGAGATATTGAGGACAATAAACTTAAATTATTTATATTACCGATACAAAACAGCTGGACATAAATAAGATTACTAAAGAAGTTAAAAAATCAAACAAGTATATTGATTTTAATAAATGACAGCTGTCAGCAGTATGGAATGATGATAAATGCCAACAAGACGAAGATCATGGTCATAGGAAGAAAAGTAAAGAAGGTAAACTTGCGAATTCTAAATGAGGCGGTAGAGCAAGTGGACAGCTTCAAATACTTGGGATGTACTGTAAGCAGTAACATGAGCTGCTGCCAGGAAGTCAAAAGGAGGATAGCAATGGCCAAGGAAGCTTTTAACAGAAAAAGGAGCATCTTCTGCGGATCTCTGGTAGTATGTAAATTTCCAACCTGGCATTTGTCTTTGTGACTGAGGGAAGCCATGAAATAGAAATGCAGCCCGCACACCACTAACACAAGGAGAGGGGTGAAGTGGGTATCTCCTCAGGTAACGCAGTGAATGACAATTCAGAGACGGACTGTGACCAAAAACAAAAACAATATAATAGGCCTATTCTTCTACTTATTAACTACACACAATTTTTTCCGTGTTAACTTTTATGCTCCTATTCATTATTTTTGTTTTATTAATAAAATAAAATAGATTTTCTTATTTATCATAAAAACAACGTGTAGTTTACATCAGCAGATATTTTAAATTAGAAAAACGTACCAGTCTGGTCACGAAGTTGTAAATTACACTACATACTTAAAAAATAGTCGAAGTATTTTACCCCGATTATTGTTTATTAATGAAATATTCAAATTACACTACATACGTCGAAAAGAACGTCGAAATATTTTACCCCGATCAAGATATAGAAGCCGATACTTTTTATTGTTCGTTTATTAATGAAATATTCAATTTACAGATAAGGGCGTGGTAGCCTTTATATTAAGAATAATAATAGTAATAATAATAATAATAATAATAATAATAATAATAATAATAATAATTATTATTATTATTATTAATTTATTTAATCTAGCACAGCTAAGGCCAGTAGGCCTTCTCCTCCGCCCAGCCAGACTAATTCTAATTGAATACAATTGGTTACATAGTTATCCAGACCATAAAACAACATGAAAGTAAATAACGAAAGTTGGATAAGTAATGTTAGTGAGCCAATAATAATAATAATAATAATAATAATAATAATAATAATAATAATAATAATAATAATAATAATATTAATACTTACTTACAAATGACTTTTAAGGAACCCGAAGGTTCATTGTCACCCTCACATAAGCCCGCCATCGGTCCCTATCCTGTGCAAGATTAATCCAGTCTCTATCATCATATCCCACCTCCCTCAAATCCATTTTAATATTATCCTCCCATCTACGTCTCGGCCTCCCTAAAGGTCTTTTCCCTCCGGTCTCCCAACTAACACTCTATATGCATTTCTGGATTCGCCCATACGTGCTACATGCCCTGCCCATCTCAAACGTCTGGATTTAATGTTCCTAATTATGTCAGGTGAAGAATACAATGCGTGCAGTTCTGTGTTGTGTAACTTTCTCCATTCTCCTGTAACTTCATCCCGCTTAGCCCCAAATATTTTCCTAAGCACCTTATTCTGAAACACCCTTAACCTATGTTCCTCTCTCAGAGTGAGAGTCCAAGTTTCACAACCATACAGAAGAACCGGTAATATAACTGTTTTATAAATTCTAACTTTCAGTTTTTTGGACAACAGACTGGATGGTAAGAGCTTCCCAACCGAATAATAACACGCATTTCCCATATTTATTCTGCGTTTAATTTCCTCCCGAGTGTCATTTATATTTGTTACTGTTGCTCCAAGATATTTGAATTTTTTCACCTCTTCGAAGGATAAATCTCCAATTTTTATATTTCCATTTCATGCAATATTCTGGTCAAGAGACATAATCATATACTCTGTCTTTTCGTGATTTACTTCCAAACCGATCGCTTTACTTGCTTCAAGTAAATTTTCCGTAATAATAATAATAATAATAATAATAATAATAATAATAATAATAATAATAATAATAATAATAATAATAAGGTAATTTAAATATTTATTCTGTGATATATATAAAACCATTAAACATTGAGATACCTGAAACAGCTATTATTCTTAACAAGAATTGTTAGAAAAATATTTCCTTAGTCTATTCTTAAATTGGTTTGATGTCTGACAGACAGTCCCTGACATTACTCGGCAGGGAATTCCAAATTCGAGGAACAGCCACAGTGAAAGAAGATGAATATGAGGATGTTCGATGGGAGGGAATGGATAATACTGAGGAGTGTTGTGATCGTGTGTCTAGGTTAGGGTGGGTGGATAAATTTTGAAAACGAGACGCAAAATAGACTCGAGTGGAGAAATGCAATATGTGAAAGAGAAGGGAAAGACAGTGGATTTTCCTACGATCTTCTAGACGGAGCCAGGACAACATTTCGAGGGATGGTGTTACGTGATCAGCCCGGCGAATATTGCAGACGAAACGGACGTACATATTATGAACACGTTGTAGTCTCTGCGCCGAAGTAACGCTTAGGTCAGTAAGCAGAATATCACAGTAATCGAAGTGGGGCATCACGAGTATTTGCTCTAACATCTTTTTCAGGGAAGAGGGTAGAAAATTCTTCAATCGCTTAAACTAGTGGATTAATGAGGATACTAATGACAACTTACATTACTTTTTACACTTAATTTAAAATTTTACAACAAATTAAGTATCTCATATGTTTGCTATCTGCACAAAAGAAATACTTTTGCTTCCATGCTCCTTAAAATTAAGTTTTTACATATTTTCTATTATCTTGTAACTTTACATATGTACGTCCGCTACTGCTAAATTGTCTTATATCGAAGTGATGGCTGTCAACAGGGGCAGGGCATAGTTGCGCCCCACGGTCAGATAAGATGCAGCAGATAAAAAAGGATCCCTGTTTTGTGAGCATAGTTGCGCCCCGTTCCCTTCAGGTAGAGAAAAGGGGCATGGCATAGTTGCGCCCCGATGAAATAGGTAGAGAAAAAGACACTATGGAAACTCGAGCCTCGTAATCAACCAACCTTATTGATTTCTTATTCGATTTAATATTCATTATCGATACCGTTAAAATGAACACCATGAAGTTGGAAGTACTTTATTAACGGACATATTCAAATGAGTGAGCCGTTGGAATATGGGGCCTTAGCAGTCTTGACATTTTATTAGTGATTTTCACACCGTCTGTGGCATATAGTGAGGTTAATTTAAAATGAATGTTAAGTTTAGTGAAAAGGGTAAAGAGTTAATAATTCACAATGGTTCTAAGTTTCAATTTTCGAAACCCTGTACCGTAGGGTTAAGATATCGATGTACAAACAAAAAATGCAGTTCATTTATTGTGTGTGATCGATAAAAAAGTGTTATTTTAAATAGCAAAATTGATCATATGCTAGGCCTACCTGATTTCAATGCAGCTATCACTAATATCTTTAAGTAATTTGTTTATATTATGACAATCAATCACTTTCGTGTGTACTATGCCCATCGGGGCACAACTATACCATATCCATTCGGCTACCTGATTTCTTCGGGGCGAAACTATGCCATGTCCCTTCTGCTACCTGATTTCTTCGAGGCGCAATTATGCCCGGTATGGCATAGTTGCGCCCCGCGGTCAATTGAGAGGCCTAGGCATGGCATAATTGCGCCCCAAAGAAATCAGGTAGGAGAAGGGACATGGCATAGTTGCGCCCTGAAGAAATCAGGTAGCAGAAGGGACATGGCATAGTTGCGCCCCGAAGAAATCAGGTAGCAGAATGGACATGGCATAGTTGCGCCCCGATGTGCATAGTACACACGAAAGTGATTGATTGTCATAATATAAACAAATTACTTAAAAATATTACAGTGATAACTGCATTGAAATCAGATAGGCCTAGCATATGATCAATTTTGCTATTTAAAATAACACTTTTTTATCGATCGCACAATAAATGAACTGCATTTTTTGTTTGTACATCGATATCTTAACTTGCGGTACAGGGTTTCGAATATTGAAACTTAGAACCATTGTGAATTATCAACTCTTTACCCTTGTCACTAAACTTAACATTCATTTTAAATTATTCTCACTATATGCCACACACGGTGTGAAAATCACTAATAAAATGCAAACGGCTCACTCATTTGAATAAATATGTCAGTTAATAAAATACTGCCAACTTTATGGTGTTCATTTTAACGGTAGGCTATTGATAATCACTGCATAAACAATAGAAAAACAGTTAATAAAGTACTGCAAACTTCATGGTGTTCATTTTTTACTTTATCGATAATAAATATTAAATCGAATAAGAAATCAATAAGGTTGGTTGATTACAAGGCTCGAGTTTCCGTACTGTCTTTTTCTCTACCTATTTCATCGGGGCGCAACTATGCCATGTCCCTTCTGCTACCTGATTTCTTCGAGGCGCAACTATGCCATGCCCTTTTCTCTACCTGATGGGAACGGGGCGCAACTATGCCCACTAAACAGGGACCCTTTTTTATCTGCTGCATTTTATCTGACCGTGGGGCGCAACTATGCCATACCGACAAACAGAGGGTGGGGGTATGATGCCATTGTTACGCTTGAGTGGAGACAAGGGTATGCGTCGCGACATAGCTTTTGGCGGTCACTGCCTAATTGTATGAATTAACTTATACAATGTAAATTTTCATGAATGTTAGACTCTTGCCTTCACGTATTCCGTTCTACTTTTTATTATTGCACAAAAATTGTTTCATTAGTACACAAACTGTATATGACTGCACACTAAGATAACCTCTGTTACCGAGATAATTACCATCCGGCGTAAGACCATACTGCAAAAGAAACCAAAGGAATAAAGTATTAACTTACAAAAGAGCTTTCCACTTGCCAGACATGTCTGTTGAATGGAGAAACTTCTTGTAGATCTTTGCAACTCAATTCCACTTCACTCTCACCACACCACACGACAGCACATGGCCTCTCGTAACACAACGCGAAAGCAACCTTCCTGCCACAAGCGAAAACCGAACTAACTGACCAAGCCAACCAACCACATGCATATGAGTAGTACTGGTAACTCCAGTTAAAAAAAAAAGTACGTCACTGTCAGTGTTGCCACATCTCATTCTGCACGTCTCATCCCTACTATCTCTCTGATTAAACACAGTGTAATCTCTAGAATAAACAATACTCGCATACCGCAGCGCAAAATAGGTGTGATATCACTCCACAAATGTTTGTTTCCCGTCAACTTGGCGACAAAGAAAGGCAGGAGAAAGGAAAAGTAACATTTGTAGCTACAACAGCAGGTTGTGTCGCAATGGTTCGCTGGTAGCGGTGTGTCGAATTACGCGCTCGTTATTAACTCGTGGCAATCGGCTTCTGAATCAACATTGTTTACGCAGTTGGTAAAACATTCGTACAGTTCTGGAGGCCACGAGAATGATGCGTGGGAAAAGGATACAGCGGTGTTTATTTTACATAACGCAGTAAATGATACACTTTTACAACAATATTTAACTTAACTTTTCGACAGGAAGGGGAGTCATTTAGAGGACAGGGGAGACAAATGCCTTCCCCCGAGTTTAAGATTAAAGGAAATGATAAATGCGTAGTACTAAAGAAAAAATTGTGTTTAAATACCCATATTATGATTATTTTTCAATTTAACTTCATTCTCTATATTGTACGCTAATGTGCTGTAACAGTACAATATACACTGCATAATTAATACGTCCGAATGGATAGCTCAGTTCGTGAGTAAATACACTAAGTGTTAATACAGTACTGTATTTTAATTAAACAAAAATCTAATGAAAATTATCAAACTCAAAATTGCGATATTTCCTAGTTTACATAAATGGATGAACTACTTTTCTTCCCTCCTATACCTAGTAAAGTGATTTGTGTTTTACGCCAGTATCATCGAACTCCAGTCTTGGAAAGGGGAGCAAGCGGTGTTTCCGGCTCTAGACCTTTAATCCAAAGATATAGCCAAGTTAATATTAAAAATGTTAGTAAAAATAAAATGATGTCCCTTTATAAGTAATAAAAGGAAACCAAGTGGCCCGGGTTCGAATCCCATTCGGGACGAGATACCTGGTTGAGGTTTTATCCGAGGTTTTCCCCTCAACCCAATATGAGCAAATGGTGTGTAAATATCGGTGCTGTCCACCGCTGTGGAGTAATGGTCAGCATGTCTGGCTATGAAACGAGCGGGCCTGAGTTCAAATACTGGTTGGGACAAGTTACCTGGTTGGGTTTTTTCTCCGGATTTCCCCTCAACCAAATGAAGCATAATTGCTGGGTAACTTTCGGCGTTGGACCTGACTCATTTCGCCATCATTAATTCACATATCATCATCATCATCATCATCATCATCATCATCATCATCATCATCATCCATACAATAAGGGCTATTGTATGGATGATGATGATAATGATGATATGTGAATTAATGGTAAAGTTCACGGTGCAGCGTGCTGTACTTGTACAAGAGCACGGCTGTTTGGTTATCCAATCATTCACAATAATAGGAGTGGTAAGCACAATAAGCCTCAGGCTGCTGTGTAAGCCTTCGGGTACGTGCTCTATTCAAAAGGGAGAAAAAAAAACTATCGATGCTGGATCCTGGACTCATTTCACCGGCATTATCATCTTCATTTCATTCAGACGCTAAATAATAATCTGAGATGTTGATACAGTATCGTAAAATAACCCACTAAAAAAAAAACAAAAGGACGAGCTAGCTAATAACTTTTTTTTCAAATAAAAGCAAGGCGAAACCCTTTGCTACGTCAGTGGTTGTTAGCTATTGTAATTAAAGATACAAGTTTTTAATTGAAATGAACATTTCTTTATTAACAAAACTTTATGTGTTCATTTGTTCATACCTACGTCATATTAAGAGCAAGTGCATCCAAATTACTCTTACGTATTGGACAGTCTCTGATAATGTTTCTTTATGGTAATATTTTAATAATGTATATTTATGTATTTGTTAAATTTGGAATTGTACGAAATGGAAACATAGGAATTGGAGATTTATCCTTCGGAGAGGTTGAAAAATTCAAATATCTTGGAGCAACAGTAACAAATATAAATGACACTCGGGACGAAATTAAACGCAAAATAAATATGGGAAATGCCTGTTATTATTCGGTTGAGAAGATTTTGTCATCTCGTCTGTTGTCAAAATATCTGAAAGTTAGAATTTATAAAACAGTTATATTACCGATTGTTATCAATGGTTGTGAAACTTGGACTCTCACTTTGAGAGGGGAACAGAGATTAAGGGTGTTTAAGAATAAGGTTCTAAGGAAAATATTTGGGGCTAAGAGGGATGAAGTTACAGGAGAATGGAGAAAGTTACACAACGCAGAACTGCACGCGTTGTTTTCTTCACCTGATATAATTAGGAACATTAAATCCTGATGTTTGAAATGGGCAGGGCATGTAGCACGTATGGGAGAATCCAGAAATGCATATAGAGTGTTAATTGGGAGGCCGGAGGGAAATAGATCTTTGGGGAAGCCGAGACGTAGATGGGAGGATAATATTAAAATGGATTTGAGGGAGGTGGGATATGATAGAGACTGGATTAATCTTGCACAGGATAGGGACCGATGGCGGGCTTATGTGAGGGCGGCAGTGAACCTCCGGGTTCCTTAAAAGCCATTTGTAAGTAAGTAATACCGAACTAATAACAGGTTTAAGAGAGAGGCTACTGATTAATAGTAACTGAAATGTGACGAAAGGTCATACAAAATATGAGCCAATTTCATAGCTTTATTGAGCCTATTTTAGGCACCTAAACTCTAATTTTCAGAGCCTAAAATTTGAAGTCCAGTTATCAGCAATTTTGGCCAAATAGAATGAAGTGAAGGATAATAGCGATCGTGGTCTACTTTAAAATACTTTATGCTCGACCATGCCGAAATGTAGTAATTATACACCTTGTAGTAGCCCTTTAATGCACCTCATTAAAGTACACCTATTCAATATAGTTCAGTTGTTCAGCCAATGAGAAATCACCATTGTACCATTATAAAAGCGCAAGTATCGATTATTCTCGGATATGCAATCGAAAGACAACTAGCGAAAAGTCACGGAGGCTGGAAATCCAATACTGTCGCAGAAGATTATGTTCTGTTACTATAATAATGAGCGTTAATTGTAAATAATATTCAACTAAATTCAATTTGTCATCTCGTTTTTCAATTCTAAATCAATTTCCAGGTTATATCAAGACTAATGTTCATGTTATTCTCTAGGTTATATCAAGGTCAATGACATTCGTTCCTCGGAAAAAAAATCAATACTTTCGCGTCTGCGCACATCTCACAATTTAGAAGGTCAGTTCCGCTCTTCACTTAGATAACCATAACATGAATACTTATGAATAGACTTCGCTGAATTGCCACACGCAGCATGCAATCAGGTTGCCGATGTACGGTAGTATAGAGGAGGTGAGCGACCGCCCGGTCTCGTAGTATAAGCAGTTCATGTTAAGAGTTGTGACCGGTCCAAATAGATAGAGCAGCTACAGCTAATGTATACCTATGTAAGCACTTGTTTTTGCATTACTGTGATTGGAATAGTCAAAGTTTAACATTTGTTCAGTGCAGACAAGAATTCAATCAAACGTATTACAATGAGTGTGTTGCTGTTCCAAACAATTACTCCTGGAATAACCTTACCCCCGCAGCCAGTCTTTACCCGTTGGGGAACGTGGTTCGATGCGGTTCATTATTATGCAGAACATTACGGCAAAATAATGGAGGTAATTCATGCATTGGATAGCACAGACAGTTCTGCTGTTGCAGCTGTAAAATCATTGCTTTCTGAACAGCTATTGAAAGATATTCTGTCATTGATTCTAATTTTAAAATCGTGTCCGAAAACATCATCCTGTTAGAATCGTCTAAACTACAACTCTCAGAACCCCTTAATATAATGGATTAAAAGTATCACAAACCATTATCCAAAATAACAATTCACTAATTTCAGAAAAAGTGAAATGTAAGTTGAGAAACATTATTGCTAAAAATTCTGCCTATTCACAACTTCCTATTATAAATGATGTACTATCAGGTCACGACAAGACGTCTGAAGTTGGTGTACTAAAAAGTAGTGACTTTCCATTCTTCAAATATGCACGTATTACATCGTGTAATGTTGAACATACATTTTCCCAATCTAAAAACTGTTTAAGTGACCATGGGAGGAGGTTACTTTGCAGTCGCTCAAAATGTACGTAATTCTTCACTGTAATGTACATATTCAAATATTATGTGAGTATCTTACATTAAATTTTAAGAGTTAATATATCTCACTATAAAATAATTGTGTATTTACATGTTTAGACATTTCCTACTTCAATGATCATTCATTATATTTCTTGAATGCAGGATACAGGTTTTATTGTAACCGCAGTATACTGCTCAGTGTTTACATCAGAGACACTCCCCCTTTTCATACAGTCTATACCGCGTGCACAGTAAATCTTGCGAATCTCGTGGCAATTCCACGAAGTCTATTATGAATAATTTCAAGTTAGAAATATGGTCGAGCATAAATAATCGTATGAAACTTTACTATAATGGTAATTAAGACGCTCGTATGAAAATTATGAAACTCGCTTGCGCTCGTTTCATAAACGAACATACTCGCGTCTTAATTACTACCATTATAGGCTCGTTGCATAATGTACTATTTCAGAATTTTTCAGAAGGCAATCAGAAAACCGCCAAGTGTTTTCACTCCATGAACTTCGTTACCAATTTTAACGGGTGGCATTAAGAGTAGGCTGGCGAGGGGAGCGGTATTCTGTTCTTAACCACCCGGGCGCAAAATTAACCAACTACGGCTCTGATCAAAAGAACTCGGAAGTTTCCTTGTTATGTTGGCTGCACTGTCTGTGCCATTTTTGCTGCTCATTTTCCAGCGAACTCATCATCAGATTCCAGCAGTGACAGGAAGTTGCGAAGTACGCCTTCCTTCATTGAGACTGACAGAATGTAAATTGAGATTGTCACAAGTTTCATGCCTCTGAAAACCTTCCTGGAAATATTAGAAATTAGATTTCTGGAAGAAAAAAACACCACGAATATAAATGATTGCTTTCCTTTCTGCTCTGACGTAACATGATTTGTTGAATATTGTAACTGTACACAGAAGCTAGAGTAAGTGAACAGCAAAACTGCTTTTGACGCTTCACTCCGCTTTCACTAATAAATGCAACAGGCTGGATCAATTGCGCCGATAAATTGCAACTATGTGAAGAGATAATCTTCCGCACAGAGCTCGGATTAAATCTAAGCTTTATGCTGAAAATATTCACACCGAATAAAATTTATATTTCCGTAAAATTTGGAGAAGGCAAAGAAAATAAATCTGCTTGAAGAAGATTTTATTAACAAAACTTTATGTTTTTATAGTTCTTAGACTGCTAGCTTCACTTCAAACTATGGACGATTCCTTAGTAAAGGCACTAGAATTCGATTCCTGGAACATTCTGCAAATTTGTGAAGAAGAAAAAAGAAGGCTCTGAAGGTGGGTTTCCTTCGACAACTTTGGTTTCCCCTGAAATTTTATATATAGACCTACTTTTGGTACATAAGGACTAGACTTCGAGGGTCGGACAAATCCATGCATACTTAGGGCAGTGAAATAACAACAATAATAATAATAATAATAATAATAATAATAATAATAATAATAATAATAAATACATACAAATGGTGTTTAGTAAACCTGGCGTTACAATTTGGCCCTCACATAAGCCCGTCATCGGTCCCTATCCTGAGGAAGATTAATCCAGTCTCTACCATCATATCCCACCTCCTTCAAATCCATTTTAATATTATCCTCCCATCTACGTCTCGGCCTCTCCAAAGGTCTTTTTCCCCGCAGGTATCCCAACTAACACTCTACATGCACTTCTAGATTCGTTCATATGTGTTACATTCCCTGTCCATTTCAAACGTCAGGATTTAATGTCCCTAATTATGTTACGTGAAGAATATAATGAGTGCAGTTTTGCTTTGTGTAACTTTCTCCATTCCTCTGCAACTTCACCCCTCTTAGCTCCAAATATTTTCCTAAGCACCTTATTCTCGAAAACTCTTAACGTTTGTTCCTCTCTCTAAGTGAGGGTCTAAGTTTCACAACCATACAAAACACAGATAATGTAAATGTTTTATAAATTCTGACTTTCAGTTTTCTTGACAGCAGACTAGATGACAAAAGTTCTCAAGCAAATAATAAAGGTATTTCCCATATTTATTCTCCGTTTAATTTCCTTTTGAATGTAATTTATATTTGTTAATAATAATAATAATAATAATAATAATAATAATAATAATAATAATAATAATAATAATAATAATAGGCATATATTTTGACTGACAGAGCTAAGGCCGTAAGGTCAACTCTTCTATTCAGTCAGCAAAAAGTATAACGATACAGTAATATAACAAATATAGTTAATTAGTTAAGAAAATTGAACTCGATAAAAAATTATGTATATCAATTAATTAATTTATTTATTTATTTCGGTATGGCATAGTTGCGCCCCGCGGTCAATTGGGAGGCCTAGGCATGGCATAATTGCGCCCCGAAGAAATCAGGTAGCAGATGGGACATGGCATAGTTGCGCCCCGAAGAAATCAGGTAACAGATGGGACATGGCATAGTTGCGCCCCGAAGAAATCAGGTAGCAGGATGGACATGGCATAGTTGCGCCCCGATGAGCATAGTACACACGAAAGTGATTGTCATAAAATAAATAAATATTACAGTGATAGTTGCATTGAAATCAGGTAGGCCTAACACTTTTTTATTGATCACACACAATAAATGAACTGCATTTTTTGTTTCTACATCGATATCTTAACCCTACGGTACAGGGTGAAAATCACTAATAAAATGTCAAGACTGCTAAGGCCCCATATTCCAACGCTCACTCATTTGAATATGTCAGTTAATAAAGTACTGCCAACTTCATGGTGTTCATTTTAAGGGTAGACTATTGACAATCACTGCATAAACAGTAGAAAAACAGTTAATAAAGTACTGCCAACTTCAGTGTGTTCATTTTAACGGCAGGCTATCAATAATCACTGCATAAACAGTAGAAAAACAGTTAATAAAATACTGCCAACTTCATGGTGTTCATTTTAACGGTATCGATAATGAATATAAATCGAATAAGAAATCAATAAGGTTGGTTGATTACGAGGCTCGAGTTTCGTAGTGACTTTTTCTCTACCTATTTCATCGGGGCGCAACTATGCCATGACCTTTTCTCTACCTGAAGGGAACGGGGCGCAACTATGCCATGCCTTTTTCTCTATGTGAAGGTCCGGGGCGCAACTATGTCATGCCTTTTTCTCTACCTGATAGGAACGGGGCGCAACTATGCCCACAAAACAGGGACTCTTTTTTATATGCTGCATTTTATCTGACCGTGTGGCGCAACTATGCCCTGCCCATTTATTTTACTATACTTTATCATCTGCGATGGTTATCTAGCGTCTGAGTGAAGATGGTAATGCCAGTGAAACGAGTCCAGGGTACAGCGCCTAAAGTTACCAGCATTTGCTCGTAATGAATTCAGAGCAAACTCCGAAGAAAAAAAAACTCAATCAGGTAACTTTTCCCAACCAGCATCTGAACACGGACTCGCTCGTTTCACGTACAGATAAGCTAATCGCTACTCTACAGCGGTTGACTAAGATTACATATAGATTAGTTATGAACTTCTGAATTATGAACAATGAAATACCATGGAAATTTACATACCATGACTCATCACCGCTTTAATCACCAATATCATAAAATATTAAAACAAAATCTAAATCATTATATGAACACAAGCGAATAGAAACAGGAACACAACAATAGTCAATTGCCTATTGAAATACACAAAGATCCTATACACGCGATATGACCAAAGATGTTAAAGAGTGTGTGAATAAAGTTAATACATATGGTCTGTCCCAGGAATCTGTAGAGTAAAAAGGTAAAGGTATCCCCGTAACATGCCATGAAGGCGTTTGGGGGGCATGGAGGTAGAGCCCCATGCTTTCCATGACCTCGGCACTAGAATGAGGTGGTGTGGTCGGCACCACGCTCTGACCGCCTTTTACCCCCGGGAAAGACCTGGTACTCAATTTTATAGGAGGCTGAGTGAACCTCGGGGCCGTTCTGAAAGTTTGGCAACGAGAAAGAATCCTGTCACCACCTGGGATTGAACCCCGGACCTTCCAGTCCGTAGCCAGCTGCTCTACCAATTGAGCTACCCGGCCGCCGGAATCTGTAGAGTAGAAAGACGAAATAAGACCTTCGCGCAAGTGGTATGTGAGAGGGCTAGGACAATGACCGCTCTGGGGAGGCATTGGTTGAACGATGCGAGCAATCGCTTGCAGGAAGTGGATCATTTCTATCTGAACTGTCTACCACGAGCTTCTTACCCCTTAGCGTCCTCGAACTTATGCTGCCCGCAATACACTCCGGCACAGATAGACTCCGCCCCCATATGCGCCAAGTCACTCTGCAGATTCCGGGGACGGACTATAGAGTGGTATTTTAAAAATTTCTCAAAACTCGCACAACAATAGTCGTAAAGATTTTTTTTTTTTTTCACAAAAATATTCCTTTCTAAAGAAAAGGTTTGACATGTCTGTGCTTTTTGTCCACAATCCCCTGATACAACTTTAATTGCAAATATGCGTTACATTTGAAAAACCATGTTTTTATATATAGGGTAATACAACTATTTTAAATGTAACTAATTTTGTTAATATTACTGTATCTTCTTTTATATTGATTGTATTATTTTATTTCTATTGCTGTAATTATATTCTGTATGCTGTATATTTAAATAATAAGAATTATGTTAAATTAAAGAAAAACATTTTTAATTGTAAAGGATTTGTTATAATTGAAAATAAGTGTCAGAAATAAAATACAACATAAAATTGTAACCATTTAGGATGATATCTATACAGTATGAACAATAAGTAATGCCATTAACTTCAGGGGGTTATTTTCCGAGATATTTCAAACAAAAATGTTTAATACAATTTTGCTCGTTTTTGCTTCCTTTACGAGAAAAAAAATTGTTTTATGTGAAATATTTCATAGCGTGTTTTAGGAAAGCAATTGATTTAATTTCCAATATGTTCAGTGAACTTAAAAGAGCAGTACATTATGACATGAATGATTGAAAGAATGTTAGTTATCTCTTTTAAATATGCCGAAATTTGGTCCGAACAAATGTAACATTTCAAAATTTCTTTGCAGAACGAAAAGTTACTTCTGTTCGAATCAAATTTCTGCATATTTAAAAGACAAAACTAAAATTCTTTCAATTCTTTATTATCATAATACAGTGCTCTCTTAAATTGACTCAGGATATTGGAAATTATGTCAATGGATTTCCCAAAACCAGCTATGAAATATTTCACATAAAAAAAAATTTTATCTCGAAAAGGAAGCATAAAGTAGGAAAACAGTATTAACAACTTCCCTGATTAACCCGAGTTAACTCGGGTTCCTAACTTGTGTCAAAATTTATTAACCCGAGTTAACTCGTTTGAGTCCCATTTTCCCTGCTAAGGATATCCCGAATATATAGGCCCCATGTTTCCATTCTTTCATTAACCTTTTCCTCTCTCGATGGCTACAGAAGTTAGTGATATTGCTATATCTGGTGGTGTTTTTTGTACTTCCTTGCGAGTGGAATTCTATGCTCATATAGCATTCACACACAGTAGTGAGTAGATGCTAGTTAGTTTTGGCGGTTTCTGTTTGTGTTTAGTGTTTTTTTTTGTGCTGTTTTGTGTAAAGATGGATCAAGTTAGTGATTCCGAAACTTTTGATCAGGAATATATTCCTGTAGAAGATTAGGAAATGAAACATCGGTATCAGAAGACGAAGTTATAGACCAACAAACAAAATCAGATCAGTTGATGTCGCGTCTTTTCGAGAGTGTGGTTTGAATAGAAGACATCTGGCACCATTTCTTCTGCACCTCCGAGGTCCCCATTCCCTGAAATTTTAACATTGTTTCTGATAAAGATAATTCTCAATTTTTTAAATTATTCTTTAATAATGACCTCATCAACATTATATTCGAGGAGACGATTCGGCATGCTAATAAGTGTTCACAGAATGCTGAAAATAATTCGTGGCGGCCTACTAAAGACTCTGAAATACGTGTACTTTTGGGCATAGTGATACTGCAGAACATTATTCACAAACCTGAAGAACAGATGTACTGGTACAAATATTCAATGACTGCTACACCATTCTTCCCAAAACGCTCTCATATACGAAAGCAGATACTGCTGTCCGGAATGCAATGTGCCTCTGTGCGTAATACCCTGCTTTCGAGTCTATCACACGACAAGCAACATTTAACGCCTTGATAACAGCACTGGTATTGTACCTCATAAATTAATCCATAAAAAACATAAGTTGGTAAACAGTTCAGGAGAAAATCAAAGTGGGACAACTACCAGAGCTGGAATCAAGGTGCACGAGATAACTCGGGATAATAATTCAGGTATAAATGTATGTCTACTTCATAGTGATGTTTTAGGTATGTAAGAAAATTAGTGATGTACAGTGATTCTGCAATATTAAATGACCTCTTTACGAAAATAAAAAAATATGACACTTTTTTTTCATAAAACTGGTAAAATATACAGGGACATCATTTTATTTTTACTTAAATTTTTATTGTACCTGAGTTTTTTCATGTACTTCACTCCCACCCCTTCTACTAATGAAGTTCAACCGTTCTCCACACAGATCCAATAGTCATATTAGTCTTACGGTCATAGTAAACAGTACAGTCCAAAAATATGTTCGCGTTTTCCAGTGACGAAAGAGCTTTCAATATTAAATCATTTCCGCACAGGTACTGTCGTCCATTTGCCTACGTCGTATCCCGGTTTCCCCTACCAGCTTTTATTCCCCAGCTAGTGGCTGGGCTGACTTAGCTCTTTTCTGAGAACATTAATTTCTGTTAGGAATTGGATGTCTACGTAATATCATACAACTGTTTAAAATAACTTAAATAGAAGGGCCTCGTTAAGTAATTAACTGTCACGTGGTTTCCTCCCTTTCTACGACCCTACGACATAACCATTTGGACGGACAGTAGATAGTATGTCTGAGTAATTTTATCTTTTCGGATCGGGCAGAAGTGAAGATTGAATTTACAGTACGTAAGGTACTCTTTTATAGAATAGGTACAGAATTATTTCAATATGAGTTACTAGTACGAAAGACGAAACTGGTAATTGGGATTAGTTAGGTACAATAATCTATAGTGCGATAATATGCACATTAGAACTGAAGCCTGTTTCGAAATGAAAGGCCACCATTTTCAAAATATCCACATTATGATTATTTTTCAATTTAACTTCATTCTCTATATTGCACGCTAATGTGTTGTAGACAGTATAATATACACTACATAATGAATATGTCCACATGGACAGCTCAGTTTGTCAGTAAAGACACTCATTGTTAATACTGTACTGTACTTTGATTAAACAAAAACCTAATGGAAATGATGAAACTCAAAAGCGCGATATTTCGTAGTTTACGTAAATGGATGAACTACTTTTCTTCCCTCCTATACCTAGTAAAGTGATTTGTTTATATATTACGCCAATATCATCGAACTCCAGTCGTGGAAGGGGTAGCAAACGGCGTTGATCCAGAGGTATAGCCAAGTTAATATAAACAATATTAGTAAAAATAAAATGATGTCCCTGTATATAGTAAGGGAAGAGGTTAAGCATTTTTGTTTGAAATATCTCAAAGAATAACCCCCTGAAATTAATTACATTTTTACAGTTCACGTTGTATGTTCCATTGCCTGGAAAAGAATTTCAATGGAAGACGTATTTGTGTCAAACTCCTCGGAACCGTCAATTTTTAGTCCTCCTGTCCACCGGTCCTTCCCCTGCTGTAATTCCCATCGCTCTCTTTTTGCCATTTTACTCTCCTCGTATCTGAATTATTTGTTAGGTTAGCGAATTGAGTGAAGTTTCTACGGACAAGTGTAAACCATTAATCTTGCACCCTACTCCCGACTGACATGGAGATGTAAACTTCACTCTCCGTCTTTAATTTCTTCACTTGTGAGAGTTCGCACATTCGATCCCAGAACATGCCTGTGGCTTCATGCAACTTCAACATGTCACTTCTTAAGTGGTCCCCTCGTTATTGTTGTGGTAAGTGACAGGAAGGAAGTTAATTCGTGTGACATCACATCACGTGTTTCGCATTTTGTACCAAGATAATTATCTAAATGGATTTACTACTTCCATAATAAAAATACTGATCATAATGCATCCAGTAATGAAAGATCACGGACAGGCGATCTTTCGTCTTGTATATTTAGGCTAACACTGAATTACTGTCCTTGTTAATTTTAACATCAACATTCATTATTCTTCATTGCTTTTAGTTAAATCCTACTCCTTAAATTGGCAAAACTTCATTTCTCACACTATTTTGTTAAACCATGTCGGACTGTAAAGTAAACAACTATCACAATGTACATATTTTAGATTTAAGATAACTGCCTCCCATTGGAGGTAGCCCAGAAGGACTCAGTATACTCTCCTACATGAATTTTGTGCGAGATCGTGCGTATTTGCTTGTTTTCCGAACAGAACCAATACGCGGTAAGCGTGAAATACCACATTCAGTATTCCCAACGTAACACACATAACATTTTCCCTCTTCTTACCTCTTAAGCGCGACATTTATTTTACTGCTTTAGGCTTTTAACATATTATTTTTAGAGACGTTTAACATAGTAATAATTATAAATTGAAAACTTACCACTGCAATTTCACCTAAATTGCAATGTTAAATATTGTTTTTAAATATTTGCAAAAGTTAAGTAAAGTCTACTACTACACGAAACTTATTGCAAGTAACATTAAGGAAGCCGTGAAAAAATTAACAAGATTCCAGATGCCGATGTTATTACTGCAGTATGTTAGGCCTATATAAATAATATTGTTAAAATATTAAAATGAAAAATAAATCATTACATAACCTTACCGTTTGTTTTAAGTTCGCATTTATAGACTGGAGGAAAAAAAAGACAGACGTATATCACGGCCTGCTGGAGTATAGTAAACACAGAAAACATTTTATAGCAACAATCTTGAAGAAAGATATTTTGGTTTTCCGAAGTTGCCATTAAACAGAAACCAACATGGAGATTTCATTGCAACTAATTAGAAATTCGTCTTTCAGGTATGTAATAAATGATCTTCGATACACGAGCGGTATGTTTGTTTTCATGTTCTCGGAAATTAAAAAGCTCAACTACGTTTCGCTTTTTCAATCTTTTCCTCGACCATGAAAACGTCAACATACCGCTCTTGTAACGTATATTACTATTACAATATTAAATGTTTACATAAATTTTGTGGAAAGAAAATTAAAATAAACATATATGAATTATAAAGTGAAACAAAAAATTAAACAGAGTGAATATGATGACTCAGAATTTGTCAAGAGCGTTTCAAAACTGAAGTTATGATGTCAGCAGTAAGTGTCTGTGGTAGTTCAAAAGTATTCCTGAAGCTTTCAAAGAACTTGGGAATCACACCACGAGCTCCAATAAGAAGACCAATCACCTCAATGTCTTCAAGCTGGTATTTTGCTTTGAAGTAATCAACTGTTGGCAGATAAATGTTGATCTTTTCTTGATTGACATCCTCCGGCTGGCTACTCCCCGTTTCAATCCTTATGGTAGGATCAATTATATAACCTTTCTTGGTAGTCTGGGATTACGCTATGGTGTCAATGCGTCTAGAGGAGCCATTAGTAGCAAGGCAAAAAACTTCCTCTTCTACTATCCAAGACCTTTTTCTTAAAGCAGTTGCAATTAAGGATCGAACATGATGGTGTCTGGCATTTCGGAGGAGCAAACCTCTGTTACACTGACCTTGGACGTGGGCAAGGGTTTCAGTCTCCGGGCAGCCTTGTCTGCACCGGGATCCGTCCAAAGAGCGACCAGGTACTCCTCTAACTGCTGCTAAATTGGCATTCATTTTGAGGCAGGTTACCCATTCAGATGTAGATAGTCCAGACTTATTAAAAATCCAGGCAATATTATAGTACAGGGCTATTCAAAAAGAAGGAACAGATTTCAAATATTTATTTCTTCCAAACTACAAAAGATAGAAACACAATTCCAACGTTACTGGACAGACGAAAGTTTAAATTTTGAACAGTCCGGGTAGAAGTTCCAATCACGGCCGCATTGGCGCTGTTGATTGTCTGTAGTAAAATGGCGACACAACAGAAAAAGCATTTTGTGTGCTGCAATTAGCAAAACTAGAATCCATTATTGAAGTTCAACGTGCTTTTCGCAGTCAGTTTAAAAAACAATCGCCTCGTCATAAGCAGATTTACCAGTGGCATCGAAAATTCGTAGAAGATGGTTGCATCTGCAAACAGAACAGTAGGGGACATCCACGCATATCGATTGAAAATGTCGAGCGTATTCGTACAGTTTACGAAAGGAGCCCAAAAAAATCCACAACACGAGCAAGCAAAAAACTGAACATTCCTCAACCAACGGTATGGCGAGTTCTGAAACACCGTCTGCACATGAAGTCGTACAAAATGCAGTTATTGCAAGCACTGCATCCTGACGACCACAACAAAAGTTAATCGCCATAACGTTATAATTTGGGCAAGTGAAAATCCTGTATCAGTTATTGAACATAAAAGAGATTCACCGAAGATTAACGTCTTCTGTGCCATATCTGTAAACAAAGTTTGTGCTTGTTTTCCGCACAGAACCGCGTTAAGTGTGAAATACCACATTCAGTATTCCCAACGTAACACACATAACAATTTCCCTCTCCTTACCGCTTAAGCGCGACATTCATTTGACTGCTTTAGGCTTTTAACATATTATTTTTAGAGACGTTTAACATAGTAATAATTATAAATTGAAAACTTACCACTGCAATTTCACCTAAATTGCAATGTTAATTATTGTTATTAAATATTTGCAAAAATTAAGTAAAGTCTACTACTCCACGAAACTTATTGCATTTCTGAATCAAGTAACATTAAGGAAGCCGTGAAAAAATCAACAAGATTCCAGATGCCGATGTTATTACTGTAATATGTTATATAAATAATTTTGTTAAAATATTAAAATGAAAAATAAATCATTACATAATCTTACCGTTTGTTTTAAGTTCGTATTTATAGACTGGGGGGGAATAAAAAGACAGACGTATATCACGGCCTGCTGGAGTATAGTAAACACAGAAAACATTTTACAGCAACAATGTTGAAGAAAGATATTTTGGTGTTCCGAAGTGGCGTCATTAAACAGAAACCAACATGGAGATTTCATTGCAACTAATTAGAAATTCGTCTTTCAGGTATGTAATAAACGATCTTCGCACAAAATAATGTACGATACACGAGCGGTATGTTTGTTTTCATGTTCTCGGAAATTAAAAAAGTTCAACTACGTTTCGCTTTTTCAATCTTTTCCTCGACCATGAAAACGTCAACATACTGCTCTTGTAACGTATATTACTATTATGGACCTTTCTCCTTCACGGAGAAAACTGTGACAGGAATAACTTATCTAGACATGCTTCAAAACTGGTTATTTCCTCAACTTGAAGATGATTCAGATGACTTCATCTTCATGCAAGATGGTGCCCCGCCCCATTTCTCTAACCACGTCCGGACGTTACCTGAATTACACCATTCCAGGACGTTGGATTGGAAGAGGGAGAGAAGATCAACTTCATCGCCGGTGGCCTCCCAGGTCTCCAGACTTCACTCCTTGTGAATTTTATCTGTGGGGTTACCCAAAAGACATTGTTTTTATCCCCCCCTATGCCTGACACTCTTGAAAGTCTGCGACATCGAATTGTTGAAGCTGTGAATTCGATAACTAGAGACCAGCTGATTCGTGTGTGGCAAGAAATGAGCCACCGTTTTGATATTTGTCGTGTAACACATGGTGCTCATATTGAATGCATACAGCATTGAAAGTTTCTCTGTCCAGGAACGCTGTGACGTTGGAATTTTGTTTCTATCTTTTGTAGTTTGGAAGAAATAAATGTTTGAAATCTGTTCCTTCTTCTTGAATACCCGGCCCCGGAACAATTTTTCCCTTGAAATTATTCAAATCTGCTTTATAATAATAATAATAATAATAATAATAATAATAATAATAATAATAATAATAATAATAATAATGATTTATTTTAGCTGGCAGGCAGCTCTACAGAAAGCTTTACCTGAAAGATTACATTTGCATAATATATACGTCACTGTGTACGTTAACAGAAAACCACAATTTCAAGTCACACAGTTTGTGTGCACTCGATATGGGTCTCTGGCGTTCCGTCAGCCCACGCGAGTTGTGTGGATATAAAGGGAAAAGTTTAGATGGTGTCGGGTGGAGTTTCCGGGTAGCTCAGTTGGCAGAGCGCTGGTACGTTCAACCAGAGGTCCGGGATCGATACCCGGCCCCGGAACAATTTTTCCCTTGAAATTATTCAAATCTGCTTTACAGGAAGTTTTACCTGAAAGATTAGATTTGCATAATATATACGTCACTGTGTACGTTAACAGAAAACCACAATTTCAAGTCACACAGAGTTTGTGTGCACTCGATGTGGGTCTCTGGCGTTTCGTCAGCCCACACGAGTTGTGTGGATATAAAGGGAAAAGTTGAGACGGTGTCGGGTGGAGTTTCCGGGTAGCTCAGTTGGCAGAGGGCTGGTACGTTCAACCAGAGGTCCCGGGATCGATGCCCGGCCCCGGAACAATTTTTCCCTTGAAATTATTCATACCCCTGTATTGTTGTTTCATAAACCACAGGTAGTAATCATATTGGGTTAATGCATGATACCGAGCTCAGGGAATAAACAAACCGGGTTGAAGAATGACACTGCGCTGACGTAGAAAAGAAACTGGGTGGTAGCGTTAAAACCCCCCTGCACTGAAACGAAGCGTCCGAGCCCATGGGTACCTCAACGAAAAGTGTTTGAAATAGGGTTTTCTATCCGATCCAAATGTTTGTCGGTTTAATTTAGAAACACCCTGTATATATTCACTCAATGCAAATAAATTTGGAAAAGTGTATCGTACATTTCTATTATCACAAACATCGCAGAACTCGCGATTAAAAATTAAGGGAGTGGTCGAAGACGTCTGTATCTGTTCTCGATGCCGAGATATGACAGAGACAGAACGGCACAGTTAATTTTACACGCAAGTTAATTTTTTTTGTATTATTTCTTCCGGACAGATATACTCGCATGTGTGACAAATTCGAAATTAAAAATTACGATGATCCAGTATTGGAAGTAGTGCTTAAGGCCTTTATTTCCTTACGAAAAACCAATTAACTCATAATCTGAGAAATAATTTTTCTAGACTATCCCTTTACGATATCCTAAACAAATGAAAATTGAATTTGCTGGAATGAGGTTTCTGAGAAATACAGCTGGAGTATGAGGACGAAACTAAATTAAAAATTAAACCATATTAAACAACAAAAGTCTTCGAGAACAAATTGGCTATTTCTACAATATGTACAATTGCCTGACCCACTTCGGGAGTTAGATGAATATCGAATTCTAAAGATGATAAAGGATTTTCAATCACAACGAAAATGAAAAGAGTGACCGAAATAGAGTTTCAAGAAAGAAAGCTAGAAGCCGTAAAAACTATGGAATCCAATCCTTAGAAAATGGTAAGAAAATTCAAATTCAAATTCAAATTTATTCACAATTTACATTTGAAATGATACATATGAATATATACCCGAAATGAGCATATGCTCGTGCTCGGGTACAGTCCAGTAGTGTACATAAATTTTGAAGAGATCAATAATAAAGTTGATGTTAGAAGTAATAATAATAATAATAATAATAATAATAATAGAATATCCGTGGCGGAGATGATACAAAGATAGTAAGACAAATTAATTCATTAATAATAATAATAATAATAATAATAATAATAATAATAATAATAGAATATCCGTGACGGAGATGATACAAAGATAGTCAAACAAATTAATTCATTAATAATAATAATAATAATAATAATAATAATAATAATAATAATAATAATAATAATAATAGAATATCCGTGACGGAGATGATACAAAGATAGTCAAACAAATTAATTCATTAATAATAATAATAATAATAATAATAATAATAATAATGATAATAATAATAGAATATCCGTGACGGAGATGATACAAAGATAGTAAAACAAATTAATTAATTAATAATAATCATAATAATAATAATAATAATAATAATAATAATAATAATAACAACAATAATAATAATACAAAATATTTACAATAATAAAATAAATACTAAGACGGATAAAATAAAATATAAAACCACTAGCGAGAGTTAACACAACTTAAATAAGCTTATAATAACCAGAAAAAAGAAAAGACGAACTCGAAAATCAACAGAAAAGTTCAATGTATCGCAGACGACATCAACCGCCGTATTGACATTGTGCTATGCATTATTGGTAGTAGGGGGGCCGAAGGTCTACGTAACTGCCGAAAAGTATCTAAATTTAAATTATTTCAGTATAATATATACCGGGTGTCCCATTAACCCATGCATTAATTTAATGGATGGTAGAAGAGGCCACAACAAATATTTTTCTCAAGTAACGTAGAGTTGTGCTGTTAGCCCACTAGACGGCGTTATCTGTTTGTCAGCTGGTACGTAATCGGTCCCATCTTACTTCCAGTCCCTGTCAACGGTGAAACCTTCTCCAAGAATCCCACCCAACTTTATTGAGGAGCTTCGCTTGTCGACAAGGTAACACACATGGTTGCAATATGATGGTTACCCAGTACATTTCAAAATGTTCCTGGGCAATGTCTCTCCAGACAGGTGGATTGGTCACAGTGGACCATCAAGATGTTTTGACCCTACCAGCCTGGAGTTCTTATGGAGTGACATGGGTATGTTAGTGTACGCCATTCCTATCTGGATTGGTAATGGAGATCCTATATTGTGGCCGACACGTTAACCAGATTTGGTACCTATGGATTTTTTTCTGTGGGGAAACGTGTAAACTTTCCAGTCAATACGGAAGGAAAATTAATAGCCAGAATTATTTCTGCATGTGACGAAACGCGCCAGATATCTGCGCTCTGAAGAAAACAGTCTGCGTTTTTAAGCAGCCTTTGTGAATAATTTGTTATAGAGTGTTTAAATTATGTATTTAATTAATTAAAGGTTTGGTGTACGATGAATTTACGGTGCATTCATTTAAAACATAAAAACATCATGTATCAGCTGATGCTGTAGGGCGGTAGTTGTGACGTGAGATCACAACGGAATTTCAACTAATATGCCAGCAGCATAGGTATTTTTTCTGCCCTACAGCATAGAAACGAAACACCAGTAGATATGAATTGCCTATCCCAAAATGCTCATATAGGTTCCCGGAGGCATTTCTGAAAAGTTTTCAGTTTTAATCTGATTCAGTCTCTGTTTTGCTAATCACTTTACCTAACACTCTTAATTTTGACACATAGTACTGTGAAAAAGTGATCAATTTTACTGGCAACAAAACTTTACAAGAATGGCCTTCATAGATTATGTAGTAAAACAACGAACAATCGATGGTTTGAGCACACCATCAAGAAAGAACCCTTGACTACGTACTTAGAAATGACGCGTAATAAATATTCCATGAAAAGGAGCTTCACAGCCGAGGCAATGGGAGTCATTCAGAAGCTGGATATAATATTACATATTATATTGAAGAGGTTTGCATTTACAGCACACATTCAGAATATAATCTCAGTGCAGAAATTCTCTCCGTTTCTATGGTGATATTCTCGTTTTCTTGATGCGAAGAAATCTCCTGAATGAAGTCTCATCTCTTTCACCACAGAAGGCCTTGGAATAGACACAGAACAGCTCACTGATACGAGATGAGGCGTCATACCGTTTTCCCAAGATATACCAGCATTTCCTTTCTCCAAAGAGTATAAATGCACGACTTTCAATTATATTTAATTGAAATGGAGTGTGCGCTAATGTTAATAGGTGTGATTGTGATACCGCTTGTTTCAAGAAATGATGAAACTGTTTACGAAGGCTGTGGTTGTAAGAAACGGCACTGCAGTTGTGACCCAATTTCTTGTAGAGAGATTATATCAACAGTTACCAAGAAATAAGTTTATTTATATTCCTGGAACAAATGAAATGCGTATGAATTTGGTTCTTTATCTTACTACGAATAAATACAACTAATTGTACTTGGCGTAACGCTGCAAGTCGAAAGATAGCAGGTTCGATTACCAATGGGTCATGGATTTTCTCCATTGATCTAATCCTTCCAGCCTCACTATGTCCCTGGGGTTTACTAAGCCTGTAACAGAAATGAGTACCAGGGGCATTTCCTTGGGGGTGAAGGCGGCTGGCACGTAGGAATGGCATCCCTACTGCTACTAATGCCGTTATATGTACAGGTGGGATAACTTTACAATTCCAAAATCCCTGTGATCAACAATTCTCTGAGTGTAGAATGGTGGAGGATCTTTGATTACCCCTAACAATTATCATCATAATCATCAATCACTAAATTACTCACTCACTTGATCACTCAACCACTGACTCAATCACTCCACCACTGACTCACTCACTCAACCACTGATTCAATCACTCATTAACTCAATCATTCACTTAATCACTCTCTCAATCACTCATTGAAAGACTCAATCACTCAAAGGCTCAATCACTCAGTGATTGAATCACTCTAAATCACTCACTGAGAGACTCATGCAATCACTCACTGAAAAACCCATTCACTAAATCACTGAGTCATTGAATCACTCTCTCAAATACTCACTGAAAAACGCAATCACTCAATCAATCACTCAGTCATTATATTACTCTCTGAATCACTCACTGAAAGACTCAGTCACTCAATGAAAGACTCACTCATTCTAACACTCACTGACTCACTCACTCACTGAAAGACTCACTCAATCACTTAAAGACTCGCTCACTTAATCACTCACTGAAAGACTCACTTAATCACTCACTGAAAGACTCACTCACTCATTCACTGAAAGACTCACTTATTCACCGAAATACTCACTCATTCACCGAAAGACTCACTCATTCAACCACTCACTCACTGAAAGAATCACTCACTCACTCAATCACTCACTGAAAGACTCGCTCACTCACTCAATCACTCACTGAAAGACTCGCTCACTCACTCAATCACTCACTGAAAGACTCGCTCACTCACTCACTCAATCACTCACTGAAAGACTCGCTCACTCACTCAATCACTCACTGAAAGACTCGCTCACTCACTCACTCACTCAATCACTCATTGAAAGACTCGCTTACTCACTCAATCACTCACTGAAAGACTCGCTCACTCACTCAATCACTCACTGAAAGACTCGCTCACTCACTCACTCAATCACTCACTGAAAGACTCGCTCACTCACTCACTCACTCAATCACTCACTGAAAGACTCGCTTACTCACTCAATCACTCACTGAAAGACTCGCTCACTCACTCACTCAATCACTCACTGAAAGACTCGCTCACTCATCACTCAATCACTCACTGAAAGACTCGCTCACTCACTCACTCAATCACTCACTGAAAGACTCGCTTACTCACTCAATCACTCACTGAAAGACTCGCTCACTCACTCAATCACTCACTGAAAGACTCGCTCACTCACTCACTCAATCACTCACTGAAAGACTCGCTCGCTCACTCACTCACTCAATCACTCACTGAAAGACTCGCTCACTCACTCACTCAATCACTCACTGAAAGACTCACTCACTCAATCACTCACTGAAAGACTCGCTCACTCACTCACTCACTCAATCACTCACTGAAAGACTCGCTCACTCACTCAATCACACACAAAACTCACTAACTCAATCACTCACTGAAAGACTCACTCACTCATTCAATCACTCACTGAAAGACTCACTCACTCATTCAATCACTCGCTGAAAGACTCACTCACTCATTCAATCACTCATTGAAAGACTCACTTAATCACTCAGTCATTAAATCACTCTCTGAAGCACTTACTAAAAGATTCAATTACTTCCTGAGTGACTTACTTAATCACTCACTGAAAAACTCACTTATTCACTAACTTCTGAGGATTTCTAAGCGAACAACAGACATAAGCTTACGCTTAAGTCAAAAAAGAATAAATTGCAGAGAAGGGAAAGTTATGTTCTCTTCTATCTTAAGCAGTAGCCTTTTCATTTGATAGGAAAGTAAGTGTAACTGTATTTAAATTCTCGAAGTCACGTGACAAAATAATACTCACTTTTAAAAAGTGACTAATTAAAAAAAAATACAATACTAACTGCGAAACTCAGACATTCGAAAGTACCACAAATTATTAAACTAGTAAAATCGTCTGTCATTGGTTAAGGTCGGGAAACACACGAATGAGGTCGTGAACGTGAAAACAAGTGCCGAAAGCTTCCAATCGAACTGAACACTGACTATAAATAGATAGATCTCAAAGTTTCTGCTCCATTGTATAAAGAGGTAACTTCAAGTTTTATTTTCTGTCCTTTTAAATATTCAGTAGTTAAGAATGACATTGAAACGAGAATTAAGAGCTTACATCTTGTTTCAAGGTACAGGAGTTGTGAAACAACGTAACGTTGTTGCCAAGCGCAGGAGATATGACGGAGCTTCTCCAGACAAAGATTGATGAACAACCGTCCTAGTTATCTATGCAACGGGTGTGATAGGCCGAACAGAATTCTGTGAAACGTCAGCAGAAAATTAGCCATCAACGTCTGGTGTAAAAACAATAGATACATCGTAATTCTATAGTAGCATCTGCACGCTGCAGACAGTAAATTCTAGGAATCATATATTCTAAAATTGAATAGGAGCGCTGCAAGTGAATGCTGTGTAAAAGTTTTCAGATCTGTATGTAGTTGGGAACGCACCCAGTTTTGCATAACAGGAAGAGACAACAGATCACACAAAGAGCCAACATGATAGGGACAGTTTTGTGCGTTACGATAATTGTAAACAAAGGAAGTCAATTTATGCCAAGGCTTACCTGTGTGTGGTCTGCGGAAATACATAGCTAATAAGATAATGGTGGGTTTAATCACAGTTCGATTCCAGTTTCCCCGCATAACTCTCCGATACGGGTAACTGTAAACGAACGTAACATAACAGACAAGATGCTAGTATAGTGATTATGAGATCGATATAGAAACAATGTTACAAATACTATTTTCAATTATTAATATAGGTGTTCCCCAAGGCACAGTTCTAGGCCCTATTTTGTTTTAATATATATTAATGACTTATTAAAAATTGACTTACAACAATACAATGGTGTTCATTATTCTTATGCAGATGATACAGTTTTGCTTTTTGGTGGAAAAACTGGTATAATGCATAGAATAATTCAAATAATGGACTTAAATTAATAAAAAAATAAATTATCTTTCTATCAACGAAAATAAAACCATGATTATTCCATTTTCATTATCTGACAAATGTAACAAACCTCCTACATATATATTAATTATTACTTACTTACTTACGGCTTTTAGGAACCCGGAGATTCATTGCCGTCCTCATATAAGCACATCATAGGTCCCTATCCTGAGCAAGACCAATCCAGTCTATCATCATATCCACCTCCCTCAAATCCATTTTAATATTATCTTCCCACCTACGTCTCGGCCTCCCCAAAGGTTTCTTTCCCTCCGGCCTCCCAACTAACACTCCTTTGCTGTGGTCGTGCCAGAGAATCAGTCCCATTTCGAGGCTTATTTGAACGTTTCGTTAAAAGCTGTTTTTTTACGATGATGGGTTGTTAGCCCTTCGCCCAACCCCCAAGCTGGAGGACCATCCCTCATCGGCTGTCCGCGACTGCTTATTCGATATATTCACAGCTACCCTCCATATCTGGAGGCCGTCTCCTCTATCCGCAACCTGAGGACGCGCCATGCCGTGGTGATAGGGACCCACAATTAAATTACGTAACTCTAATTGTTGCCTTATACAGTGTAAATGTCCAGAATTATTAAGGAGTCCTATGAAGTTAAGTATTTAGACATAATTTTTGACAATCATTTAAAATGGAACCAACACATCAATTACCTTTGAAATAAATTACCGTAAAGTGGGGATATTTCGGACGCAGGGGTAACATCGGACGGTAATTCAATTTATCATATTTTATGTTGGTAACACCATTTCACTAATGGGTCTTAAAAAATGTGCAGAAACATACGAACATAGTAAAAAACGCGGAAAAGATGCTAAGAACTGGTTTTACCAACATAAAATATGATAAATTGAATTACCGTCTGATGTTACCCCTGCGTCCGAAATATCCCCACTTTACGGTACGTAAAATAATATATTATTTTGTTTTATCAATAAGTTTATTACGCACAATATACTTAACTCTATTTCAGTCGGTAATCATGTATGGAATTATAGGATGGGTTAGCTTATTTAAATCCAATTTTAATTCACTTTATTTATTACAGAAGAAAATAATTAAAATGTGTCTTCATAAACCTACTGATTTTCCATCTCAAAAATTGTTTTTAGACTTTGATGTTCTTAAGATAAATGTTATTATATTGTATTAATAAAATTCATACATATAAAATCGAAATAATTTTGTATTGTATTCTCATAGTTACGAAACAAAAGATATGAATTCTTTAAGATTGTTTGAACCGAAATACAACGCTGCTACAGTATTTAATCATAGCAGTAATTTAGGCCCAAGAATATATAAGAAATTTATATTTATATATCCTAATCTTATCAATTCTAATATTTCTAATATTAAATTTAAAAAGTTATGCATGGATTTTATAAAAATTGAACAATTGTAAATTTAAATTTATATATTCTTATTGCGTAGTAGACATAAGACAAATTCTATTACATACAGGGACATCATTTTATTTTTACTAACATTTTTAATATTAACCTGGCTATACCTTTGGATCAACACCGTTTACTACCCCTTCCACGACTGGAGTTCGATGATACTGGCGTAATATACAGACAAATTACTTTGCTAGGTATAGGAGGGAAGAAGAGTAGTTCATCCATTTACGTAAACTAGGAAATATCGCGCTTTTGAGTTTGATCATTTTCATTAGGTTTTTGTTTAATCAAAATACAGTACAATAGTAACAATGAGTGTTTTTACTCACGAACTGAGCTGTCCATGTGGACGTATTCATTATGCAGTGTATATTATACTGTCTACAGCACATTAGCGTACACTATAGAGAATGAAGTTAAATTGAAAAATAATCATAATATGGATATTTAAACACATTTTTAAAATGGTGGCCGTTCATTTCAATACAGGCTTCAGTTATAATGTGCATATTGTCGCTATAGATTATTGTACCTAATCCCAATTACCAGTTTCGTTCTTCGTACTAGTAACTCATGTTGAAATAATTCTGTACCGTCCACACCTATGGAGTAACGGTTAGCAAGTCTGGCCGTGAAACCAGGTGGCCCGGGTTCGATTCTCGGTCGGAGCAAGTTACCTGATTGAGGTTTTTTCCTGGGTTTTCCCTCAACCCAATATGAGCAAAAGCTGGGTAACTTTCGGTGTTGGACCCCGGACTCATTTCACCGGCACTATCACCTTCATCTTATTCAGACGCTAAATAACCTAAGCTGTTGATAAAGCGTCGTAAAATAACATGCTAAAATAAAGAAAAAAAATCTGTACCTACTCTATAAAAGAGTACCTTACGTACTGTAAATTCAATCTTCACTTCTGCTCGATCCGAAAAGATAAAATTACTCAGACATACTATCTACTGTCCGTCCAAGTGGTTATATCGTAGGGTCGTAGAAAGAGAAGAAATCACGTGACAGTTAATTACTTAAGGAGGCCCTTTTATTTAAGTTATTTTAAACGCTTGTATAATATTACGTAGACGTCCAATTCCTAACAGAAATTAATGTTTTCAGAACAGAGCTAAGATAGCCCAGCTACTAGACTTAACAGAGGGGCGAACAGAAGCAGGTGGGGGAAACCGGGATGCGACATAGGGAAACGGACGACAGTACCCGTACGAAAATATGATTCAATATTGAAAGCTCTTTCGTCACTGGAAAACGTGAACATATTTCTGAAACGTACTATACTCAGTAACTCAGTACTGCTTACGCGCCCTCGGCTCTGTGTCGTGAACGGTTGAAAGTTTACTAGTAGAAGGGGTGGGAGTGAAGTACATTCCAAAACTCAGGTACAATAAAAATTGAAGTAAAAATAAAATGATGTCCCTGTACTTCATAATTTCAATTCAGGAATCCGCCCCTGAGCACGAGTTCTACTCCTTCAGGGGCAATCTAAAGTTTTTCTGTTTAAAGAAATAAATTAATTACAAAAAGAGCTGAAAATAAATGTTCAGAAGACTAAATAATTACTGGCTGTCAGTAAAACGTCGAACTTTCCTACTAACATCAAAATTGAATATGTTAAAATTGAAGAAATTAACTGTTCTAATATTAATTCATTTACTGTATAGTTTTCTGCCCAAGGGCAGGTCTTTGACGGAAAATCCAGCTTTTTCAATCTTTCTTACATTCTGCCTTCCTCCTTGTCTCCGCATATGATCCATGTATCTTAATGTCGTCTATCATATGATTTCTTCTGCTCCGAATTTTTCTCTCCTTCACTACTCGTTCCAGTGCACCCTTCAGCAGTTTCTTCTCAGCCAGTGACCCAACCAATTCCTGTTTCTCTTCCTGATCAGTTTCAGCATCATTATTCTTCACCCACTCTTTCCAACACAGTTCATTTCTTATTCCGTCCATTTCGCACCCTCAATTCTTCTCCATATTTTCATTTCAAATGCTGCTTCTATTCGCTTCTCTTCACTTCGTCATAATGTCCATGTACAATGCTATACTCCACAGAAAGCACTTTACTAGTCTCTTTTCATGAATTTTATCTGTTTATTATTGTTATATGGAAGTGAGTGTTAGCAAATTGTAAACAAGAAAATAATCGTTTAAAAGCAGCGGGAAAGTGATCTGGCGCAAAAGGTAAAAAAAAGTGTCAAATATTTAAGGTTTAAAGCGGGTAAGCCCAAATAAAATTGATCAAGAAATTAGAGAAAATAAAAACAAAATTAGTTGCTGATAGAATCAGATAGGCCTAATATATTTTATTTAATGTACAGGAGGGGGAAGTGCTAGACAAGAAAGGAAACAGAAGACACAGAATGGAATACATAATGATTTTCACTGTAATGAATACAATTAACATATGAGAAACCATGTGTCATCTTAGTGACACCGATTATTATACAGCGTTGTTCATGTTCGTTTAAAAGACTGTACCTGCACAAATACAAGGTGAGCTCTTTCTTTTAATCCTGTAATGTTGTTGTTTCTCCTGAAACATTTTAGACAATTTTGAAATGAAACATGAAATTTGTAACACGACTTTCGTTTCGGGATGATATTTGTAGTACAATTTTCTTTCCGGGAATCTCAGAGAGTTATTGTTTTTAGATATTCCACAAAAAATATAATTTTATTTGTTTATGCTTACTTTTCGAGATACATTTTTATATGAAATATTTCATTATATATTTAGGAAAAACCAAATTAAGAGAGAACTGTATTGACACAATAAATTACTGAAATAATTGTATTTTTGTCCTTTAAATATGCAGAAATTTGATCCAAACAAATGTAACTTTTCGTTCTGCAAAGGAATTTTACAATGTTATGTTTCTTTGGATCAAATTTATGCACATTTAAAGATAAAAACTAAAATTCTTTCATTCATTTATTATCATAATAAACTGTTCTCTTAAATTGACTCAACATATTGGGAATTGAATCAATGGCTTTCTCAAAACACACAATCAAATGTTTCATACAGAACAATTAGCATCTCGAAAAGGAAGCAAAAACGCGCAGAATTGTATGGAACGTTTTTGTTTCAAATTTGTTAAAAAAAATGTTATGTTTTATTTAACGACGCTCTCAACTGCAGAGGTTATATCAGCGTCGCCGGATGTGCCGGAATTTTGTCCCGCAGGAGTTCTTTTACATGCCAGTAAATCTACTGACATGAGCCTGTCGCATTTAAGCACACATAAATGCCATCGGCCTGGCCCGGGATCGAACCCGCAACCTTGGGCATAGAAGGCCAGCGCTATACCAACTCGCCAACCAGGTCGACTCAAATTTGTTAAAGAATAACCCCCCTGATATTAATGGCATTTCTTATGGTGCATCCTATATAAGTTACAATGCATTATAATTATGAGATGTTTATATTTCTAGATATTCTCGGCTCCTTTCCTAATATTGCTTTTAACTGACGGAATTCCAACATCTATTATTAAGCACTGTCCATTTCTCTCTTTAATTATTATGCCAGTCTTAATGAATAAGGCAGTTAGTTCTATATTTAGGTATTGGTTCATTACAAAGAACTATTATCTGTCCATCTTCACTTGTTGACATTTGACTTTCCTTGTGTTCGCACCATTTGTTTACTTTCACTACTATTCCTACATAATTACGTGTAACAATTACAGCAGATGTGCAAATACGCCATATCATGTTTATTTCTGTACGTTATTTCTAAGGTAAAATGATAACGAGTTATTTAATAGATTTTAGATGGTTATTTAATGACGCTGTATTGTCTGTAGGGTCATATGGGATGGGTGGAAATGATCACAGAAAAATATTATTTGCTGTGGATTAGCTGAAATCTGCCTTACAATTAAGGAAACCTCAGAAAAAATCGAACCAGCTAATCATTCCAAGCGGGATTCGAACCTATGCCACAGCGCAGCGTCCTGTCATCCCTGAGCGACGCTGGTGGCCCGTAATAGTGTTCCTACTTTACAGGTTCATATACAGTTTTTTTACTTGGTTATTTTAACGACGCTGCATCAACTAGTAGGTTATTTAGCGTCGAAAAAAAAATATTTTATTTAACGACGCTCGCAACTGCAGAGGTTATATCAGCGTCGCCGGATGTGCCGGAATTTTGTCCCGCAGGAGTTCTTTTACATGCCAGTAAATCTACTGACATGAGCCTGTCACATTTAAGCTCACTTAAATGCCATCGACCTGGCCCGGGATCGAACCCGCAACCTTGGGCATAGAAGGCCAATTTAGCGTCGATGAGATTGGTGATAGAGAGATGATATTTGGCGAGATGAGGCCGAGGATTCGCATTCACATTACGGTTGGGGAAAACCTCGGAAAAAACCCAACCAGGTAATCGGCCCAAGCGGGGATCGAACCCGCGCCCGAACGCAACTTCAGACCGGCAGGCAAGCGCCTTAACCGACTGAGCCACGCCGGTGGCTTTCATATAGTGTGTGACAGGGCTAAAGGTATACACAAATAACAGTGCATAGTACGAGAATTGTACATTATATTTTTGTAACGTAAAGCGCAATATACAGAAAATATATATATATATATATATATATATATATATATATATATGATCCACATTCCATTCCCTTAGAGCATGCCGCTGAAAACATGTAGCTAACTGATAAAATTCTCCAAACCAGAGCACGCACTGCACTTTAAGCTGTGGCGTCCACATCTCGACTAACAAGAAAACGACTGATGTATAACCTGTCCTCTTTCAGATTCTGCGCTTGCGTGGCAGGTGAAACAAAAATGACCTTGCAAGTATGGCAGAACAAATCTCGAAATGCTTTTGTACCGATTTCGCATTACAGAATATTATTTTTGTACACTTTTAGCCCGGGCACTCTGTATATTATTCAAACACTGCAAAAAATTTCACTTTTTTTTTTTTAAATAAAAAGTTTTGATTCACAGTTCTTTGTTTTCATACTCGTATCTTGATCTTGACCAGATTATTAATATTATTAATAATAATAATAATAATATTATTATTATTACTATCATTAATACTATTACTATTATTATTACTATTATTATTACTATTATTATTATTATTATTACTTTCTGTATTTACTTATGACTTTTAAGGAAGTCGGAGGTTCATTGCCGCTCTCACACAAGCCCGCCATCGGTCCCTATCCTGAGTAAGATTAATCCAGTCCCTACCATCATATCCCACCTCCCTCAAATCCATGTAATATTATCCTCCCATTTACGTATCGGCCTCCCCAAAGGTCTTATTCCCTCTCGCCTCCCAACTAACACTCTATATGCATTTCTGGATTCTCCCATACGTGCTACATGCCCTGGCCATCTCAAACGCCTTGATTTTTATGTTCCTAATTATGTCAAGTGAAGAATAAAACGCATGCAGTTTTTCGTTATGTACCTTTCTCCATTCTCCTTAATTTCATCCCTCTTAGCTCCAAATATTTTCCTAAGCACCTTATTCTCAATCGCCCATATTACATATTTCAAAATGATGACATAATTCCATGTTCTTTCGAGTGACTTAATTGACTCTCTAGATTGTATAGCCAACGTAATGTAGATTGTAGAAAACAAGCATGTGTGGCCTCATGTTCATACTTGAACTGGATAGTTGAACCTTCTTGAAACCGAAGTTCAAGAGCCGACGAATCCAGTAAGGGTTATAATGGGCCCACTGTATCCAGAGCATTTTTTTCTCGGTCTTCTATTCTCTTACTTCCTTGTGTAAGCCACCTCGCTTGTGTTCTATTCGGTGCTGAATGAGGAAAGTGGTTCCTGGAAAGTCAATTAAGGGAGCTCAAGTTGTATTTTAAATTCATACTTGACCTAATTTGAAATCCTAATTGGTCGCATCGGAAAGTTTATGAAGATTCTAGAATATCTTAAAAGCTACAGAGAAAGAAGGATTTAAATAACTTTGCTTGAATTTTGAAATTACCTGCACTAGAATTTGCCTAGATTTGAATTCCATTAGCTAGCTAAAAGTCTAATAAACTCAACATCCTCTCAACAACGCACAACTTAATACAAATATTTAAAACGTTAATATTTTTATAAAGCTACTGGGAGTAATGTTAGTATAATGTGAAAATGAATCTTCCACCAGATTAACAAATTAACACGATCTCTGGGATAAACGTTCTTTTGTTTATATTGATTTTGTGTTGTTATTAATGCATATGAAATTTTCGTAATTGTTGATGTGGTATCGAATATGTACAAAAAACGAATGAACGAGATAGGTAAATATCTGGACTTAAAGGACAGCTTGCACCGAAATTTGATGTTTCCTTTCATTGTGATATCTTTCAGATTTTCTGCGTATCAAAAACTAACTCGTTATACAGGGTGATTCGTTTGAGAAGACATAAAATAAAAACGTGATAAAATGAGAACTGTTGCTGTTTATTGTTAAATAATTTCTACATGCATTCTAGAAGAATGGGAGTTTTGTCCAAATTAGACCTCAACATTCCCACCATTGCGAACACGACACAGTTCATATCTTGAGGCTAATTCCTCCCATGTGTGGTCCAACATGTCAGGGGTAACTTTCTCAAAAGTTGAGAAAATCTTTGCTCCGCTGTGCATACATATCATTCTTCACGAAATCCCAGAAAAAATAAATCGGGTGGTGTCAGGTCTGGGGAATTTGGAGGCCACATAATTTATCCTCCTTGACCATACCAGTTATCAAATGTGTCATCCAGATAATCGCTTATGTATAGGGGGCGGATGTTGATGAAAAGTCATCATCTTATTTTTCACATTAGGACGATGCCTATTAATATAGAAATCCTTTCTATGTTAATATCAACGTAAAAAGATAATTTCTTATATTGCATTTTTTTTGACGTTTTTGAACTAATAGGTCATTTTTATATTTTTTTGGTCATTTTTAATACTTTAAAGAACTTTTAGATCATTTGGAATGCATTTTACTTTCTTCTTTGCCGATAGGTCTGTTAAATCATTTTCTAACCAAATAGGTCAGTAGTAATTACCTACTGAATAAGTAAATAACAGTGAAATTTGAGTTTTATAGTTTGGAACAGACTCTAAAGTCCATCCCTCATTCCACTGAAGGCTTCACTTCACACAGCAGAAGTAATATTAAATGCTTGATAGCAGCTTACTTTAAGAGAGGACTTTGATCGCTACTGTTCTTTTGTCGGTACGAAGGTGTCTTTATAATTTATGTTTGGAAGGGGGGAAACTTTCACCATGTCCTGGACAGGACGTTGTGTCCTCAACATGACTCGTAAGAGATGTTTACTGTAGTAGACTGTATTTTGAACACAAAGATTGCAAGAATGCACAGTGCGCCCACAATTTGTTTTGTCATTCACACTCCGTCATCTGGAAGATCTGATAACAAAAGTGAAGCGCGGAAGGAGGAGACGGAGAATGAAGGCACTGATATGGACCACCCCTGATTGAAACACATTGTAAACCCTCATTAAAATCTATAGTTTTTCCTTAAAAGTTTAATTTTGTTGCATGCTCTTTTCTATTATCTTAGCCAAATTTCAGGAAGTTGCCTCCTCTCTGCGAGATTTGTAGGTCAGTCATTGAAACAAGGTGACTAATTTTTAAGGGGAGAGGATGGTATTTTTTAAAACGTTTTTCCTATTTGGTGTAAAATATTAATGTTTTGTATGTAGAGAGCTCATAGCTGTGGCAACTCAACCAAATAAAAATATTTTGAAAAAAAAATTATTTGGGGCCCAAATTTGAAAAAAAAAACCCAATGCAGGATTGTACTAAAACCGATATATCTAAACCGTTTTTTAAGATAGATTCAAACAGTTTTTTGCAATGTATTTGCAAAAGCATGTTCTACAAACTGTCTGTAACACACATTGATATTAATCCCTACGTTTGTAAAATAAAAAATTAAAATTTAATAACAATTTTCTGATTTCCTTTCTTGCAAACAAACGGACGTATTTTTAAAATGAAATCAATTAACAAAATTCTGTTACAGAGAAAAGTTTCCTAATTGTCTAAAGAATGCGTGTACTAAATTTCACGCACGTATCTTTAATAGTTCAGAAATAATATCCATTTTAGTCTGGCAATGTAGCAAAAAAATAAAGTTACTGGAAAGCGATGAAAGCGGGCGAGTGATTTAAAAATCCATAGCGCAGGAAGTTTAAAAATGACGTCTCAACATTCGATAAGGGCACAAATACCCACAAAATGTTATGCAATGCATTCCACACATATCAAAGGGTATTTTAAAGAAAAAAAATTTTTGAAAATATAATTTACCGGAAACAACAATAAAAGTGGGCGAGTAATTTAAAAATCCATAACGCAGGAAGATTAAAAATGGCGATAAGGGGACAAATAACCACAAAATTTTATGCAATGCATTCCACACATATCAAAGGGTATTTTAAAGAAGAAAAAATTTTTGAAAATATAATTTACCGGAAACAACAATAAAAGTGGGCGAGTGATTTAAACATCCATAACGCAGGAAGATTAAAAATGGCGATTAAAAATGGCGATAAGGGGACAAATAACCACAAAATGTTATGCAATGCATTCCACACATATCAAAGGGTATTTTAAAGAACAAAATAATTTTTTGAAAATTTAATTTACCGGAAACAACAATAAAAGTGGGCGAGTGATTTAAACATCCATAACGCAGGAAGATTAAAAATGGCGATTAAAAATGGCGATAAGGGGACAAATAACCACAAAATGTTATGCAATGCATTCCACACATATCAAAGGGTATTTTAAAGAAAAAAATAATTTTTTGAAAATTTAATTTACCGGAAACAACAATAAAAGTGGGCGAGTGATTTAAAAATCCATAACGCAGGAAGTTTAAAAATGGCGACTCAACAACCGATAAGGGCACAAATACCCACAAAATGGTATGCTATGCATTCCACATATATCACAGATTATTTTAAAGAATTTTTTTTTTAAATTTACTCATTTTTCATCCTCCCTCCTTAAGAAGTTGTGGTGCGAGTACGGTGAATAATATTTAAATGTCATTTTCTTTTAATTTCATGCCATTTTTCCATTAGTTCAAGGGCATTTTAATGGTCATTTTTAGTAGATTTTTAAGTCATCAACATCCGCCACCTACTTATGTACAATATTGAATACTGACAGCAATCCCTGATGTCTTTTGTGACTACGAGGCCGTCCCTGAAACGCTAGTTACACCCGTCTTCCTCTGAAACGTCGATGTTAATTACCACAGAAGACTCGCGGAAAATCCATAACGTCGACGACGGCAACCACAAAATTAGAGAGGTGAGGGATATCTGGTACCACGCAACAGACAGCTCTTTTCAACAATCAAAAATAGCTTTTGACTGGAGCCTCCTCTTCAGTCACAGATAAGCACAACACCCACACAACGTAGTTACCGCCAATCACAGCATCTCCGTTTCATTTCGAAGAATTCTGGTAATTACAGAACATATTATTTTTGCCTTGACTCGTGTTTCCCTGGGTCGCCGCTAGATGGGAGCAGCGGCCAGTAATGTAGCAAGAGTTGGGATCGATCATCAGATGAAGTGAGGGGGGATGCTGTGTCTGGCCTACTTGTATCCCCAGCCGGCTTGGACCTTCCAGGTTCTGTTGGCAGCGCTCACAATACGAGATACTCTCCTGGGCATGATATTTCGTTCCTACGGTCTCCCCTCCCATTCATGGCCCAAAAAACAGTGTGTATGTTAGGCGTGCCGGTAAATAAATAAACTATAGAGTCCCGAGTACCAGAAATGCGCTTTACACTTTGGGATACAAATATGTTAAAGTTAAATGAGCGAGGAAATATATTTTAAACTTTCCTTTAGGCCTACTTACTTACAGCTTTCAGAGAACCTGGAGGTTCATTACCGTCCTCACATAAGCCCCTTTAGATCTCTATCCTAAGCAAGATTAATCCATACGATGAAAGAGTAATGGAACGGAGGAAAACTCTCTCCGGCGCCGGGATTTGAACCCGGGTTTTCAGCTCTACGTGCTGATGCCTTATCCACTAAGCCACATCGGATACCCACCCCGGCGCCGGACACAATCGTCTCAGATTAAGTTCCAACTCTTGGGTTCCCTCTAGTGGCCGCCCTCTGCACTACGTCATAGATGTCTATGAACGTAGGACCGAAGTCCACACATGTGCTGAGGTGCACTCGTTATGAGTGACTAGTTGGCCGGGATCCGACTTCGTTATTTAAGAGGGCGCTTATTCCGTCGGATCCCGGCCAACTAGTCACTCATAACGAGTGCACCTCAGCACATGTGTGGACTTCGGTCCTACGTTCATAGACATCTATGACGTAGTGCAGAGGGCGGCCACTAGAGGGAACCCAAGAGTTGGAACTTAATCTGAGACGATTCTGTCCGACGCGGTGGGTATCCGGTAAGGCTTAGTGGATAAAGCATCAGCAAGTAGAGCTGAAAACCCGGGTTCAAATCCCGGCGCCGGAGAGAATTTTTCTCCGTTCCATTACTCTTTCATCGTAAGATTAATCCAGTCCATACCATCATATCCCACCTCCCTCAAATCCATCTTAATATTATTCTCCCATCTACGTCTTGACCTCTCCAAAGGTCTTTTTCCCTCCGGCCTCCCAACTAACACTCTATATGCTTTTCTGCATTCGCCCATACGTGCTACATGCCCTGCCCATCTCAAACGTCTGGATTTAATGTTCCTAATTATGTCAGGTGAAGAATACAACGCGTGCAGTTCTGCGTTGTGTAACTTTCTCCATTCTCCTGTATCTTCATCCCTCTTAGCCCCAAATATTTTCCTAAGCACCTTATTCTCAAATACCCTTAGCCTCTGTTCCTCCCTCAAAATGAGAGTCAAAGTTTCACAACCATACTGAACAAATGGTAATATAACTGTTTTATAAATTCTAACTTTCAGGTTTTTTGAGAGCAGACTGGGTGACAAAAGCTCTCAACCGAATAATAACATGCATTTTCAGAGTTATTGATAGTAGTAATTTAGGCCCAAGAATATATAAGACATTTATATTTAAATATTCTAATCTTGTCAATTCTAATAGTCCTAGTATTAAATTTAAAAAGTTATGTATGGATTTTATAAATAATGAAAAATTGAAAATTTAAATTTATATATTCTTATTGCGTAGTAGACATAGTAAGACAAATTGTATTATATACTTTTTAATTTCAATTCAGTAATCCGCACGAGTTCTACTCTTTCAGGGGTGAGCTAAAGTTTTTTTCTGTTTTTATTATATTTTGTGTTACAATTATATTAGCAAAATAAATAAATAAATAAATAAATAAATAAATAAATAAATAAATAAATAAATAAATAAATAAATAAATAAATAAATAAATAAATAAATAAATAAATGAGTAAGTACATGAATAAATATATAAATAAATAAATAAATGAAATAAATGAGTAAGTAAATGAATAAATAAATGAGTATGTAAATGAATAAATAAGTGAACAAGTAAATGAATGAATAAATAAATAATTAATAAGTAAATAAATAAATGAAATAAGTAAATAAATAAGTAAATAAATGAGTAAGTAAATAAATAAGTGAATGTATAAGTAAATGAGTAAATAAACAAACAGATACATTAATTAAATAAATGAGTGAGTAAATAAATAAATAAATAAGTAAATGAATAAGTGAATAAGTGAATGAATAAGTAAATAAACAAATAAATAAATAAATTAAATAAATGAATAAGTAAATGAATGAATAAGTAAGTAAATAAATAAATAAATAACTAAATAAATAAATATTTAATTAATTTGAATGCATCCATATAACTGCTCTAACAGTACACTACTCTAACGCGTTCCTGTAAAAACAAGTAAGGTAGTTGTTTTATATTTTACCAAACCTCAAAGAAAGCAATTTTATATGAAAAAGAAAAGTATTTTTAGGAAAATATAACCGAAAGGCATGAGCGTAAATATTTACAAATTTAACATCTTAAAATAATTATTGTATGCCAGTGTTACGGGTATGTTATGACATTCATTTTGAAAGGAAAAACAATTACTATATGAATACACTTTCTCATATAAGTTTCGGCCATTTAGGAAATTAAGTACTATTCTTGTTATTATAATTATAAAATGGGGGACAATGAAGCCTACTCTACTGTACAATACATCACAGCATTCAGAATCGGTCATGTGTCCAAAGGCGAAAGTTGTGGTCTTTATGTTTCTTACTTATCTTGGGTGTCAATTTGGTGACCCATCCCCTACATCAATGCTGGTAAATAGGGTGGAAAGAGAATTATTTAAAACCTGGGCAGAAGCTGAGAGTTGGATGAATACTACAATCTTATGGCCAGTGTCATCATTCTACTTCAATAACACAGAAATATTAACTGTTGTTGTACTCTGTGAACGTACAGAGGAGTGCGATGTAGCAAACCCTTTGCTTAGACATTTCAATGATCTTCTCGACGTAACCATCATAGTGATCTATCAGAATATGAATACTGATCATGAACAGTCTCCAGATGTGCCTAATTATTTAGTAATTGAAGGAAAAGTTCATGAATATCCTTTCGAATCTGAACATTCATATCTGATCGTTTCGTTTGATGAAAGTTCATTGTTTGATTTTCTCGACTTTGGTGACGACGAATATCCAATGAATGAGTGGAAGCCACAGGATAATTATTTGATATTATCAGTTCTGCAACATACGGACAACTTGAGTAACAATTATAAAAAGTTATTTGCGAAACTGTGGAAAAAGTATGGAATTCTCAACGTTATTACCATCATTAAATTCTTGAAACATTCGGAAAAACAAGACGAAATTATTCTTGCACATAATCCTTTCATTACAAGCGAAGAAAATAAAATGTGGTTAGTAGATCCTGAAGAACTGCCGACTCTTCCCATAACATATCTTCAACGCACGTGGAACCTCAAAGGGTACGAGCTTCGAGTCGTATCATCCACAACATCTACAGATGATTTTGATGACTATTACCTTGGACGTGATGAACACGTTTTGCACAATTTGGCTAAATACATGAATTTCACTATAAATCTTATCAATCAAACGAATGAGATTGGCTCGATTTTTGGAAACATCAGCAATGGAGCAATGGAATATCTACTAGAAAGACAAGTGGATATAATAATAAAAGATGTTTATATAAAGTATTATGGTACCAACCGCATACAATTCACAATGCCTGCATTCTACACGCGGAAACTTGTGATCCTCGTGCCAAAAGCAGAGAAAGTACATGTGTGGAAAGTTATTTCCAAATGTTTCAGTACTTATTTTTGGATATCTCTCCTGGCCGTCTTCATCACATGTGCAGCCTTGTGGTATGTCCTGAGGAAGCTCCACATGAAGTTCTACTTCAGTCAATCGAATCATCGCCCAATATCGTGTTTCATCAATGCTGTGGACACCTGGACCGTGTTGATAACTATGGTGCTTCCTTGGCTCACCAGGATCACACTTACATCCCAGAGAATTTTCCTTTCAACTTGCATAGTTTTCAGCGTGGTTTTGATGACAGCATTCCAGAGTTCACTGTTGGATGTCATCACGCACCCCCACTTCCACAAGGACATCGACACACTCAAACAGCTTGATATGTCAAGTCTTCAAATATTGTTCAGCGACTTAAATCTCTTCGATACTTTCGAGTCATCAGACTTGAAAAATCTGGCTTTCAAACTCAATTACGTCCAGGACGAGTGGGCAGCGTTGACACAAGTGGCCACTGACAAGAATGTATGCCTGCTGACCAGCGACTTGAAGGCTCAGGTATACAAGAGGAGACTAGATCAGAAACTGCACTTGGTGGCGGAGACCCCAAAAGAGTACTTCGTGTCCTACATGATCCCAACGGGTTCGCCCTACGCCTCGAGACTTCACAATCTCTTAGGACGCATGGTGGAGGCGGGACTGGTGAGGAAGTGGGACCAACAGATCAAGCGGGAGAAACAGTCGACCGCGGCCTCGGAGGATAATGGCATCAGCATGTTGAGGCTTGGAGACCTTAACCTCGTCTTCTTTCTCCTAGGTGTCGGACTGACACTCAGTTTTGTGACCTTTCTAATAGAAAATATATTCATTTTAAAACAATGACAGATTTTCCACTAATATTTTACAATTCGTGATGTAATCAGTCTGCAAGTATTCACCGACAAAATCGACATTTCATCCATGACGGCTTATAAAACAAGGGAATTATGCCGGGAAGACAGTTGCCGAGTAATATTTCATTCATTTTACATTTTATTTCAATTCATTGTCATATCTTATTTCCCAAAATTACAATACCATCATATTCCCTGATGGCTTAAAGCACAAGACTATCGTTACACAGTGTGTTTCCAGTCTAGATGTTGACTCTAATGGTATTTGTGTTGGTCTAGATCAGAGGATGAGGCGGTTATTCAGTTTCTCCGCGGCCATCGTGAAGTTCCGGCCTTATTTCGTTGACAGTTCAGCTTGTATGATTCCACACGAGGCATGCTATCGGTAAACGTAGAAGAATGAGAGTTTGTATTATGATGTGATTGTGATTTAAAACTAAGCATTAAACGTATTCCCAGTGTTTTAAAATAACAATCATTAATGCGAACCATTAATAAAACTTGTGTTGCAGTGTCGCATAGAGATTTGGTGGCTTGCTATTACGAAGGAAGCAAGCATTTTTATGTTATGTGAATCATTTGAACTTTTATAACGTTATTTTATATTCAGTTACCGGTATTTATTTTTGTTAGTAGTACAGGCTATAATTTACAAAATGGGCGAATGTGTAGTGGATTATATTGTGCATCTAATGCCGTTCAAGTAAGCAAAGACCCGATACACCATTTGCTTTTCCTTGTGACAAAGAAAGACGAGAAAAGTGAATTTGTGCTGTACACCGTGCAGATTTTGAACCCGGTAAATATATATATTTTACAAATCTTTTCGAAATGAGAATCAAAGAAATGGGCAATGATTTATATGACAAATGTCCTAGGCCATATTTAGTTCAGAGTTAATGACTATTTGTTCATCTAGCTTTTACAGTAGCTAAGATATAAAAAAAATAATTTCACTAAATTTTTGCGACCCAATGGTGTACCTACTCCCTTAAACTGTGACATATATTTTTTACGCATTAAATTCAGTGCGTTTTGAGCTTACGAAACAATTTTTGTCAAGAAGTATTGTCGGACCATCGGATCTGTGCCCCTTCAATGCTGTCGTCATTCTTGGAAAAGTTAACGCCTGTACTCACTCCATTCCACCCGCTTTCCTCCCACCACGTTAAACAGCAGGCCACGAACCTTGCCGAATAGGGATGTTGCCAAACCTTCGTCAAACGGTGTCATAAAAAACTGGTCCTCCATGCTACAATATTATTTCTTTCAATCAAAATACATCTTGTATTTCTACATTTTTAAAACCTAAATCCCACGTCTCGAATCACTTTCCGTAGTTTTTCTCGCAAACCTTGGAAATTATTACTTCTCTCGCAAGCTTCAGTAATTTCTTCAATGTTGAAACTTCTTTCTGAACGGTATAAAATTCTTGTATCTTTCTTCTTAAAATACATCGGTTCATATCATCTACAATAATTAAAAGTTCCCTTGGTCTGTTCTTCTCTGGTGATTCTAGCTTTTCATCTCCTGCACAGACTCCCTCTCTCCTGATTTTCTTTATTAGGAGTTCTGACCTGTCTATATAAATTACATAAAATCTTGTGTTATTAGTAGGCCTATTAGTTAAGTAAGTAATTTTAATACATAATCAATTGAAATAAAATAAGCCTCACCTGTGATATCAATTGCTCTTTTCGTTGCCTGATTTATAGGAAACAGATATTGACCTGTTTGTTTCTCTTCATCGCAAAATGCTATTACGTACTTGCTTAATAATATTTCTTTCGCCACTCCGTGCTACAGTATTCATGTTGAGTTGACAACACTGGACTACAAGTGCAAATATTGTAAACTGTCCCGCAAGAAGGCCAATGTTGTGAGTAGTGGGGGAGAGAAAGGGAGAGAGATAGGAATGCAGGGAGAGAAATGAATTACCGAGGCTGAGAAGGAATTAGAGTTCGCATATCTACCGGGGGCACAGATCCGATGGTCCGACAATTTTGGTATAGACAACAAAAACAACATTTTTAGAATAAAACTGAGCATTTATATAACCTTGTAACGAGCGAAATGTGTGTTGTCCTTGGCAAAATTTTAAAGTGTAAGAGCAGTTCAGCGTCATTTTTACCGTGAATATGGTGTTCGAAGAGCTCTATTGAAGTTCGTATAACTTCCTCGTGTTCAGATTCGTGTCTTCTTTGAAAGGCCAGCAGTTCAAAGAACAACGCAAATAGATCACCCTTTATCTATTCAACAGATTCTTATTCACCATGATAATTTTATTCGAGAGATATTTTAAATAATATGTTGTTGAGCCGTCATAAAACAGTTACTAGAAATGGGAAAAGTTGTTTTTTTTTTCAGGACAGTTCTATATGTCCACCTCAAACATTAGGTTCCAAATAACAGTTTTACAAATTATCTGAAACTTCGATATCAATTTGTTTGAGAAGAAGTTCTAATAACTTGTAAGACATGAAATTTTGTCGAGGATGAATTGTAGCCTACAAGAGCAAAAGTATTGATCTCACAGTCCGACAAACCATTCTGAATCGGGAAAGTTTTGTACTATATGTTATATAGATATTTAGAAAACGTAAGTGGATTATCGATCCGAAGGGCATTTAAACTCGAAAAGGGATTAAATATGAGGGGCTACATTTATACATAGGTACGAAGTACCGAGCATAATCTTATTATATGCTATAACCTTCCTTCACGCTTCTGATAAACTAATAAATCTCTATTTCACACAGTTAACCTGCTGAATTTAATTAAGTTTGATGTAAAATTTCAGAGAACTGTGCGAAAGCGTGGGAGATAAAGGTGCAGGCAAATAAACTTCACTAAAAAAGAGTGAATTATGGTTTCTCGTTAATTTGCTTATGAGTTTGATATTATACAGGGTGTCCGATAAGTCCCCGCATCATAGGCGATATCATAACATTTTTAGTGTGCTAAGTTAGCTCGACGAGTACTTCCGTAATCGGTGGATAGGACGCAGAGAACCCGAGAATGGACTCTAAGGTCTCTAGACTTTACCTTAAGTAGTTATCTGAAGGAAAAAATGTACGAAGTGAAGATTTGTGATCTGCAACATCTACGAACACGGACTGAGGAAAAGTGTCGTAAAACCACCGCTGATAATGTTACACCGCATTCTCAATAGCATTAAGTTTCGCTTCCAGAAGTTATGCAGTTCATATAGAGCACATATTATAATTTACTCTATGATGCGGAACTTGTCGGACACCCTGTACATAGAATTTACTGGTACTGAATTTTGTTAATACGTATATGCATTTCAAAGTTAGATTGACAACACAATAAAAACCAATACTTTGGTAGGAAGCATAGGCCTATATCCAATAAAAGTGAATGTATTAAACCATATTAGAGGTGAAATCTGGCTCTCCAAATAACTTTCATTCTTTCTCGGAACAACTGATATGTACAGCATATCATGTAGTACTTTCCGAAGATGCTCCATTTCTTAAACAATTCTTCACTTAGGGTCAAGTAGGGCTAGTATGATAAAAAAATCAATCTTCAGCTGTAATTTTTTTATCAACGAACATATAAAAAATTCGAAAAAAAAATTAAGTCATGTGCTACTTTAGATATAATGAAGGCTATTGAGTTAAAGGAAAAAATTAAAACAAAACGAGTGTATCATAATAGACTTCTGTGTGGGCTATTGTGATACACCTATAGGGCTATTTGATACAGTGCTATAAATCTGGTCATATTATACAGAGCAATGAAGCAAGGCTATTACGATACACAGATGTTTAATGTATTACATGTGACAACTGAGTTAAAATCAAATAGCAATTTTTGTAATCACCTCTTTTCCCATTAAAATGTATATAATTTACTGAAACTTTAACACGTTACTGTAAATGATAGAAAATTGCTGTATGTTCAAATACATTTTTTTGTGTGTAAGGAAATAATTTTCTCAATCTATGATACAATAAATTAAAATACGTTTTTAAATAATATATGTATGAATTTAATGCTTAACCAGATTGATTCAACATCATTTGGTTTCTGGCAGACCAGTAAAAAACTCCCCATAGAGTATTTAAAATTTACAAGTTTTTTTACAAACATTTAAATGTTCCCAATTCATAATAGAATTTTCCCCATTAGAAATGACACACTGAAGTGATGGTAAAATACCCAGTTTATATAAATATTCCGCCATATAGTCGTGTCCTGTGGCAATCCTTATGGCAGCAACAGTCTCTTTACGGGGATGATCAGGAAGTATCTCTGACTTGTCAACAAGACCTGCCCAATTCTTGCCAGCATTCTTTATTTGAAGAATTTTTTTAATAATGTTGAATGTATTTTCCAAAGTTGTGTTAAATTTTAGCAGTAAAAAGAATGAATATTAAGCTAAAATTGTTAGGTAAATAATTCAAAATATGTGTAATTTTTTAAACTGATACTGTATTGTAGGTTTCAACATGTCAATTTAAACATCCCTTAAGAGCTGAGAAATTATGAAATGCCCTTCAAGGGTAATAAATTACTTTAAGTTAGAACATTGGTCAACATGGCCAATTTCTTTCATAGCAAACATAATATCGTAAAAGCCCTTCTAGCGTACCATAATAGCCCTTCTCATTAACATACTAATTACTGCTAGACTGATCAACACCCACAGCTTTACTTGAGAGAAAAATGAAGCTGACACTATTCTGAGTAAAAGGAAACTATATATATATATATATATATATATATATATATATATATATATATCCTGTCCTTACTCATTCCAGAGCGATAACAAAAGTAAGCTAGTATCTTATCAAAGTTTATCCTTTTCTTTTAATGCGTTTATGAAACTGATGATGATTTTTCTAAACTTTGTTCAATATTGCTCATTAAAAGAATGAATGAATGAATGAATGAATAAATGAATGAATAAATAAATAAATAAATCAATCAATAAATAAATGAATAAATAAATAAATAAATAAATGAATAAATCAATCAATCAATCAATAAATAAATAAATGAATAAATGAATAAATAAATGAATAAATAAATGAATAAATAAATGAATAAATAAATAAATTAATTAATAAATAAATAAGTGAATAAATAAATGAATGAATAAATAAGTGAATAAATAAATGAATGAATAAACGAATAAACTAATAAATAAACGAATAAACTAATAAATAAACGAATAAACTAATAAATCAATAAATAAACTAATAAATAAATAAATAAACTAATAAATAAATAAATAAACTAATAAATAAATAAATAAATGAATAAATCAATCAATCAATCAATCAATCAATCAATCAATAAATAAATGAATAAATAAATAAATAAATGAATAAATAAGTGAATAAATAAATGAATGAATAAACGAATAAACTAATAAATAAACGAATAAACTAATAAATAAACGATTAAACTAATAAATCAATAAATAAACTAATAAATAAATAAATAAACTAATAAATAAATAAATAAACTAATAAATAAATAAATAAATAAACTAATAAATAAATAAACTAATAAATAAATAAATAAACTAATAAATAAATAAATAAACTAATAAATAAATAAATAAACTAATAAATAAATAAACTAATAAATAAATAAATAAATAAATAAGCCCACTACATCTCATTAGGGCAAGGGCCTCCTGCAACAAGCAGGATTGGCTAATCCTCGGCGAGTACTATTGGTTAAAAAGTTATTACACTCATGCTTAACACTTGTTCATTTACAGTCTCTAATGTTGTCCATTTTTAGCCATTAGAAGTTATGCACTGATAATAGTTAGATCTTTGATGTCAGTCCACTTTGCGTCACTTAAAGGACGTAAAATGTACTTCCATAATCGCAGTTTTAAACATTTTCATACTGAGCCTTCAATACATTTTAAAGTCTGTATCAAATTAGCCCGGCTTTTTTTACTGTATCATATTAGCCCTACTTGACCCTATATGAGTTTTTAGGCTTTAACGGCGACTGTCCAGAATTAGGCTTTCGGACGATCTACAGTGTCTTGGAACATGACATTCTCAACGTTCCGTAACTACATTAAGGTTCCATCATTAGGGCAAAAGGTAAGACCAGATCTGATTTTATTTTTTGCTCTGATGATGGAACCTATATGTAGTTCCGGAACGTGTAACTGTCAAGTTCCAGGACACGAAGGATCATCCGAAAGCCTAATTCTGAATTTTTAAGTTTTTATTTGCCATCCTTTAACAAATGTAATGGTACTGAAGATAACATTTTAAAAGCGTGAAGTTCTATGCTACTTGTGAAGTACTGAACAAACATGTACGACTTACTGTTGATATTCAGCGAGACGTGAAGAAAGTTCCATGGACTTACCTGTAACAAAAGAGAATTACTTAAATAGCATATTTACATAAAGATTAACAACAATTACAATTTAAGAACATGTGAATTTTATATTTAGGGACAGATGCATTAGGGAAAACTCGGCTAATTCCGCAGTAGTGCATATATGATTTTACTGCGGCTTTACAATAGCGTGAACGTAAGTTTTGAGAGGCTGTCAACAGGAGGCATGTCCTCTGCAGTGCTATAGAAAAAAATCAAGGATATTGATCGACACCTCTGTCGGCAATACAGTGAAACAGCGAAAGTTGGCTGTTTTTCGTGTTTTGCTACACAGCTTTGAACAAAGTGAGCATTGTTACATATAAATTGTTCCTTTTATGTTACTTTCATAATTATTTACGACTGCGGAATTAGCCAAGTCCTATTGTGGATTTATTCGCACTGTTGCGGAATTACCCGAGTTCTTATTTTTGAACTGTAATGTATGTACAACTAAATATATACTTACTTACTTACTTACTTACTTACTGGCTTTTAAGGAACCCGGAGGTTCATTGCCGCCTTCACGTAAGCCCGCCATTAGTCCCTATCCATTTTCTATCATCATATCCCACCTCCCTCAAATCCATTTTAATATTATCTTCCCATCTACGTCTCGGCCTCCCCAAAGGTCTTTTTCTCTCTGGCCTCCCAACTAACACTCTATATGTATTTCTGGATTCGCCCATACGTGCTAGATGCCTTGCCCATCTCAAACGTCTGGATTTAATGTTCCTAATTATGTTATGTGAAGAATACAATGCGTGCAGTTCTGTGTTGTGTAACTTTCTCCATTCTCCTGTCACTTCATCCCTCTTAGCCCCAAATATTTTCCTAAGCACCTTATTCTCAAACACCCTTAACCTTTGTTCCTCTCTCAAAGTGACAGTCCAAGTTTCAGAACCATAAAGAACAACCGGTAGTATAACTTTTTATAAATTCTAACTTTTAGATTTTTTGACAGCAGACTGGATGATGGAAGCTTCTCAACAGAATAATAACAGGCATTTCCCATATTTATTCTGTGTTTAATTTCCTCCCGAATATAATTTATTTTTGTTACTGTTGCTCCAAGATATTTGAACTTCTCCACCTCTTCAAAAGATAAATTTCCTATGTTTCTACTTCCATTTCGTACAATATTCTCGCCACGAGACATAATCATAGGTATACTTTGTCTTTTCGGAATTTAGTTCCAAACCTATTTCTTTACTTGCTTGCAGTAAAATTCTACAACTGAATATATATGCATTTTAATAGGTCTCTTTATCTCATTTGGTAATTAAAGTTTTCGTCCATGTCCACATACCTTGATAATATTTTTCAATAAACATTTTGATAAAAATATGATAGATTTAGGGGAGAGTCGGGTAGTATCGGACATCGGGTAATATCGGACAGTGTGTTTCTTTCATCTACCACATGATGATAGTACCTGATTGACATGGTTACGTTTCTGTGATGTCGCATAGAGAAACATAACCATGTAATTCAGGTACTACCATATGGTGGTAGATGAAAGAAACGCACTGTCAAATACTACCCGATGTCCGATAGGCCTACTACCCGACTCTCCCCTACTTCTTAATATTGCGGAATTAGCCGAGTCTCCCCTATAGGCTTCACTAATCTGATCTATTCGATATCCGGAATCTCCCGCCTAAATCCGGAAAATTGGCAGACATCTAAATTAAATTTTGGGGTCAAGTTTTGGGATTGAGCAGAGAAACACTTATTAGAAGGGAGTTAAAGGGTTATAAAGGCGACTAGCAAGGGATTAAACTCGTGGTGGGACGAAACTTAATGCGTTTTCTGACTGAGGCTCTGAATGGCACACAAGTGAGGGGTGGGGGTAGGGCAGTATTGTTACCATTACTATTCAACAACAGATGCCACTAACTAAACATAGTTTTGGTCAATTGTGAATATGTTATGATGTAGGCCGGAGCCAAAGCTGTTGCAGGAATTGATTAGCTTGAGACTGGTGCAGCAGCTATGCGGGGAAGTGTATTGTTTCAAACTGTTCGGAACATTTGCTATACAAACACGCCGCTTCTACTTGAGATTAAATCCAAGTAAAACATGCAACTGTTTGATTTCCTGTCTTCCTGCGTATTTCCACGCTCCATCCAATCATGAGACTGCGATATGAAAAGATTCCTCCAGCCCTTCCTGTGTTGCACAATTGCGCCTGGATAGAAGCGACGGCATAAACCCTCTGTGTGGAAATAACGTACAATCATCCCTAATAAGGCTAGGCAAATACACGTAGCCTCAAATTCATCCTTATTTCTGAAATACGAGGAGCAATTTTCTCAAACTGCTGCAATTTCTTCGACAACGGTAAATACTGTATATTACAAATACCGGATACAGAAAAAAAGTACAAGGTGTTCAAAAAGTCCTATCTCTATTTTCTAAGTTGGTTATTTTACGACGCTTTATCAACTGCTCCGTCTGAGTGACATGAAGGTGATAATTAGGCCAGTGACATCGATATACAGGGACATCATTTTATTTTTACTAACATTTCTGATATTGAATAACTCTTCTCGGGTTCTCAGCCAGGTGAGTTGGAGATTAGCTTCCAAGCTTTCGACGGCTAGCTTTGCCATCTTCTTCAGCGTCCCTGAAGAAGATGGCAGAGCTAGCCGTCGAAAGCTTGGAAGCTAATCTCCAACTCACCTGGCTGAGAACCCGAGAAGAGTTATTCTACATCAAACGCCGGGAAAGCCTCAAGTCATACATTTCTGATATTAACCTGGCTATACCTTTGGATCAACGGTTGCTTCCCCCCTTCCACGACTGGAATTAGATGGCGTAATATACAAACAAATCACTTTACTAGGTATAGGAGGGAAGAAAAGTAGTTCATCCATTTACGTAAACTAGGAAATATCACGCTTTTGAGTTTGATAATTTTCATTAGGTTTTTGTTTACTCAGAATACAGTACAGTATTAACAGTAAGGTGTTTTTACTCACGAACTGAGCTGTCCATACGGACGTATTCATTATGCAGTGTATATTATATTGTCTATAGCACATTAGCGGACACTATAGAGAATGAAGTTAAATTGAAAAATAATCATAGTATGGATATTTAAACACATTTTTCAAAATGTGTGACTGTTCATTTCGATACACGCTTCAGTTCTAATGTGTGTAATTCCAATTACCTGTTTCGTCCTTCGTACTAGTAATTCATGTTGAAATAATTCTGTACCTACTCTGTAAAAGAGTACCTTACGTACTGTAAATTCAATTTTCACTTCTGCTCGATCCGAAAAGATAAAAGTACTCAGACATGCTATCTACTGTCCGTCCAAGTGGTTACGTCGCAGCGTCGTAGAAAGGGGGGAAATCACGTGACAGTTAATTACTTAACGAGGCCCTTTTATTTAAGTTATTTTAAACAGTTGCATGGGTATAATATTACGTAGACGTCCAATTCCTAACAGAAATTAATGTTCTCAGAAAAGAGCTAAGACAGCCCAGTCACTAGCCTTTACAGAGAGGGGAATAGAAGCTGGTGAGGAAAATCGGAATGCGACGTAGGCAAATGGACGACAGTACCTGTGCGAAAATGATGCAATATTGAAAGCTCTTTCGTCATTGGAAAACCGAACATATTTTTGGAACATACTGTGACGATAAGGATACTATGACTGTATATGCGGTCTTGGATCTGTGTGGAGGGCGGTTGAACTTCATTAGTAGAAGGGTGGAAATGAAGTACATTCAAAAACTCAGGTACAATAAAAATTGAAGTAAAAATAAAATGATGTCCCTGTATTTGTATTAGATTGAAAGTGAACACACGACGCGGGACAGAATGTAGTCGACGTTTTTCAAGTAGGAGAGACTGTTGTACAGGGACATCATTTTATTTTTACTAACATTTTTAATATTAACTTGGCTATACCTTTGGATGAAATTTGAGAACCGGAAACACCGTTTGCTACCCCCTTCCACGACTGGAGTTCGATGATACTGGCGTAAAATACAAACAAATCACTCTACTAGGTATAGGAGGGAAGAAAAGTAGTTCATCCATTTACGTTTTTTATTTATTTTTATTTTAGTAGGTTATTTTACGATGCTTTATCAACATCTTTGGTTATTTAGCGTCTGAATGAGATGATGCCAGTGAAATGAGTCCGGGGTCCAGTACCGAAAGTTACCCAGCATTTGCTCATATTGGGTTGAGGGAAAACCCCGGAAAAAACCTCAACCAGGTAACATGCCCCGACCTGGAATCGAACCCGGGCCACCTGGCGTAAAATACAAACAAATCACTCTACTAGGTGTAGGAAGGAAGAAAAGTAGTTCATCCATTTACGTTTTTTATTTATTTTTATTTTAGTAGGTTATTTTACGACGCTTTATCAACATCTTTGGTTATTTAGCGTCTGAATGAGATGAAGGTGATAATGCCGGTGAAATGAGTCCGGGGTCCAGCACCGAAAGTTACCCAGCATTTGTTCATATTGGGTTGAGGGAAAACCTCGGTAAAAACCTCAACCAGGTAACTTGCCCCGACCGGGAATCGAACCCGGGCCACCTAGTATAAGCCCTCTGTGTGGAAATAACGTACAATCATCCCTAATAAGGCTAGGCAAATACACGTAGCCTCAAATTCATCCTTATTTCTGAAATACGAGGAGCAATTTTCTCAAACTGCTGCAATTTCTTGGACAACGGTAAATACTGTCCTATATTACAAATACCGGATACGGAAAAAATGTACAAGATGTTCACAAAGTTCTATTTCTATTTTTTAAGTTGGTTATTATACGACGCTTTATCAACTGCTTCGTCTGAGTGAGATGAAGGTGATAATTAGGGCCGTGACATCGATATATTTGTATTAGACTGAAGGTGAACACATGACGCCGGACAGAATGTAGTCGATGTTTCAAGTACAGGCAGCGGAAGCGAATTTGACACACGCCTAAGCAAGCACGTTCCGTGTTTTGTATACGATTATTGCGTATTATAAAATCAAGACAGTACAATCATTGTAGGCCTATATAAGGGTTAATATCCTAAAGATCTAAAATGCTGGTAAGGTTGAGAATAATTGTTGGAAATCATACTTAAATTGTCACAAATGTGGTAAAACATAAGTCTGAAAAGAAGTTTTTTTTTATATTTAGAGTTATATTATATCTTAATTATTGAGAGAACAGTTTTTTTTATCATCCGAGTACTGAAAAATAGTACATTATGCAACGAGCCTATAATGGTAGTAATTAAGACGCGAGTATGTTTGTTTATGAAACGAGCGCAAGCGAGTTTCATAATTTTCATACGAGCGTCTTAATTACCATTATAGGCAAGTTTCATACAACTTTTTATGCTCGACCATATTTCTAACTTTAAATTACTCGTAAGTATTCATGTTATGGTTATCTAAGTGAAGAGCGGAACTGACCTTCTAAATAGTGAGATGTGCGCAGACGCGAAAGTATTGATTTTTTCCGAGGGACGAATGTCATTGACCTTGATATAATCTAGAGAATAACATGAACATTAATATTGATATAACCTGGAAATTGATTTAGAATTGAAAAACGAGATAACAAATTGAATTTATTTGAATATTATTTACAATTAACGCTAATTATTATAGTAACAGAACATAACCTTCTGCGACAGTATTGGATTTCCAGCCTCCGTGGCGTTTCGCTAATTGTCTTTCGATTGCATATCCGAGAATAATCGATACTTGCGGTTTTATAATGGTACAATGGTGATTTCTCATTGGCTGAACAACTGAACTATAATGAATAGGTGTACTTTAATGAGGTGCATTAAAGGGCTACTACCAGGTGTATAATTACTACATTTCGGCATGGTCGAGCATAAAATTATTTATAGTGCCTTTTAATAATGACCAATTCAAAAGAAGTAGGATACTGTTTTGACGCAAAATACGTCTTTCCCCGATATGAGCACCTGTTACGGGATCCGTGGTAATACAAAAAATTACACAATTTCAAATACTTTCTAACACTGATTCACAGCCGAATGCTATGTTATTAGTAATTAGGCCATGAGCCAATGTAACTTGTGCGAAAACTCGCTACGGGCCAAATTCGTGTATAAAATTAGTCTTGCTGCGCGGACTCTCTCAGCAATATCTTGGCATCGACAGCAGTTACAGACTTTTATTTACAGATGCTACCTTAACTGAAAGAGCTTGTGTAGGCAGTCTTTCTCATGTTTACGTTGGTTACTAGGATACCAACTGTTTACGATATAAAAAGTTGTTAGTTTTGTCCTCATTCAGTACTAAATTATATTTTCCTTTCCTTTTCTCTTAATGATCCACAATGTAGTAGGAAAAAAACATTATGACGACGTTACAGGGGAAGTTCCAGTATGTAATTTGGTTTGTAGAATTTGGATTTGCAATTGCCGTCCAAAGAAAATATCGCCAAAAATGTAGAAATATTCCTCCATCTAAACTAATAATCGGTCCCGGAACAATTTTTCCTTGAAATTATTCAAACCTGCTTTACAGGGAGCTACTACCTGAAAGCCAGATTTGTACAGGGACATCACTTTATTTTTACCAACATTTTTAACATTAACCTGGCTATACTCGGAAACACTGTTGCCCCCTTCCATTACAGGAGTTTGATGTTACTAGTGCAATATGTAAACAAATCATTTTACTAGGTATAGGAGGAGAGAAAAGTAGTGTATCCATTTATGTTGTAGGAAAATACGATATTACGATTTTCAGTTTGATCATCACTTTTAAAGAATTTATCAAAATACAGTAGAGTAGTAACATTTTTTTTCAAAAACTCAACTTATCAGGCGGCTATGTTCGTTATGTAATGTCTACTTTATTTAGCATATTAATTATTGATGTTATCATACAATATAGAGAGTGCATTTAAATTGAGGGGGTCATAAGTAAAGGGCTGTAAATGCACTTAAGTTACTTTTGAGAAAATGGGGTTTAAATATTTAAGCTTTCGTAAAATCGGTGAAATTTTTTATTTAAATTTTAATGTGTGATGCGATTAAAATATCCCTTTGCCACTAAAATTTTAGATACTTTTGCTTACACTGGATGCACTTAACTCATGTTATTACAAATGTCACTAGCATTCCTTTGCTTCTAGCCACCTCAATTCAAAATAAGCTAATCTGAATTTTTAAACAAGTTGCTGAAAATGGTTGCCGTTCATTACAATGCAGGCTTCAATTCAGTACGTATATTATTAAAAACATTTTGAAGCATATTCTCTGAAATTGAATTTATCGTTTCTTGAATATAATTTTGTAGTACGATATTATTAATATAGGTTCTTTATTCTATAGAAAACGCAATCATATTTATGAAACACACTATACACTGCAGTGTTTACTTCACTGCTTGAAGACTTCGAATGCAACAGCGGCCGTAAGTTTGTGTGTCTGACGGGAGCAAGAACATTAGTGAAGGGGTGAGAGTGAAGTACATTCAGAAATGCACGTACAATAAAAATGCAAGTAAAAATAAAATGATGTCCCTGTATAATACATTCGTTATTGGAGATAAGTTAACAGAAAGCCACAATTTAAAGTCACACAGTATTGTGTGCACTCATAGTTGAGTTCTGGCGTCTTATCAGCTCATGTGAGTTGTGTGGATAAAAAAGGAAGAATTGTGACGGTGTCGTGTATAGTTCCTGGGGTAGCTCAGTCGGTAGAGCGTTCGCGCGCTAAGCGAAGGGGCCCGGGATCGATACCCGGCCCCGGAACAATTTTTCCTTGAAAATTTTCAAACCTGCTTTACAGGGAGCTACTACCTGAAAGCCAGATTTGTATATACTAATAATCATCAGAATATGGTTTAACATCTTTCAGAAACTGGCTGTCTGGAAGATTTGACACGAAATAGACATCCTAAGTCTCTCAAGAATATATTCATAGTGTCTAAACATCATTCACACGCAGTTCTCAAAAGGAAAAATTTCCACTAGCTATTCCAATCGATGTCCACAATTCATATAACTTTGCATAAACGATTACGTCATAGACCTTATCAAATGCAGACTGTTGAAGCATTAAAGCCAAATGTTTGCTCATGGCATTCTGAATTGACACCAAAGTCAACTATGATTACCTCAAGATTGTGCTGTTATTACTCACGTGTCATGTCATGTCATGTCAACAGAAATAACATTCGAATGTGGGGCATAGGATTATTGTGCATTTATTCACGAATGTTATGCGGGTACACAACATTCGTGAATAAATGCGTGATAATCCTAAAGTAAACATTTGGTGTGGGACTTCAGCATAAGTTGGTAGGCTCTTTCATTTTCACAAAGAAGACCTTCATATCAGAGGTTTATTTTGACATGCTAGAATATATCTCATATCTTAAGAGAGGAATTAGTAATCGATAATTTTCAACAAGATGAAGCGTCTCATTACTACATTATGTCGTTTTTAGATAATGTCTTAATGATAAATTTATTTCTTAGTTGATGGATGGGTCGCGATGGACCGACACCATGATCCCCACGTTTTCCAGACATCACTCTCATACCTGCAGTTCTTCATTTGGGGTACATTAAGGTCATATATTGAAGCACTGTGCGTAATACTCTTAATTCTTCAAGGAAGAGTACTGGTAATTAAAGAAATCCAGAAAGATATCCCTGATATGCTAACAAATATCTAAAAAAAGTTCAAATGCCGTTTAGAAGTGCTAAAAACTGTAAGTGGGACCCATGTTGAAGTGTACTGAGCAACATACACTTTTTGGGCTATGCAATAATAAGTAGAACCGCATTGTTATACGTCCTCTAGTGAGTGGATCTATTCAGAGTTGAAGAAGGATAATAATTATACTGATCTTGAGTTTCAGTAATAATATACGAGTATGAACGAAACGACAGGCAAATAAAATCAGATCTATTCACCAGGCATTTCACTAACAAATTCGACAAAATAAAAAACACGACGCTTTGCGGATGATCAAGTAATCGTTGCTAATTCAGAAGATAAATCATATTTTCAATACAGACTATAACAGAAGATTTTGAAATTTAAATGTCTACAGAAAACTCCAAAAGGTGGCATTTCTAGTGCAAAGTCCAATAAAAGTCAAAATAGTATTTAATTACGAACGTTTAGTAATGCAGGAAACATTGTTACTAAACGTAGAGCGGCACTTAATTCGGAGCATGTGAATGCACTCACATGTTTAAAATCATGGATGAAGCAGTATTAACTAGGCGAGTCTTCATACTTTTTGCTATTTGTGGTTGTCTAAAAAATTCCCGGAGAAATTGATACAATAAATTATAAGCCTCATAATAAATATGTTAGTAAATAATTAAAATGGTTGTTTTGTACTATAACGATACAATATATGCAGATATACAACATTTAATACTTATGCTTATCACCGAACACAAGTTAAATTTAGCAATAATTGTGTATTACAGTATATTAAAACATTTTATGCTCGACCACGCCGAAATGTAGTAATTATACACCTGGTAGCAGACCTTTAATGCATGTCATTAAAGTACACCTACTCATTAAAGGTCAGGTCTTTCAGCCAATGACGACTTAGGTTACAGCTGTTCAGCCAATGTCAGGTCAGCTTTCTGCCGTTATAAAACCGCAAGTATCGATTATTCTCGGATATGCAATCGAAAGAGAATTAGCGAAAAGTCACAGAGGCTGGAAATCCAATATTGTCGCAGAAGATTATGTTCTGTTACTATAATGATTAGCGTTAATTGTAAATAAGATTCAAATAAATTCAATTTGTCATCTCGTTTTTCAATGTCTAATTTTATTTCAATGTTATATCTGTAGGTTCTTATGGCCTAGCAAGGTCAATGTGAACATCTGTTCCTCGGAAAAAATCAATACTTTCGCGTCTGCGCACATCTCACAACATACGGGACATTGGCCAAGGTCAGATACAAAGAAAATTAATAATATCAAGTTAGAAATATGGTCGAGCATAAAAAGTTGTATGAAACTCGCCTATAATGGTAATTAAGAAGCTCATATGAAAATTATGAAACTCGCTTGCGCTCGTTTCATAAATATCCATACTCGCTTTTTAATTACCTTCATTATAGGCTCGTTGCATAATGTACTATTTTAAAATCGATCAAAACCCGGTTAGGCTAATATATCGATTAATCCATTATATATTTTGATCGATCAACAGCACCTAGTTAAAAACAGATGAAATGAAAATTTTCAGAACAGCAGTATATACCCTTTTGGATTTGAAGAGAAACGAAGGCATTCTAGAAGAATTGAAGGTTGAATCTGTTGAAAACAAAATTAACAATTACAAATACAATTGGCTACACCCCATGTCTCCAGAATGGATAACATTAGAATCCCAAAGATCGTGATCTTTTACACACCAAGAGAATATAGAAGATCAGGCAGACCTCTTAAACGACTGATGGATGGGGCCGAAACAAAGACCTAATTTTGAAATTGATACACGTAGATTGATTCAGTAGCTGGTGATGAACTTCCAGTCTCGGGCTACACGCATTATTCTCTAGACTTGCGAGACAATGACTGTACAAGCAAGAGGTTGTACCTGATTATGAAGTCAGTAAGGGTTGCAATACTAGTCAATTCTAAGAACTGGACTGTACATAAACCATCTCATTTACCTTTCATGAAGGGGCGCAGAGTCCAGAAACAACAGTGACTGCAGTGTATTGTTCACTGTGTTTGCTTTTAATTCCAGTTTTGTTGCGTTTCCCCTTCCCTTGGTGCATAATTAAACAGTATTGCATGAAATGAAATGAAGAAACTTCTTTGCGCACATCACTTTAGCTACTTCTGTCAATTTTATTTTGCAGTGTACGTTTTGGGTTAAAGTGAGAGTAAATGTGAGCTACAAATAGAATAGAATGAAACTGTCAAAAACAGAAAGACGATTTAAAGAGAAAACCCGGTTTGAATGAAACACAAAGAACACAAAAAAGGTTAGGGTATTATGTGAAGGAGGTTAGGATGATAAAAAAATCTGGAAATGAGGTCTAAATGAATATATATATATATATACTTACTTACAAATGGCTTTTAAGGAACCCGAAGGTTCATTGCCGCCCTCACATAAGCCCGCCAGCGGTCCCTATCCTGTGCAAGATTAATCCAGTCTCTATCATCATATCCCACCTCCCTCAAATCCATTTTAATATTATCCTCCCATCTACGTCTCGGCCTCCTCAAAGGTCTTTTTCCCTCCGATCTCCCAACTAACACTCTATATGCCTTTCTGGATTCGCCCATACGCGCTACATGCCCTGCCCATCTCAAACGTCTGGATTTAATGTTCCTAAGTATGTCAGGTGAAGAATACAATGCGTGCAGTTCTGTGTTGTGTAACTTTCTCCATTCTCCTGTAACTTCATCCCGCTTAGCCCCAAATATTTTCCTAAGCACCTTATTCTCAAACACCCTTAACCTATGTTCCTCTCTCAAAGTGAGAGTCCAAGTTTCACAACCATACAGAAGAACCGGTAATATAACTGTTTTATAAATTCTAACTTTAGGATATTTTTTACAGCAGACTGGATGAGAAAAGCTTCTCAACCGAATAATAACACGCATTTCCCATATTTATTCTGCGTTCAATTTCTTCCCGAGTGTCATTTATATTTGTTACTGTTGCTCCAAGATATTTGAATTTTTCCACCTCTTCGAAGGATAAATCTCCAATTTTTATATTTCCACTTCGTACAATATTCTGGTCACGAGACATAATCATATAGGCCTACTTTCTCTTTTCGGGATTTACTTCCAAACCGATCGCTTTACTTGCTTCAAGTAAAATTTCCGTGTTTTCCCTAATCGTTTGTGTATTTTCTCCTAACATATTCACGTCATCCGCATAGACAAGAAGCTGATGTAACCCGTTCAATTCCAAACCCTGCCTGTTATCCTGAACTTTCCTAATGGCATATTCTAGAGCGAAGTTAAAAAGTAAAGGTGATAGTGCATCTCCCTGCTTTAGTCCGCAGTGAATTGGAAAAGTATCAGATAGAAACTGACCTCTACGGAAACAATCAGAAACTCTGCCCCGCTTTTTGGTTCCTGAAATTTATTACTAGACATCTCAATCCTTCATCATGAAAGAATATTTGAACCTTGGGAATGTAAAGATACCTATGAGTTTATTTACTCCATATGAAAAATGATGCAGTCAAAATTTGGTAGAGGCCTATTGCTTATCAATGCTACAATGGGCGAGAAAAGAAGAAAAAATTATTATATAAAATAAATACGACAAAAATTCTCTCCAAGTTTCTTAAGTAGTTATTAATATCTATATGAGCATCTAACCCACCCGAAATATAATTGTCACTCTTTATTCACATCCATCGTTCCGAATGAAGGGGACATTTTATTAAACCAACTGCCATTATACAAGGAGCGCACTCAGTTGAGTGACTTGGTGGCCGGGATTCCACATTAATATTCGCAGTAATCTGTACAGAAAAATGCACTGTTGCTAGAAGAATTTACTAAAGATTATTATTTTTTTGGTTTTACAGAATATATCTGTTATGGTAACAATTAATATTAGAGGAGAAAAAATCGCTCCGGCTTAATAAAATGTCAACATATATGCCCAACTTGGAGTCAGGCCACAAAGGAAAAAAAAAAACACTGGAGGAGGGGAGTTCGATCCGGTGCTGTGAATTGGACTTCGGCGTAGCTCAATGGTTTAAGCGCTTGGTACGTAAAACCAAGGACCCGGGCTCGATCCCCGGCGCTGGAGCGAATTTCTCTCTTTGATATTAAGCATAATACTGTTATTCATTCATGGTGTTATGAACTTAACGCATAAATATTAGTATCAAAAAATCCTCGGAACACTTGTTCACTGTTCTGGAACAAGTGTTAGGTGAGCTTTGTTCCTAATTTTAGGTTATCTTTGATAAAATATTTTATAAAAGATTTTATGTAGTGTAATATACCCCAAATCCTATCTTTTAGACTATCAACGATCTTTAATAAAATATTTTATCATATTCTTTGTCAAAGAACTTTGATAGTGAAATATCAGCTATAGTAATGGGAGTATAAGGGTACAGTACATCAGTTATTCATAGATTTCAAAAAGGCATATGACTCGGTTAAGAAAGAAGTTTTATATGATATTCTTATTAAATTTGATATTCCCAAAAAACTAGTTCGATTAATTAAAATGTGTCTCAGTGAAACGTACAGCAGAGTCCGTATAGGTCAGTTACTGTCAGATGCGTTTCCAATTCACTGTGGGCTAAAGCAAGGAAATGCAATATCACCTTTACTTTTTAACTTTGCTCTAGAGTATGCCATTAGGAAAGTCCAGGATAACAGAGAGGGTTTGGAATTGAACGGATTACATCAACTGCTTGTCTATGCGGATGACGTGAATATGTTTTGAGAAAATCCACAAACGATAGGGAAAACACGGGAATTTTACTGGAAGCAAGTAAAGAGATAGGTTTGGAAGTAAATCCCGAAAAGACAAAGTATATGAATATGTCTCGTGATCAGAATATTGTACGAAATGGAAATATAAAAACTGGAAATTAATCTTTTGAAGAGGTGGAAAAATGCAAATACCTGGGAGCAACAGTAACAAATATAAATGATACTCGGAAAGAAATTAAAGACAGAATAAATATGGGAAATGCCTGTTATTATTCGATTGAGAAGCTTTTATCATCCAGCCTGTCAAAAAATCTGAAAGTTAGAATTTATATAACAGTTGTATTACCGGTTGTTCTTTATGGTTGTGAAACTTGGAATCTCACTTTGAGAGAGGAACATAGGTTAAGGGTGTTTAAGAATAACGTGCTTAGGAAAATATATGGGGCTAAGAGGGATGAAGTTACAGGAGAATGGAGAAAATTACACAATGCAGAACTGCACGCATTGTATTCTTCACCTGAAATAATTAGGAACATTAAATCCAGACGTTTGAGATAGGAAGGGAAAGTAGCACGTATGAGCGAATCCAGAAATAAATATAGAGTGTTAGTTGGGAGGCCGGAGGGAAAAGGACCTTTGGGGAGGCCGAGACGTAGATGGGAGGATAATATTAAAATGGATTTGAGGGCCAGGTGGGATATGATGATAGAGACTGTATTAATCTTGCTCAGGATAGGGACCAATAGCGGGCTTATGTGAGGGCGGCAATGAACCTCCGGTTTCTTTAAAAGCCAGTAAGTAAGTAGTAGCAGCTATAGTGCACACGCGTACCTTTATTTCCGATTTTATTTATCTTAGAACATAAAGACTGAAATATTTGTATGGAAATAACAAATAAGATGAAGTACACTGTACTATAAATAGGGGAGAGACTTGATTAAGACTCTTTTTGTCACTTTTATTGCTATGTATAGTGGAAATTTGTTGCCAGGGGGTGGGGGGAATCTCAACTTGCATCCCCTCCGTCGGTTTCAAGTGATTATCTAATCTGTGTAAGCTGCTTAGCATTAAAATATCTATTTAGATAATTCGGAGTAAACAGCGAAGTGCTGGAGAGAGCTCTAGCAAAACTGAACAACTTTGAAAGCGCAGTTTTAGTAATGAGGATGGCGGTAATTCCAGCAGAGATGCAAAAATCGATGTAAGCCGTTCGAAACTTCCAGTACGGTCAGCAACTTGAATGAATATACCAAAAACTGTCATCCTTGGCAATATCGTGAAGCTGAGTAAAGATTTGTTGATCACACAAGGACGATTTCCATAGCAACGAAAACTGCAGAGCCGGTAACGTTAAAAAGGGTTCATTGCAACCATTCTCCCGTTTAGTAGCATCCTCCAATGACGTCGTTTATTTACTTAATGCTAAGCGGCACTTTCACTATTTTCATCTACGCCAGTCATGTCAATTGATGCCCATAGGCGCAAGCGCGCGCTTTAGAGCTCAGGAGCAGTGGCGTCACCAGGACCAGGGCAAGGGGGGTGTGAGATTTAAAAATGGGGTGCGAGTTCTAAAAATGTGGTGCATAAAAACCCAAAATGTTCTTGCGCATACTATTCATCTGTTTATTAATATTACTATGTATTATTATTATTATTATTATTATCATTATTATTGATCAGCATATCCGTAACGATATATTAAGGGACGTAGTTTTTTCACATCCAAGAAATTGTTTGTTTTTGTTCTTCAAAATAACTTATGACTAGTATTTTTTTAATAAATTGCCCTTTGGAGTGCGGAAAGGGGTGCTCTGATTTTTTATGGGGTGCTTGCGCACCCTTTCGCACCCCCCTAGCGACGTCCCTGCTCAGGAGAGCCCGAGCGCTTTACAGCGGAAAGGAAAGAGACAGACGAAAGAGGTAGTATATGCCGCTGGTTCGAGTTATATACAGGGATGGCCAGCACTGATTCAATAAAGGGAAGAGAACTTATTAAAACTGTATCCGTGTTAATTTATAGATTTGTTAGAGAAGTATAAGTGCATTATAAGAAAATGTGCTTTAATTTTAATGCTCATTTTTCACAAGTTTGTTTTATTTTTATTCGAAGGAAATATTTTCTCAACTTATTTTTTTATAGAAAATGAAATCTTCAGATATAGGCCTATTTATTTAGTAGCCTTACAGGTACTGAAACAATGTTTTCGTAAATGTAATATACTGTAAATATGCATTACTGAAGATAGTGTATTACAAATTTTGAAAATATTCGCATGGAAAATGTTTTTAAGGAAATGAATTAACAAACCAAATACTGTTACATCATAAACAAAAGATATGTGCCCATGTGTTGTAAAAATGTCATCTCTATAGCTTCAGCAGGTTGCGAGAAAATAATTTAATATTCTGATGATAGGAAGTTGCTCACCAATATCACCTTAAAAGCAGAATGCGATAAGAGTTTTGTTATACAATATTAGTTACAGATAACACATAGGCCTATACATAGGTAACTTTTATATATATTATTTTTTTATTTTAATGTACCGAAGTACATATGATATTTCCATGCAGATATTCTGCGTCATCATACGATGAAAGAGTATGGAACGGAGAAAAATTCTCTCCGGCGCCGGGATTTGAACCCGGGTTTTCAGCTCTACGTGCTGATGCTTTATCCACTAAGCCACACCGGATACAACTCCGACGCCGGTTAGAATCGTCTCAGATTAAGGTCCAACTCTTGGGTTCCCTCTAGTGGCCGCCCTCTGCACTACGTCATAGATGTCTATGAACGCAGGACCGAAGTCCACACATGTGCTGAGGTGCACTCGATATGAGTGACTAGTTGGCCGAGATCCGACGGAATAAGCGCCGTCTTAAATCACGAAGTGATTTACGCATATCATATATATTATTTTAATGTACCGAAGTACATATGATATTTCCATGCAGATATTCTGCGTCATCATACGATGAAAGAGTATGGAACGGAGTTCCAAGAGTTGGAGCTTAATCTGAGACGATTCTAACCGGCGTCGGAGTTGTATCCGGTGTGGCTTAGTGGATAAAGCATCAGCACGTAGAGCTGAAAACCCGGGTTCAAATCCCGGCGCCGGAGAGAATTTTTCTCCGTTCCATACTCTTTCATCGTATGATGACGCAGAATATCTGCATGGAAATATCATATGTACTTCGGTACATTGAAATAATATATATGATAAGCGCAAATCACTTCGTGATTTAAGACGGCGCTTATTCCGTCGGATCCCGGCCAACTAGTCACTCATATCGAGTGCACCTCAGCACATATGTGGACTTCGGTCCTGCGTTCATAGACATCTATGTCGTAGTGCAGAGGGCGGCCACTAGAGGGAACCCAAGAGTTGGAGCTTAATCTGAGACGATTCTAACCGGCGTCGGAGTTGTATCCGGTGTGGCTTAGTGGATAAAGCATCAGCACGTAGAGCTGAAAACCCGGGTTCAAATCCCGGCGCCGGAGAGAATTTTTCTCCGTTCCATACTCTTTCATCATAGGTAACTTTGATTTGCACTATAATATTGTTTTGATTAGTTCATTGATTACTTTTATAAGACTAAAGAAATATACCATCGATATCAATTCCAACTTATCATGTCATACTCAATGGATATCACTTTCTTTATTAATGATATGCTTCACAGTATAGTTATAGTACTATGGAATTTATGTGAATATTCCATCTTAACTCTTTATTATGTTATTAACATTTAAAACACAACTGCAATATTAAGAAATTGGTGTTAGTAACCTACTTTTGTTTTACAGACAATATAGATAATATGAAACAGAAAGAAGCGATATAAAAATAAAAACATAAAATTTCACGTTGCGTTTGAAGTTTGTGCACCACTGTTTTCTTAATGAAACAGGCTGCTTATTTCTCCTTCCATACCTAGCGCTTGATGCCCGCGCACGACGTCAAGGTCACAAAAATGCGCTTGCTTTGTCATCACTGATCTACGCTATCGGCTTCTGCTATGAGGCCTGCAAGATAGCCACAACAATTGTCTTAGACAGTTACACACATAGATGTCTCTAGTGCCGAGAAACTTGTAGCGGCCTTCGTCGTAGCATCATGTGGGGCCTTGGTCGTTGCCTTGACTACAAAAATGTACGTTTGTTTAATTCATAACGAGAAAGAAATATGTGTCGTTTCGTAAGGGAATTTTATCCGTCTTCATAACGTAAAGTGAAACATAACATTGAAACGAGTAGGCTATTCTAATGGCAAACTTTACCGCACTGAGTATCGTAAAGTGAACTTTACTGCACTGAGTGTCTACAGCAGCGGTGACCAAAGCGAGTGTCGTGATTACATTGTGTAATCACAGACATTCAAACGGGTACGAGGAGTTTCCTGTACATTGCTGTGTGTTTCATTCATGTAGTCCATACCTGTGGAGTAACGGTCAGTGCGTCTGGCTGCGAAACCAGGTGGCCCGGGTTCGAATCCCGGTCGGGGCAAGTTACCTGGTTGAGGTTTTTTCCGGGGTTTTCCCCTCAACCCAATACGAGCAAATGCTGGGTAACTTTCGGTGCTGGACCCCGGACTCATTTCACCGGTATTATCACCTTCATATCATTCAGACGTTAAATAACCTAGATGTTGATACAGCGTCGTAAAATAACCCAATAAAATAAAAAAAAATTCATTCGTGTACTGCAGGCAAGCAGTGGCGGTATCATGTCGTTCTACAAACTCTGTCTCTACACGCAGTAAGAGGTGGTTTCGTAAAGAATGCGAACTTTTTTTGTTGTTCTGTCGGACAAAATGTAATAGGCTATGTTTAATTTGCTCAACGGTTCAATTAGGAGTATACAGAAACATTAATTGCCACGCTGAATAATGTATTATTATTATTATTATTATTATTATTATTATTATTATTACTGACCACTAAGTATGTGTTTCCATAATTCTCCTGTACGTCCATGAAAATTGATACTTTTAGCTCTTCTCCCTAGAAGGATAAAATTATTAGATTTTATCTGAATATATTTTTACTTGATATTGCACACTTGATCTCAAACATATGAAAAGAAAATTCGTAGCCTTTTAATAAGGGTCTAGTAATTAAAAAAAGACCGGGAAACGAATTATTATATACTGAAGGTAGAGATGATGTTTCAAATAGACTACTTCATTGTTTATACAGGGACATAATTTTATTTTTACTTCAATTTTTATTGTACCCGAGTTTTTGAATGTACTTCACTCCCACCCTTTATATTAGTAAACTTCCAACCGTTCACGATACAGAGCCGAGGGCGCGTAAGCAGTACTAAGTTAGCGAGTATAGTACGTTCCAGAAATATGTTAGCGTTTTCCAGTGACGAAAGAGCTTTCAATATTGAATCATATTTTCGTACAGATACTGTCGTCCGTTTGCCTACTTCGCATCCCGGTTTCCCCCACCTGCTTCTGTTCGCCCCTCTGTTAAGTCTAGTAGCTGGGCTATCATAGCTCTTTTCTGAAAACATTAATTTCTGTTAGGAATTGGACGTCTACGTAATATTATACAAGTGTTTAAAATAACTTAAATAAAAGGGCCTCGTTAAGTAATTAACTGTCACGTGACCCCCCCCCTTCTATGACTCTGCGACAAAACCACTTGAACGGACAGTAGATAGCATTTCTGAGTGATTTTATCTTTTCGGATCGGGCAGAAGTGAAGATTGAATTTACAGTACGTAATGTATTCTTTTATAGAGTAGGTACGGAATTATTTCAACATGAGTTACTCGTACGAAGGACGAAACTGGTAATTGGAATTAGGTACAATAGTCTATAGTGCGATAATATGCACAAAAGAACTGAAGCCTGTATCGAAATGAAAGGCCACCATTTTAAAAAATGTGTTTAAATATCCATATTATGATTATTTTTCAATTTAACTTCATTCTCTATATTGAACGCTAATGTGCTGTAACAGTACAATATACACTGCATTATTAATACTTCCGAATGGATAGCTCAATTCGTGAGTAAAAACACTAAGTGTTAATACAGTACTGTATTTTGATTAAACAAAAACCTAATGAAAATTATCAAACTCAAAATTGCGGTATTTCCTAGTTTACATAAATGGATGAACTACTTTTCTTCCCTCCTATACCTAGTAAAGTGATTTGTATTTTACGCCAGTATCATCGAATTCCAATCGTGGAAGGTGTAGCAAACGGTGTTTCCTGTTTCAATCGTTAATAGAAAGGTATAGCCAGGTTAATATTAAAAATGTAAGTAAAAATAAAATGATGTCCCTGTACAGATATAATAGTTGCCAATGTAGATAAAAGTTCAGTCAGGTATAAACAACTGTGGCGATTCAAGGCTGCTTGACGTTCGGGACTTCGGGAGTGATCATTCTCGACGTCTCGAAACGCTCACAAGCAGTCTTTACGTAAACGACGCGACGTATACAGCATTGTCGTGCGGGTTTTCGGCTTTGCGGGCGCTGTTAGTCTTGCTTTCTCGATCGCTGTTCATCTCCACTGCTTGTTCAGTTCAAAGTGTGTCATGGCTCGCTGTATGCCGTAATGTGGCTAGCCGATGAGCCTAGAGAATTCAGTCTTCCTACTCTTCCGCAGAGGGGTACTACCTATGTGCCAGAGAAGTTGCCCAGCAAGTACGGCGTTCATTCCGAAGAGTACTTACCGATACGTACGGTAACACCTATAGTGGCAGGAATGTGAACTGTTTGGAAACATGTACTGAGGCGAGTTTTTTCCTTACTGTTGGGATATTTGGAGAGGGTTAAGACCACAGTCTAGTATATACAGTCGCGAAGCTCAATACGTAGTAAATATGCAAACATTAGATAGTTGCTCACCACTAGGATCGCTAATATCGCCTCATTACAGGCAATGCAAAATAGAATCGTCACAGTATATTGTTTCTAGCACCCTCAAAACTCAAGCTTCGTGACTGTATAGTAGACTGTGGTTAAGACGATTACTTACGTATTTGTTGACATTAACTTCGACGGTCAACATGGACACGGAGAATTTAATTTGTATTGTGGAATGTTGCCGTACGCAACCGATCATAACAAATACCTTCGTATGATTTGCCCGCGCAAAACACAGTTCGGAAGAGGTTATGATAGCACACAGACTTTACAGACAGCCATCTGTTGCTACGACGTTCAAGTTCTACCATACACGCTTTAAAGTTCAGATTGAACGCCTTGATTAATAGGCAACTTCTCTGACATAAAAGCTTAAACTCGCTTCAAATCGCTGATTCACAACAGTGACGTCATGACACACTTTGAAATGAACACCCAGTAGTCTGTAGGTATGGTAAATCAATTTAGGATTGTTTATGAATATATCAAGAAGAAATAAATATTTTCTTTATGTACGAACTTATAAACTGAAATTTTACATATGAAATAAGCGTTGCTGCGCAGAGAAGATATTTTTTTTTACTGTTGTGTCGTATAAAACGTATTCAGTTTATTGGCTTCTGTAGTTCTTAAAATGTTCACTGAATTAATCTGACAGCCCATAACGAAATCGTATAAAAGTAAGTTTCACCGAATGGAGGAAAAGTGCGTGAGTGCGTGGTGCACGGACGGAAGGGGAGAATACGCAAATCCTTCAAATTATTTCAGTGAGTAGAAAATTTCTCTATCCTTTTCAAATCCTACTTGGGATTCAATGAACCATATTGGAAATTCTGCCACAAGCATCGAGGTTTTACAACTTACAGTCGTGCTTCTTTTTCATGTAGTGGCCAGGCCAGAAAGCATTAACGCATGCAATAAATGGGATTTGAAAGAAAAGTTATAAAATTATGCCTGTGGGACTTTGAAACATGGGTTTTTAATTAACGCTAAAATGTTACACCATATATACATATATATTTTTCCTCTTTCTCGAATTAATACATTAGTTTTAGCCGCCAAAGCTGATTATACATAAAGAGCCCATATTCTGTATCTCGGTTCTCGGAAACGAGTACAGAGGTAATGGACAGTATTAAAATATAATATAACTCTATGCTCTTTAATCGAAATATAGGTAGCCTACATTTCAATAAAGAAAAAAATTTCTGCTGATATGTAGCATAAGTTTCGAATCATATTTCATAAAAATGATTACTAATAGGAACTAGAAAGAAAAGTTTTTGTTAGCAAAAGGACTAAATAAAACATGAAAACCGAGCGAGTTGGCTCATATGGTAGCGTTTGATACACGCATTCGGGAGGTCCCGGGTTTAAACCCCGTGGCCGGCAATCTGAATGGGGTTTTTCACGGTTTCTCTGAGTCACAAAGACAAATGCCGAATTGGAAACTTACATACAATAATTCACCACCGCTTCAATCACAAATATCATAAACATTAATCAAAATCTAAAATCAGTTATATGAATACAAGCCATCCACAATACACAATAGAAACAGGAACTCCAACAATAGTAACAACGGCCTACTGGTATAGGTACCCAAAGATCCTACACGCGATATGATCACAGATGTTAACTTACACCTTACTTACAAATGGCTTTTAAGGAACCCGCAAGTTCATGCTGCCCTTACATAACCCCGCCATCGGTCCCTATCCAGTACAAGATTAATCCATTCTCTATTATCATATCCCACCTCCCTCAAATCTATTTTAATATTATCATGATTTTAAAATCAAATGTAGGAAACAGAAAACGGATGTAGGTAAATTCTCATTTTTAAATAGAACTATAAATGATTGGAATGACCTACCTGCAGCGGTCTTTGAGGGCTGTCCTTCCTTAAGGAGATTCAAGAATAACTTAAAAAGTTGTGTATAAAGTGAAAATTAAAATTAAGGTGACATTCAACATTTAATTTTTTAAGGTGACATGTATTTATCTAGCCTGACGAGTTTACTTCCTTGGTTTGAATTGTAAATTATTTAAAAATAGCGTGTAAGAGGGCCTTAAACTAGAAATGTTTAGTTTAAATGTAGTTCTGTTTATAAGTATGCATAATGATGTAATTATTTGACTTATATGAACTGTTTTATCAGTGAAGCGAGGTGAGTCAGTGAAGTTATGGTTTTACAGTGCAGTGAACAGTTCCGATCAGTGATAATTTATAGCGTCAATGAAATGTGTTCTATAATGTCAGTGAAATGTGTTACAGAGTGTCAGTGAAATGCGTCATAGTGCCACTACAGGGAATGAGATTAGAGTAAAGTGAAAGAATATTGAAACTTATGTAGGACCTATACATAATTATGTAGGTTGTATTGTAAAATTTGGTATTTTATTTATGTTTTATTATTATTGTGTTAAATTGTATTGTGTGTTCTTATTGTATTGTGTATAAAATTGTATATGTGTTGTAAAATTGTATTGTGTATTGTAAATTTTATTGTGCATTGCTTATCATTTTATTGTGTATTGTTTATATTGTATATACCACTGCCACCGGGTGCTTGCCTACTTGCAGTGTAAATAAATACATACGTCTCGGCCTCCTCAAAAGTCTTTTTCCCTTCGGTCTCCCAACTAACACTCTATAGTATGCATTTCTAGATTTGTCCATACGTGCTACATGCCCTGCCCATCTCAAACGTCTGGATTTAATGTTCCTAATTATCACACACAGATGTTAAAGCGTATAAAAATAAAATATCAACGAATATTGTTGGAAAATTTGACGATCACTGTGAACAAGACCTTCATCATCATATTCATAATCGAACGGTCCACCTAAGACAAGCGCTCATAATTTAGTTTGCGGCCATAGCCATCTTAAATTAAGAAGCCATGCTCATAAACTTGGCAACGTTGCCACATCAGCGTATGATGTTGGTCCGGTTGCAGAAAACATAGCAGGCGACACATTTACAAAACATGTTTAAAATTTCGTTTTTAATGACTTTGTAGTAACTGAAAAGCATGTGAACGACTTCAACATGAAACATGACAGTTTTTTTTTGTGTCGTTAATTGCATTGTACACATCGTCAAACAGAAAATCCTTATTTCGTTACTGCTAGCTGAAATGGTTTAGAATATCGTCGATTCACAAGCAAAACACATTAAATCAAAAATATTAATTCTGAGAAAAAGAGCGCATATAATGTACACTTAGCGGCAAAAAGAATGGGCCGGCCGACAATTTCTAAGTTGCAGAGACATACATTGCGCATGCTCGTCTCGTCAACGCCCTAGTTCACTAGGTAACACATAATTGAACCATTTAAATTTGCTGTATTTTGTTTAAGAGGCTAAAATATGTAATAAAATCGAATGGCGGGTTGATTCTAGATACATCAGGGTCCTTGAAGAGTGAAATAGTAATAAAATTGATAAATACCAAATCAACCGGAACGAATATGAACAGGAAAACCATGTATTATGCCGAACCGATATAAACACTTGCAGTAGCGTAAGTTGTTACGGCATTGGTATATTCAACAAGTTAGTAGTTGCAGCTCAAGGTTCAAATTTCCCCCAATCTTCTTTTTTTTATTACAAATTTGCCATCATATGTGTCTCGCAAACCTATAATTATGTGGCGATATATCTTAGAATATGCCCAAACTCTAATAATAATAAACCTCCTTCTCTCTTTCAAGCAATACTGCTATCTGTTAATGCAACGTTCTGTCTCGTCATTACGCTTGAAGATGGTACAGAAACAATAACTCATTGCCCTGTTTCGCATAGGTTATTCTGCGTATGCTACTCTCCGACAGGACTTCGACTGGAGAAATGTCATTTTCTCCGACCAGGTAATTGTCTCCAGTAACATTCTGTGTATGCTACTCTCCGACAGGACTTTGATTGGAGAAATGTAATTTTCTCCGACGAGGTAATTGTCTCCAATAACAATGATAGTACTGCCCTAGTTTATTGTATGAATGACCACCGATACGCTTCGCGTGAGGGTCGCGTGTTGGGGGTGGATATCATACGATGGGGCAGGACTTCTGGAACGCATCCACGGTCTGTTTACGGCAGAAGTCTACAAACACATTTCGGTAAATGTAATGATCCCTTCTGCCCGAAAACGATATCCAGAAGGAACACTTTTCTTCCAGCAGGATAATCATCCGATACACACCGCCAACCGGATTCAAAGATGGTTTACGAGGAGGCGTGATGTCGACCCAGTCGACTGGCCTCCAAATTCACCAGATATGAATCCGTTTCAAAATTTGTGGGCTGCAGTGAAAAGGATCCTATGCTCTAATTGGGCAGAACAACCACCCGTTCGGACACCTGAGGAATTGTGGGACAGAGTTCTAGATGCGTGGGAGAAGATGGTCAAGAATTTAGACCTGTTCTATAATCTTGTGGACTCCATGCCGCGCAGAATGAGGGTAGATGTTGACGCAGGTGGTTTGTAGACGAGATGCTATTCCTCACCACAGCCTTGTTTTGTTAATATATTAACTAATTGTTTGTTTTTGTTAATTTAATTATTTATTTGTGTTTGATATGCGTCCATTTTTTTTAGGATGTGAAACAAGTATTTTTGTTTATACAGGCCAGGTCTCACCTATTAATAGCCCACAGATGGGCAATAATATTTTTACAAGGCAGGCATAACGAAGTTTGGTAACAAATGCCATTTCACATTTAAACTAATAAATTAAGTAAAAGTTAAAATTAAAAAAAAAAAATAATTTTATATACCAGGAGGCGAACTCACAACCTCTGGCACGGAAGTCAGACTTCTTACCACTGGGCCACACACTGCGAGTAAGGTTTAGTACATTATAGACGGACGACTTTCAATGAAGAGACACCACAGCAATGCCTTGCAGTGGGTTACGTTTACACGAGTGAACCGCGCGATATTCTAACGACCAAGAATCGGCCCATTATTTTTGCCGCTAAGTGTACATAATACATGTGTGTAAACTTTGAATTGGAAAATTAAATATACATAAAGAGAAACGGCTTACTAAAAATAATATTTTGAGGATTCGGTATTTGTCAAAAGCTTTCAAAACGCCTTTTTCTCAGAGGTAATATTTTTTACTTACCTACATACTAGGTTCAAAAAGTTCCCGGAATTTGCTAGCATCATAGAAACAACGTACCTTAAACACTATTCTACAGCATTCCCTTCAAAATAGTTGCCTTCCGCAACAACACACTTTTGCCAACGCGTGTAGAGTTCCTGGAAGCAGGCCTGGAAGCCATTTTGTGAAACCCGTCTTAGTGCTCTCGTCGCGTTTGCGATAACCTCTTCAGCATTGAATCTCCGTCCTTTCAGATGACTTTTCAGACGGGGAAACAGAAAGTAATCAGGTGGTGAGAGATCAGGAGAGTATGGTGAGTGATCCAAAGCAGTTATGTTGTGCCTGGCAAGAAAATTCTTTACAATAATTGCGCGATGAGCAGGTGCATTGTCATGCATAAGGAACCAGTTGTTTTCTACCCACTTTTCTGGACGTTTCCTTCTCACTGCGTCCCAGAGGCGACGGAGGGTTCTACGTACAATTCTTTCGTTACAGTACGACCTTCTGGAATGAACTCATGGTGCATGAGACCCTGAGAGTCGAAGAAAACTTCCAAAATAACTTTGCTTTAAGTGTGCTTAAATGCGACAGGCTCATGTCAGTAGATTTACTGGCATATGAAAGAACTCCTGCGTGACAAAATTCCGGCACATCCGGCGATGCTGATATAACCTCTGCAGTTGCGAGCGTCGTTAAATAAAAACATAACATTTAAAATAACTTTGCCTTTGGAAGTGTCCCTAGGAAATTTTTGCTTCCGAGGAGATGTTTTCGATTTCCACTCAGATGACTGTCGTTTAGGGACTGGGTCGTACAAGTAGCACCAGTTTCATTTTGTTTAAGAAATCACCATCTTCATCAGCCATACTGATCATGTCCCCAGCAAAACACAGAACTTGATGTTTGTACTTTGCTCTGTGGACATAATTACAAAATGCGACGAACAAACAAAACACTATGATAAACAAATGCCTACAACTCAAAACCAATAATTGCCATTATCAACAAACTTTAAGGAAATGACATCATGAATGTTACCAACAAAACAAATGTATAATATCCCTTGTTATATATTAATACGAAAAATGGTAGTAAAATTCCGGGAACTTTTTGAACCTAGTATTGTGTTTTGTTTGTAAGCCGACTATATGAAATTTCATATATTGTCTGTCATTAGTTGTTATAACCATATTAAGGAAAAAATATCGGTCTTATTGTGTTTTCCCAGGACTGTGTAAATACTTTTACCCTAATTATACGTTCTTTCAATGGGGTTTAAATTTACGAAGCCAACTATGGCCACAAGTATTAATTTAGTCTATAAATATACACAAAGTATACAAAACAGCCCTGACTTTATCACTTAGAGCCTTCGAAATCCCACACTCCTCACTTTACACAACAGACGCACAGAAATAGCACACCGCTTGTGAACTGCTCTTTTTCCTCGAACGGTTTCCACAGCAACCATTGACGCGTCAATACTCTCGCAGATGCAACCGGTTTATTGTACTTTTACTTGAGCAGGGGAAATGCGAGCTGAGAAGTAGAGTAGATTGATTGACGAAGAAGGAAATGGATGAAAGTCGTACAATAAAAATGAAGAAACAGATAAGAGGTACGCAGATAAATAGAGATTGATAGTTCGAAACTGAACTGACTTTATTCCTGCAGCATCCCAACAGCGCATGACTTTAAGGAAAACATATGAAGGATTCAAAGTTGACAAATGACTTACGACTAAATACATGCCACAGTCAACTGTTTGGTAATTTCAAAGGAAATTAAATCTAAGCTGTTGTACTTAGCAACAAGTTACCCGCGGTGAAAAAGTGACAGAGTTTTATGAAATTTCTTGGATTTCGTGACGTCTTTATTCTTGGTACCGGTATGCAATTGTTAGATTAGATAAGGATTTAAGAATTAAACATTGCCACAGGAAGAATGGGTACACTGTATTCATTAATTAGATAATTCACTGAGGCCGACCTTAGAACAAGAAAATAATAAAAGAATAATACAAAAAAAAACAATAATTTTATAATTATAAAATAGTTTATCCATACATATTTATAAAATAACATACGAAGTATACAATTATGATTCTAACCTCATTATAACAAATAACAGTGAACATTTTCGTGTTATTAAAAGAAACACTATTTTTATGTTCAGAAAAAAAAAAAAAAAAGAAAAATATAGCATTTGTATTCTAAAAATATTCGTTCTACGTCACAAGACGTTACTAGAGCAAATCTGAAATATGATACAGTATGTCTTACTATCATCAGGTGAACAACTACTTTCTGGATCTAATAGTTTATGTCGTATGTGACAGACAATATTAAACCCATAACTGAAGCGGTAGCCGGAAAAAGGGCCCATAAGCAAAAGTCATGTTTCGAGAAAACAGTGATTGAAATATTGTTTTGTATGTCATTGCGATTTGGATGCACTTTTATCTAGATAAAAATTTTCATACTGTTACAATAATATTTGTCTACAAGTGTTTGTTAAATAATACAATCCGACTTTAATAGTGTTAATAAAATAATATATTTTATTGAAGCATTTTATAGGCCCTTTTTCCAGAGAACAAGTTAATTTTATCAAAATACTTTCAATATGATTATATTTTAGCAGTAATGTAATATCAGTATTGAACGGCGCACATTGCAGAGGTTTACAATTTCATAATCATTTTAGTAAAATTATATTTCTTACATATATCTCATAGTTACATTGTAAATTGTACCGAATACGTAAGAATCAAGAATATCTATTGGGTACAGAATAGAGATTATTTATTTAATATTAATCTAGAATGGATTCACACAGTGCAGTTTACACTTTAGTGCACATCCTGGATGGACTCACACTCACTTTGAGAATCATCTTCATTGATGTCTTCTCCCAATCCAACTTTGCTATCTTCGATGATGTTGTCAAGCCAACTGTTTGAAATATTTGAAGTATGTTTTGCACTTCACATTCAGTTTTTCACCAGTCTTTTCTTTGTAATAATCCCAGAATAACCCAAAGAGAATCTTGATATTTAGGTTTGGGTTAGTGGATCTTGCTATGTGGAATAGATTGTAGGTGTGACTGCAGTAAATGCCATTATATTGTTGTTCATTTCATATGGTCTGCTTTCATGAGAACCCCCTTTTTCCTCAGATGTTTCACCTTTCAATATTTTCGCTTGTATTACTCTGTATTTTAGCAGAAATTTGGAAGTTTCCCAAAATTATTTGACAACTCACCTCTTGCTGAACCCACTTCGACGTAGAGAATATGTCCATGTATTTTCACGACTTACTTTTGGATTTTAAGTTACATTTACGACTAGTAGATTTTTTGATAACAAGCCTGCCACTGTAGCATCCTGCAGTAACTTTGTTTGCCCCTGTAAAATATTTCGAAGAGATCTTCCTGTTCATCAGCAGTGAAATTGAGAAACATTCCTTCTGGCAGCAGAGGTAGTGGGTGTAAGAACTTACCTTCAACAATAGCACCTTTCGAAGTTACATACGTAATATCATTTTGTTTATTCATTTTTCGGTCTTCTCGTTTTGAGTTCATTTTCATGCCCTCTCCTCCTCTTGTTTCGTTTATGTCCATTTCTTTCCGTTTTGAAACAATTCAGATCGCACACAGGTCACAACTGTTACACACCACACAATTATACAGCTTGCAGTGCCTGCCTCAAGCTGACTGTGTTGATGTTTGCTCCATTCATGGCTTCATTCTATTAGCTACCCTGTCCTCTGTTTACAAGATATTGAAACGAAACTATGTAAGCAAGTAGATTTTAACACGGAGAATCGAATTAAACGTTCTCCCGAAAAAGGCCTATAGACCTATGGGCCCCTTTTTCCGGCTACTGCCTCAATTGTTTTCAAGAAAATTTTTCATTCCTATTGTAATGACAGCTAGGAAGTTCGTATCGTAGTTCCGATGTCGAACTTTGACTGTAACGCAACTGAATGCATAGCAGCACGAGACGCCAACATTTAACGAAGAATAATCCGGGAAAAGAAACGTACCCCTGTTTACACAATATTATTTAATAACAGATGAGTTTACTTTTTTGGAATCACGCATAATATTAACATTATGTAAATAATTCTATAATAACAGAATAGTTCACTTTCTTCAGAACCTAAAATATTCATACAAATTAATAGATACGGGGAGATATAGATGATAGGAAGAATATTTTAGAATAAAAAATGTTTTGTTTTATTTAACGACGCTCGCAACTGCCGAGGTTATATCACCGTCGCCGGTGTGCCGGAATTTTCTCCCGCAGGAGTTCTCTTACATGCCAGTAAATCTACTGACACGAGTCTGCCGCATTTAAACACACTTAAATGCTATCGACCTGGGCCGGGATCGAACCCGCAACCTCGGACACAAAAGGGCACCGCTATATCAACTGCGCCATCCAGGTCGATCTTTTAAGATATATGATTGAAAGTGATCAAGTGTAGTGGTGGACCGTATCAGAAATGTGAAGTAAACCACAACCTGAAAGCCGTATGACGATAAGAAATATGAAATATTAATATGAATATAAATTAACAACATTATTCAAACTATTCACGACTGTACACAGCTCCACAGAATGATACTATGCGTTGTTTATGTGAACTGTGTATCATCTGTAGCGAACGTGAGCAGGACGAGGCGCGGATGACATCTACACTCCTCGCTGTACTCAACTGAAATATACTGGTTTAGTACGAACTTCCTACCTATGGTTATTACTTCTATGAATAGATTGCGAAGATAATAGTCAGTGTTACCAATCGTTCATAAATATACCGGCATTATAGAATTCAATATTTCGTCCTCCTCTGCTGATTGCAAAACAATTCTGGGAACCGCTGATAGTCAATTGTCGATTATGGTAATATTAAATGTTTAATCTACAGTACATCGTCATTTTCCCCCGACAGTATTTTTAATCATCCCAATAATGGTGTCATTTATTGAGAACTAGCGGAACTATATCAAAGTTTGTCAATTTGTTATATCTCTGGTTCTGACTTTCCTCGTGGTTAGAAAGTTCACTTACACGATCATAAAATCGTAGGTCAAGTATCTCTGAACGTTAGTGTACATCTCATTTATTTATTTATTATTTACTTATTTATTATTTACTTAATTATTATTTAGTTATTTATTACTTATTTATTACTTATTATTTACTTATTTATTATTTAGTTATTTGTTATTTATTATTCAGTTATTTATTATTTAGTTATTTATCATTTAGTTATTTATTATTTACTTGTTTATTATTTATTATTTACTTAAGTATTATTTACTTATTTATTACTTATTATTTACTTATTTATTATTTAGTTATTTGTTATTTATTATTCAGTTATTTATTATTTAGTTATTTATCATTTAGTTATTTATTATTTACTTGTTTATTATTTATTATTTACTTATTTATTATTTACTATTTACTTAGTTATTATTTACTTATTTATTATTTACTTAATTATTATTTAGTTATTTATTACTTATTTATTACTTATTATTTACTTATTTATTATTTAGTTATTTGTTATTTATTATTCAGTTATTTATTATTTAGTTATTTATCATTTAGTTATTTATCATTTAGTCATTTATTATTTACTTGTTTATTATTCATAAAGTATTATTACTTATTTATTATTTACTATTTACTTAGTTATTATTTACTTAATTATTATTTAGTTATTTATTACTTATTATTTACTTATTTATTATTTACTTATTTATTATTTAGTTATTTGTTATTTATTATTCAGTTATTTATTATTTAGTTATTTATCATTTAGTTATTTATTATTTAGTTATTTATCATTTAGTTATTTATTATTTACTTGTTTATTATTTATTATTTATTATTTACTACTTACTTAGTTATTATTTACTTATTTACTATTTATTATTTACTTATTTATTATTTAAATATTTATTATTTATTTATTATTTTTATTTATTTATTTACTTACAAATGGCTTTTAAGGAACCCGAAGGTTCATTGCCGCCCTCACATAAGCCCGCCATCGGTGCCTATCCTGTGCAAGATTAATCCAGTCTCTATCATCATATCCCACCTCCCTCAAATCCATTTTAATATTATCCTCCCATCTACGTCTCGGCCTCCCTAAAGATCTTTTCCTCCGGTCTCACAACTAACACTCTATATGCATTTCTGGATTCGCCCATACGTGCTACATGTCCTGCCCATCTCAAACGTCTGTATTTAAATTTATTTATTTATATTTTATTTTATTTTTTATTTATTTATTTATGAATTTATCACTTATCACTTTTTAGTTAATTAATTAATTTCTTATTTATTTATTTCTTAAAAAATATATATATATATATATATTTTTTATTTATTTATTTATTTAACTAGCTAGCGAGTACAAAGTAAAATTATAGAACAAAAATGTTTCTAGCCACTACCGTAAGAGCTAGGCTCACGAATGATAGCTTATTGTAAAACCACACTTCAACATAGGAACAGACTGTGAGCTTTTCGCGGTTTCACGACTGTTATTTCACGATCTTGAGATACAACATTTTCTCTTGGCTTCTTGAAAATGTCTCGATGGAAGCATGACAAAGATGTTTTCAGTCCTAGAAAACTTGTTGAGAAACGAATTTCAGGTTGGTCACCTGCAGCGCACTCGTTTGGTTTCTTGCGCTGCTACACTTTTCTTTCACTTTCTATTTTTTTTTAAAGACCTCACGTTGGTGTTTCTAAGAAGTGTTATGATGCCTCGAACTCGTTTTCTTTCTACTTCTTGGGGAAGTCCAAATGTTCGATCGTGGAAAAGTAAAAGGAAAGAAGTACTAACAAGTTGAAATGTTCCATCTCCTTCGAGCCTCTGCTGCCACACTTTCAGTTGACAAACGGAAGAGAGAGGCTGGAAAGCTAAGAACTACTTCCTCTTCCTTCCACAAGTCATATAGCTTGTAGAAATAGGGGAATGGAGACTCTCAAGTTTTTCTCTGCGTAAATATTCTGCCAATTCAGTACCAAACCTTTAGTTTAAGATTATTGTAGATCTTATCACATTAATGAATGGACTTCATTTGAAAACCGAAGCATAAAATACTTATTCCAAAAGAGATTGGTATTCTCCCGTACTTACAATACAGTCTTACTATAAATGATCTTTCCGATTACAAACTTGAATAACCTCGTTAGGAGACACTTAGAAACATGATATTGATATCAATGGAAAGAGAAACTCAAATATTTCTCATTATGTTGGTGAACCTGTCGCATATTTATTAATTTCGTTGCTAGGAGACGATATAACAGAAAAATTGCTGCAAACGAAGACAGGAGCGCATTTTGTGTGCTAGATTTTCACATATCCCAGTCTGCTGTCAGCCGTGAAAAGGTGTCTGGCCCTTTCCTTTTTGTCGAGGCAACAGTCACAGGTAATTCGTACCTAGACATGTTACAGTTATGGCCTCTTCCACAACTGGGACAGGACATCGAAGGTCTCATTTTTCAGCAGGATGGAGCACCACCCCATTACCACTTTGATGTCGGAAACGAACTGACTACACGACTTCCAAGGAGATGGATTGGACGTGCTGGCCGTGAAGATTTAGAATGTTTCCATTGGCCTCCACGTTCCCCGACCTCACTGCTTGTGATTTTTTTCTGTGGGGTTTTATAAAACAACAAGTGTATCAGCTACCATTACTACCTACCATTGAGGATCGTGTCCGCATCACAGAGGCCATTGCACTGGTGGATGGTCCAATGCTACAACGTGTACTGTATGACAGGAAACTGACTACAGACTTGATGTGTGTCGTGTGACACAAGGAGCTCACATTGAGCACATGTGACTTACTTACGGTTGTGAACCAAATGTTTCTCTTTCTGTTTCATGTTTTCCAGTGACTATTACACTCTTACTACGTCATACTACTTTTGACCAATAAAACGGTACGAAAGGACGTATTTCAACCAATCATGGCTGCTTATCGCACAATTTTATCGCGTCCCTAGCATTTGTTTAATTTTATCGCGTCCCTAGCATTTGTTTCTTTGTTTGCCAACATTTGAAACTGCGCTGGTCTGGACGTCAAAAAATATATAAAATTACAAACCACTCCAGTCGATGCACAGCAGTTTCAAATATGACTCGCATTGGCATTCAAGAACAAGAATTAATCAAAATCACTGATCATACCTATGCATCCTCTGAAATCCGATTTACAAATAAATGAAGAGCACCATTCGGAAATCCTGAATAAGTTGAATACACCATGTAGGCCTAAATCAACGAGTTCCACTTCTATTACGCACACGTCCAATATAACATCAATTGAACCACCAACCACATTCAAATTTGAAAATTGTACATTCAATAATTATTCCTTTTAAAATTATTCATTCGGAAATCCTGAATAACTTGAATACACCATGTAGGCCTAAATCAACGAGTTCCACTTCTATTATACACACGTCCAATATAACATCAATTGAACCACCAACCACATTCAAATTTGAAAATTGTACATTCAATAATTATTCCTTTTAAAATTATTCATGTTTATTTTTTATGTCATCGTCGTTAAATAAAACTTTTCTAACACTTGTGTATATTAGTAAGGTTATGTTATAGCTTCTGCTATATGATATTATGGATAGTCACGTATCAGAGATTGTTTAATATTAAGATTTATTGAAAATCATCTATCAAGTGACGTTGATTACTGGGATTCGGATAATTGAAGTGGAATGCAACTGTCTTAATAAAAATGAAACTGAATCAACAAAGCCTTCTTGACTAGTAACAGGCCACAGAGTTCAATGATGATTCCACAGTTGGCACAACTGATACCGGTAACAAGAAAACATCATAAAACACTACTGCCATCTAGCGTAATGTTGAGATGGTACAATAATACATTTGAAGACAGTTGTATTTTCGTAAGCCAATTAATATTTTATTGTACACTTTGTTACTTCTAATCTTTATATAGCCTACTTTCTTCTAATCGTGTAATAGTCAATTAAATCCCACTCGAGTTTTGATTTTCTCTAGATAAATCAAAACCTCTAGTGAGATTACTGTTGAAAAAATTAAAAAATTGTTGGAGTTTCTGTTTCTGTTAATAGCAATTTCATGTTTTCTAATTTCTGCTGATTTAAGAGTAGCACATGTGATTTAACCGAATGGATAACAAAAATATTTGAGTTTCTCTTTCCATTAATACCAATATCATGTTTCTAAGTGTCTCCTAACGATAGTTATTTAAGTTTGTAATCGGAAAGAATTTATAGTAACACTGTACGTTATGCTAGTCACAGCTAACTTGTTTTGCTATATAGCCTATACACAAAAGTTCAATTTTCTACCTTCCTAAATCACCGCTGTGGAGTAATGGTTCGCATGTTTGACCGTGAAACGAGCGGGCCCGGATTCAGATCCTGGTTGGGACAAGTTGTCTGGTTTAGGATTTTTCAGGGTTTCCCCTCAACCCATTATAAGTAAATGTTGGTTAACTTTTGGCGCTGGATCCTGGACTCATTTCACTGGCATTATCATCTTCATTTCACTCGACGCTAAATAACCACGGTAATTGATAAAGCGTCGTTAAGAAACGACGATCATTTACCTTCCTCAAGCTGTGTATTGTTACCTAAATGGTTTGAGGGTAGGCAACACACGCTAGGAACCCGGGTTTGACTCTTAATAAATCTAAGTTGAATTTATGTTGGATAAAGGGTTGTCTTTAGTTGGTTATTTAACGCTTTTTTTTCCTCGCTGTTATTTATACTCGCTTTGACATCTTTGGTCATATCGCGAGTTAATCTTTGGTTGAAATCCGAAGACCTGTGTACTATTGTTGTGAACTAGATGGCGACTGTACATATTACTGATTTGTTATGAATATGATTTCGGTGATGAATGAGGCAGATGATTTTCAGGGATGTTGTGGCCCGAATTTCCTGGCATTTGCCTTACGGTTGAGTAAAAACCCTGAAAAATCTCAACCAGGAAATTCAACCCGACCGGGAATCGAACCCGGGCCCTCTGCGTAAGAGACCAGCATGCTGACCCCTACACCACAGAGGTGGTCTTAACATCCGATAAGGGCACAAATACCCACAAGATGTTATGCAATGCATTCCACACATATCACGCATTCCACACATATCACAGAGTATTTTAAAGAAAATAATTTTTTTTTAATTTACTCATTTTTCACCAAAAAATACCATACTCTCCACTTAATTCCACAACTTTTTTTGCCTACATTTTAATACTGTATCAATATTTTTTAAAAATATTTCCAAGAATATCACAGCAAAATTCATATATATTTTTAGTCTTTTGGGTCTTCTTAATGCACACTAAAATTTGAATTCATTTATTTTGGATGAACAGCTTTTGGAAAAAATGTACCAGAATCTTTTTCCTTTAAGTTTCTTATATTAAAACAAATTATATCTCAATACCTCTTAATAATCTTCAATTTGTAGTAAGTATTCTTAAAAACAAAAGAAGCGCGATCTTAACGATAAGGAAAATGTAACTATATATAGCGAATATGCAGTATTTGGAAATTTGGGGCTCTAGAGCAGCGAATGATATAGCTTTCAATTTTTACACTTCCGTTCAACACTCTTTAGGGAAAGCAGGTGCCTCCTTTTTATTACCACAGTGTAATAAAAAGTTGGTTATTAAATATGGATCACCCTGTAGAAAGACAAGTAATCTTGGTAAATATAAATCATTCTAGCCAATGAGAATGTCTCTTTATTATTACAATGGAGCGCTGAATAAGATCAAATGTCCGTAGCAGTAAAACCATTACGACCAAGTCTAAAAGTTCTCTGGCAGCACAGTCTATACACACATACACTCTAGCATCCACTTACGTTCTCTGGGGAATGGTTCAAAAACACACAAATGAAAAATTCCTGACAGGTTGGATAAATTCTCTTGATACAAAGCTCGGACCATAACTTCCTAACCCACTCCCCCCACCCTATACTTCCACTCTCCCCTTTTTCGACCGGATGTCTCATAAATTAAAACAATCGTAAAAATACCAAACCTACGTGGAATAGATAAAAAATAGGTTTCACATTTTAGTATAGCCATAAATAAACAAAATACAGTAAGAATTGATTACTCAAATGCGCTCATCTAAATGATAAATATTAAAAGACGGTACAGATACTGGGAACTTCGTATAATTCATTCTGCAATGAAAGCAGTTCTCTAAATGCTTGTCTACTTCAATATTTCTTTCAATGATACTGGGTTGCAAGAAATATTTATTCGTTTATCCTTAACAGATGTATGGCGCTGCAAGTCAGACGGTCGTGGGTTCGATTCGTTTGGGAGTCGTGAATTTTCTCTGTGGATATAATTCTTTCTGCTGCACTATGTCCTTGGAGTTTACTCAGACTAACAGAAATGAGGAGTAGGGATATTTCCTTGGCGGTAAAAAGCAGCGTATAGGACTGACATCCCTACTTCTACTAATCTCAAGTGTCTGGAAAGGAGGGACCATGGGAAAAGATTTCATCAAGAAATATCTGAAAAGGAAAGGCGATATAAAAGATCATCATCCAGCATGCTTGCAGACTATTGTTGGTTCCTTGTAAAATACATTCCCGGGTCTAGTTATAAACGGAAGTCATCCACAAAATTCTTTAAATGTAAGTTCAAATTCCGATATTTTTTCTCATTATACGCATGAAATATTTTTATTGTTGTCTTTTAAACTATGTAACATGATTTTTGTATACAGTACACAGTCCACACCTGTGGAGTAACGGTTAGCGAGTCTGGCTGCGAAACCAGGTGGCCCGGGTTCGATTCCCGGTCGGGGCAAGTTACCTGGTTGAGGTTTTCTCCGGGGTTTTCCCCTCAACTCAATATGAGCAAATGTTGGGTAATTTTCGATGTTGGACCCCGGACTCATTTCAACGGCATTATTACCTTCATCTCATTCAGACGCTAAATAACCTAAGCTGTTGATAAAGCGTCGTAAAATAACCTACTAAAATAAATATACAGTACACATTTTCAAGTATTTTGAGGCATTTTGAATCACTAGTGTGATGTAATTTTACCAGTACCAGTGAAAAATTTAAAAAAGAAGATTTGTTCATAAAAAATAAATTCATTTTCCCCGGAAAATGGTACTTGATGGGGTGGTTTGTATTTTAAATTCTGATTTAGGGCAGACATTTTAGTAATATTCATATATTTTTATTCCGGAGCAAGACAAGAACTAAAAATGTCTTTGTTCAGTGATTATAATATTAGGCCTATTGAAAGAATTATGATTTTGTCCTTTAAGTGTACAGAAATCTGATCCGAACAAATGTAAGATTGTGAAATTTCTTTTCAGAACGAAAAGTTCAATAAAAATACCCCAAAATTTTATTTCATAACAATTAAGTTTTTAAAAATAAAGCCATATTCTGCATCTTACTCTCACTGAGCAAGAAACCATTAGCTGCGAACCATTTTGAAGAAGTTGTCAATGTTGAGTCAGCTTTCGTCTTAACATTATCTACCTAAATTTTTATGTGAAATAACTGATTGATTCTTGCTTTGGTGTGATCCATAGGTCTAATATATTTTTTCAGAGATAAATAAAGAATTGGGATCGGGTTACATTGGGTTAACAGTTACGACTTCCAGGAATTCCCACAGGAGAACTCGCCGGAAAGTAGATAGAAGGGACGAACCACTTCCGCATCCTATTTCTTCCCCTTTATCCGTTCTTCCCCCTATCCTAATAAATGTATTTCGAAGGCGGGTTTCTCGTTCCCTCTGGTGGTGTTGCCAACATCTTTGATTTCTTGAATCAAGTGTCATCTACAATAATTAGTTTTAGTTGCGTAATTACAGCAAGTCGCTGGTTTTCAAAGAGAGGGAAAGAGATTTTAATTAATTCTGTTACAGAACATGAGGGATCGTTATTAGAGTAATTTACTGTTTTCATTGTAACACTGCGCAGAAGAATTCAATGTAGTCGTTGCAACTGAGAAGTGTGATACAGAATTTAAAAAAGCCCCATGATTGCGGGAAACGTGTATACTCAAATTGAAGTAACACCACAGTCTAGTATACATAGTGATTCATTATTACGTGTAAATACTTTGTGTGTGTGTATTGTAGAGGTGAAACTAAGACTGAAACGTTCTATGCAACTTTTTCTCAAAACCTTTAATTCCAGAGTTCCAGTAGATGGCACCTACATCACAGTAACTGCATGGGCATTACTGTTCTCCAACACATTTGGTGTGGTATTGTGGGGAATCAGTTACTCGGACCTCGAGTTCAGCTCTGCGGTTGACTGGGGAAATCTACCGCGCATTCTTGGAATGCGAATTGCATGGTCTGCTACATGATAGCTCTTTTCCAACGCGAGTGAACTTATGGTTTATGCACAATGGCGCTCCTGCGCATTACTGCCGCAATAAGGACGTATCTTAATGCTGCGTATCCAGGTCAATGGATAGGTCGCGCAGGGCCAACTCCTTGGCCAGCCAGATCACCGGACATGAACCCTCTGGACTTCAAGTTGAGAGACAGCACTTTGAACATGCATTACACTAAGAATTGTGCAAATGTGTAAAGTCTAGAATAAATTTCTTTACATTCTTTACTGGTTTGGTTTTAGTTCACAAAACGTGCATAAGTGGACTGCCGAGGATATGGATTTAGTGACTTTGGTTATTTTTGTATTGAAGTCCAAATGCACTGTACGAAAGTGATAATTAGTTTAGATTTGGCGTGTTATCCTTTCTTTGTTTGGGAGCGCAAGTTCCACGAAAAATGGCGTTAACTCTGGAATTAAAGGTTTTAAGAAAAAGTTGTATAGAACGTTTTAGTCTTAGTTTCACCTCTACATTACACAAAGTATTTACACGTAATAATGAATCACTCTGTATAGAGTCACGAAGCTCAATACATAGGGAATATGCATCAACTACTAAGATTTATTTGAAATCATCCGTTGTCAAGTGAGTTAACCACTGGGATCCGGAATTAACAAACATAAAAGATAAAGGGAAATGAAACGAGCAAAATACTGATTCGATTTGTATATTAAAACAAAAATATACGTGTTAACATATAGATGATAGTGTAGAATTTGAAGATAGGTCCTCAGAATTTCCATTACAATCTTCTGAACCTCAAAAAAGGGAATTTGAAAGGATTTAAGGATATTACATGTAAATTGTGGTAAACAACCCCTCGCTCCAAATAGTAAGCCTGTAACATCCCAGTTGTAAACCGAAATGTCGTATTTTTCACTGAGGTATGGAAGGCAAGGTACATATTTAGCTCGCTTGTCATCATTTATCTGCAGTGCTTGATTCGTGTCTCGTTCAAAGCAAATCGTAGGGTCTAAGACCATCGCTTCTGGGTTCTTCTATTGATGACAATTATATCGACTCTTCTATGAGAATCATCTTCAGACACACAATGAATCTCCTCATGTACTTCCCATCCTCTGTTTCTTAGCAGGTTGGCAATTGCTGTACGGGCACGATTGTGTCTGTTGTTACGCAGTTGCTAACCACTAGGATTGTATTGTATTTATTAACATTCCATGGTATTCATACATTGCTTTACAGCTAGGATATGGAAAAAGTCAAAAAACTTAATACTATGGTATTATAAAGTCTTAATTTATAGTCACAGTATAGATCAAATATATACAGACGAGATTTACAATATAGACTACTAGTACAACACATAGTTTTAGTATCAATTTCATGAAGTGTTCTTGAATGTCATGAACTCACCTACAGAATAGAAGCCGTGAGAAATTAGGTACTTCTTTAATTTGGCCCTAAATAATCATATGTTCTGAGTTTCATTTTTTATATCGATAGGGAGGCAATTGAAAATTTTTACTGCCATATAACGCACTATCGCCTCATCACATACAATGTGAAACAGTACCGGTATAGTCTATTGTTCCTAGTACTTACTTACTTATGGCTTTTAAGGAACCCGGAGGTTCATTGCCGCCCTCACATAAGCCCGCCATTGGTCCCTATCCTGAGCAAGATTAATCCAGTCTCTACCATCATATCCCACCTCCCTCAAATCTATTTTAATATTATATTCCCACCTACATCTCGGCCTCCTAAGATCTTTTTCCCTCCGGACTCCCAACTTACACTCTATATGCATTTCTGGATTCGCCCATACGTGCTACATGCCCTGCCCATCTCAAACGTCTGAATTTAATGTTCCTAATTATGTCAGGTGAAGCATACAATGCGTGCAGTTCTGCGTTGTGTAACTTTCCGCATTCTCCTGTAACTTCATCCCTCTTAGCCCAAAATATTTTCCTAAGCACCTTATTCTCAAACACCGTTAACCTATGTTCCTCTCTCAGACAAATGAATACTAAGATTCAAAATTCCCTATATCTACTTTTCTGTTAACGAACAGAGTGACGTATATATTATGCAAATCTAGTCTTTCAGGTAAAGCTCCCTGTAAAGCAGATTTGAATAATTTCAAGGGAAAAACACAATTTCAAATCACACAGAGATTGTGTGCACTCGATGTGTGTGTCTGGCGTTTCGTCAGCCCACGCGAGTTGTGTGGATATAAAGGGAAAAGTTGAGACGGTGTCGGGTGGAGTTCCCTGGTACGTTCAACCAGGGGTCCTGGGATCGATACCCTGCCCCGGAACAATTTTTCCCTTGAAATTATTCAAAATGACAGTGTTCTACACATACTAATTCTCATTATTGCACAAGACACAGTAATGGAGGAAAAAAATGTTGAATATTTCCAAAATTTTATTGCTGTAAGCTGTATCTAACCCCTTAAAAGCCTTAAATAAAAATGTAATTTTGCAACCATGTGTTATGGATCAATATCGATTAGTAGGGGCCGGGTATCTCTGAACGCCAGTGTACCAGTTTCTTTTTACAAAACAAAATCAATGGTTCCATGGACTTGTAATTACATTTCTGTGCTTAAAGTATTCTTTCTAATTTGTGGCAGCTGGCAAATGATGAGAAGATTCCTTAAAATAACCAGCAGTTATAATTACGAGGGAATAATGGCGAAATAGAAACGAAAATATTGTTAATTGTATAACGCGCACTGTTTTTCCTCTTATAAACGGCAGAAATTCCAGCTCGTTATATTCCGCCTTGGGTTTACTGTACGCCGCACCGCAACGGTGTTGCTGTAATATTTTAATGCCCTGTCACTCCAGCTCCATGACCTTAATCCACATTATTGTGGCATAAAATCAATGCCAGTCCAAAAGTTAGCTGGGAAGTGTCGCATGCATGAGCGCCGGAATGACCTTAGTCCCCTAGTTTGGGACGGGACCTGTGTCAGAGGTGAAACATTTCAGAAATTTCATTCGCAGTGTTAGACGAAAGGGTTGGGCGGCTATTTCAACAAAGCACTAAGATCAATATCACACAGTATCAATACCATCCGGCCTTTAAGTTAGGATCAGTCAGGGTTTATGGAACAGACAAGGAAGTGGTTAAAATGACATTTATATTTTTGCTGCTCCTTGTTCTCATCACTTTACATTAATGATGTTAATCAGCCGTCTTATGTTTAGTTGGGTAAATATTTTAAACCACTGTTTGTCAAAACCTGTTGATTATCCTACACATTTGATTTTTTTATAATTTTGTTTTCATATTATTGATCAAATTAATAAAGTTTAATTTTTAGAGTTAGTAAATTTGTTATAGAAACAAGTTTCCTGTGGTAATATGAAACTGTAGTGGTAATTTATCTTAGTTTTTTTACATCTTGATTACACAACTTCTAACACTGTATCACTTCGGAATATGTATGATAAGACTTTCCTGTGTTAAACTTCAACGTACCTCGTTTACATGTTTCGACCTATTTATGGGTCATCTTCAGCACTGATCGTTGTTGGTCTTGGCGCCTCTTGTTCGGTTTTCTGTAAGGGTGCGTTCGTGTGGTATAGTGTAGAGTCAAAGAGTGTGTGTGTTTTGAAGTTGAGTTGTGTGTTGAGAATTTCGTTGGGGTGTGTTTTCGTGTGTCTGTATATTTCATATTGTTCTAGTGTGTTTAGTTTCTGGCTGTGTGGTTAGCATTTGTGATGTGTTCTGCATATGTGGAAGTGTTTTGTAATTTTGTTATGGCTGTGATGTGTTCTTTGTAACGTGTTTGAAATGATCTGCCTGTCTGTCCTATGTAGAAGTTGTTGCAGGTGTTACATTTAAGTTTGTATACGCCTGTGTGGTTGTATTTGTTTGTTTGTGTTGTTTGTATGTTGAGATGTTTTTGTAGAGTATTATTTGTTCTGTATGCGATGATGTAATTTAATTTCTTGAATGAGGTTGCAATTTTGTGTGTTTTTTTGTTTTCGTATGTTAGTGTGATGTATTTTTTGTGTTCTTGTGTTTGTGTTGTATTCTTATGTTTTTTGTGATTATGTTTTGTCTTACGTATTATGTTAGGGTTGTATCCGTTTTCTTGTGCTATGTATTTGATTGTGTTTAGTTCTTCGTTGTAATCCTGTTGGTTCATTGGTATGTTGAGTAGTCTGTGTACCATTGTTCGGAATGCAGCTCGTTTGTGTTGTGTGGGGTGGTTGGATGTGTTGTGTATGTGTGTTGTTGTTATTGTTGTTGTGGATTTTCTGTATACTTTGAATGTGTGTTTGTTGTCTACTTTTGTTATTGTGATGTCTAGAAAATTTATGGATTTGTTGATTTCAATTTCTAATGTGTGTATTTTTTTTTTACTTGTTAGAAGGGAGTGAGTGAGTGAGTGAGTGAGTGAGTGAGTGAGTGAGGGAGGGAGAGAGGGAGGGACCATCCCACGCATTACGACCTGAGGTTTATTGTACACCACCCGACATGAGATGAGTTGCGTGCCCACCCATTCTTTACGCGCACCGACCTAACCACTTGACCCCCTTAACGACCGATCCCTACAGCCAACAGAGTCCATGTACCACCCCTGCTTCGGCAACCCCCACAAGGTTCCCTTAACGGTCCTAGGCGGAATTCCTTCTCCGTGAAGATCTGCCCCGGGTTCCGTTGCAGAAGCTATCCATCATCGCATGAATACAATCCAACGATGCTGGTCGAGAGAGCCAGCAGCTTCGGAGGGCCGCCTGCAGAGCGAAGAAGTAACGGAATGATGAATGAAAGGAGGATAGGGGAGGAAAGGAAGTGACGAAGTTGAGTGGGGTTCCAATCGCCTGATAAAGTTACCTGATATTCATCCATAGGAGTGAGGGGAAAACCCCGAAAAAACCTCACCCAGGTATCTCGTAACGACCGGGGATCGAACCCGGGACCACTGGGTTCGGAGTTAAACTCGCTAATCCCCAAGCCACAACAGTAGTTAATTATTAGTTTCGGCTTCATTTGTAGCCATCTTCAGATACTAGTACTGTACCTGACTAGCATTATATTATCCCAAAATAGCAACAAGTCAAGCCGAAGCTAGTTAACTAAGGTAAATCGCAATCATAGTTTCAAATAACACACGGAAGTTGTTTAAATAATAAATTTACCAGATCTTAAGTCACAAAAGTGTGTAATCAATAGGTTTGTTCGTACAGCAGTTCCCGACAGTTTGCAATTGTCATGAGCATGCGCACTTGAAATTGACGAGCAGAAACGTAGATGTGCGCATGCTCAGGACAGTTGTAAACTGTCGGATATTGCTGTACAAACAAACCTATTACATAAGTTTAACAAGCATCTTGTATAATTCATTGCAACAATGAAAATTATTGCATTTTTTTTTCTTTTTCTTCAGTGCCTCAAACTCTAGGCCCATTCACAATGAAAATTAAACATAACCGTAACATAAACACAGAAGTTTGCGGCCAGGTTATCAAATGGGATCATTCACAATGATTCACATAAACATTGACATTAACATTACCGTTAGTCGTTAACATGAAAGTTTGCAAACTCCACATTTTCATGCTTATGCTTACGTAATTTGCAAACAGTACACAATCGTGGAGCGCTGAAGTATACGACAGAATATGAGGAAATGACTTCGTTGTTATGTTTCCATGGTTACCAAGTATCTTTGCGGTTATGTTTATGTTCCCAACGTGAATGTTCTTGATTTTACCGTAACATTTACATTTTTAAGTTAACGCTTACGTTATGTTTAATTTTCGTTATGAATGTATCTTTAGAAATGAAAACCTTTGAGAATTTTATTTTCATCTGACACCAATATTACAGTTCTACCTCTATCCATTCAAAAATATAATGCTCTGAAATCCCACCATGACTTTCGCGGCCCATTGTATTGTAATTCATCTCATCGATGATACTAAAATCCCAAATTATTTCCTAGGTAACCTTTGAATACAAGAAATATATCTTCGTTGGTTTTTTATGAAACGTCCTATATGACAATACAGAGAATAATTTTTTCAGGAGGAAGGAAAAAGTAATTAAGTATCAATAGGCCTACAGAAGAATATTAGATAATTCGATAGAAAATTTTGGTAATTATGATGACATCATCGAGGATGACTGTAGGTAGATTGATGTTTAATTAATTTTTTCTTCCTCCTGAAAAATTATGCTATGTACTGTAACATAGGAGGTTCCATAAAATCAACGACGATATGCTAAAAATAAATTAAAAATGGAAAGAAATCCATTGCATGGTAAAATAAATTCAAAATTTAAATAATAATGTAAATTTCCAATGGATTCCCGCCACTGTGGGCTGAACAGTAATGAGAAAGCTGACATGTTAGCCAAGAATAGGGTGACGAAATTCAAATCGATAAAAAGAGAGGACACAAAGCTTCAAAATGCTTCGAAAGAAGAGGATAGAAAATATGTACTTAGATTTAGGGCTTAGGTCTATATTATACTTTAAATGATATCATTACAAAATATTTACAGTACAGATTTAGGCTTATATCATGCTTAGAAGTGTTGATATCTATTTTATTACAAAATAATTACAAAAATTTAATAATAATGATTTTACAGTTAGCTACATATGAAAGTCAACAGAATTATAATAATTATTAAAGAGAACATAAAATAGCTATTTAGATTTACATCCGCACCTCGATCTCTCGATTTACTAGCTATCTGTGAGCAACGACCATAACAAAGAGCAAAGAGAGTTATGATCATTTATTGGCAAACAATAGGATAAAGTTGCCTATTTCCATGATAACCCTAATCCCGTGATACTTTTTTAAAAATTGAATGTCAGTCAAAGATTTGCCGTTCGATCATAGCGCCAGACATCTTTCTCGAAAGAATTCATCTTTCACTTACTTTTGAGACATCGGTGAACTTCCTAGCAAGATACCCAATTCCGTGACATTCAGTGAAAAAAACGTATCACGGAATTAGGTAACTTTACCCTATATTCCGTCGATGCTGCTGCCACCTACAGGCAAATTACTTGAAAAAGACATCAAATAAGATATTTTCCAAATACCAGGCATACAAGTTATTCATATGCAGATGAAATTATTGGGGATCATCAATGTGGTTTTAGGCGTAATAGATCAACTATTGACCAGATATTTTGTATTCGACAGATAATGGAGAAAAAATGGGAGTATAAGGGTACAGTGCATCAGTTATTCACAGATTTCAAAAAGGCATATGACTCGGTTAAGAGTTAAATGTTATATGATATTCTTATTGAATTTGGTATTCCCAAGAAACTAGTTCGATTAATTAAAATGTGTCTCGGTGAAACGTACAGCACAGTTCGTATAGGTCAGTTTCTGTCAGATGCGTTTCCAATTCACTGTGGGCTAAAGCAAGGAGATGCACCACCACCTTCACTTTTTAACTTTGCTCTAGAATATGACATTAGGAAAGTCCAGGATAACAGGGAGGGTTTGGAATTGAACGGGTTACATCAGCTGCTTGTCTATGCGGATGACGTGAATATGTTAGGAGAAAATCCAAAAACGATTAGGGAAAACACGGGAATTTTACTGGAAGCAAGTAAAGAGATAGGTTTGGAAGTAAATCCCGAAAAGACAAAGTACCTATATGATTATGTCTCGTAACGAGAATATTGTACGAAATGGAAATATAAAAATTGGAAATTTATCTTTTGAAGAGGTGGAGAAGGTCAAATATCTGGGAGCAACAGTAACAAATATAAATGATACTCGGGAGGAAATTAAACACAGAATAAATATGGGAAATGCCTGTTATTATTCGGTTGAGAAACTTTTATCATCCAGTCTGCTGTCGGTTGTTCTATATGGTTGTGAAACTTGGTCTCTCACTTTGAGAGAGGAACAGAGATTGAGGGTTTTTGAGAATAAGGTTCTTAGGAAAATATTTGGGGCCAAGAGGGATGAAGTTACAGGAGAATGGAGAAAGTTACATAACACAGAACTGCGCGCATTGTATTCTTCACCTGACATAATTAGGAACATTAAATCCAGACGTTTGAGATGGGCAGGGCATGTAGCACGTATGGGCGAATCCAGAAATGCATATAGAATGTTAGTTGGGAGGCCGGAGGGAAAAAGACCTTTAGGGAGGCCGAGACGTAGATGGGAAGATAATATTAAAATGGATTTGAGAGAGGTGGTATATGATGATAGAGACTGGATTGATTTTGCTCAGGATAGGGACCGATGGCGGGCTTATGTGAGGGCGGGAATGAACCTCCGGATACCTTAAAAGCCAGTAAGTAAGTAAAGTAAGTAAGTAAGTAAGTAAGTAAGTAAGTAAGTAAGTAAGTAAGTAAGTAAGTAAGTAAGTAAGGCATACAAGTTACGAAGAGGAGGACATTTCTTGATTTTTTAAAAATCCGCCCGGACCCCGGACAAAGGCCTAAAAAGGAGGACTTATCCGGACGAAAGAGGACGTCTGGTCACCCTAGCCAAAAAAGGAACTAAAATAAACTTAAAAACAACATAAAAATTTCAATGTGAATCTATTAAACGACCTATAAAAAGGAGAAGATTAACTCCAACTATCATAGCAATTCAGTAATGATACATTAAAATTCAAGACGGAAAAATTTCATTGAAAAATTTATAATTAATTTCTGATCTACCTCGAAAATCCACTGTGGCCATGTTTAGATTGGTTGCTGGTCACGATTGCCTTAATAAACACCTTCATGGAATCGGCTTGTTGACTTCTCCTTCAAAGCAAGCGGATATGGTTATGGAATACCTGGCAAATAGGCGAATCTCTTGAGACTTTCGTGGATCATACGTTCAAATACAGTTAACTCTCGATATAGTGAACTCTGTTATAGTGAACATTCGGCTATAGTGAACCTAAATCGTTGGTCCCGACTCATATACATTCAAAAGTACATTAATATATCCGATTATAGTGAACCCTCGCTTCGGTTATAGTGAACCTTGTATCCTGACAAATTCTTATTTGAAATCAGACCTTCTTGTATTTTTATTGGGTTATTTTACGACGCTGTATCAACATCTAGGTTATTTAGCGTCTGAATAATATGAAGGTGATAATGCCGGTGAAATGAGTCCGGGGTCCAGCACCGAAAGTTACCCAGCATTTGCTCGTATTGGGTTGAGGGAAAACCCCGGAAAAAACCTCAACCAGGTAACTTGCCCCGGGATTCGAACCCGGGCCACCTGGTCTCGCAGCCAGACGCGCTGACCGTTACTCCACAGGTGTGGATCTTCTTGTATAAAACTGAAAGAATGTGTTGAGAACAACATTCTAAGTTTCCAACTCCTTTAGTCAAAGGACAAAGGTGGGATTAGTGATTCCAAGACAATGAGCTGTACTGTAAATCCAGGCAACGCGTGACGACCTTGCCTCACTCCACAGTCGAAGGGTTGACATTCTGTTCTTAAGACACTCTACTCTACTGTTATTTCAAATCCTCCAACGTCAAAGGGTCTCAGAAACATTTCCATTATGACTGATAGCACCAAAACGACGGAGAATGAAATTGCCTTCTGTTATTAAAAGGGGACGGACATTATATCCAGAGCATAAATGAAGGTAAGATTTCGATGGCTTTCAAACTCCATAAACCCTCTCTCTAGGTCTGTTTCCATATATTTTCACCAGAACAAGCTATATAACATTAACACTATCACTAGCATTACTACTATGAATTAGTTTTATATTATTTGGTTGAATCAATAATACTCAACATGTATTTACACATCTTATACCACAGTTTCCATTAAGTGACCTGGGAAATTCCAAGGCTGAGTACATAGTCATACCATAACAGCGTTTGTCATTTCCTCCTGATCTTGTGTTCCAACAGTGAATGTACTGTATAAAAGTTCCGAAGCGTAAAGTGTTTTCTTTGGAAGATAAGGCGAATATTATAAGTGACACTGAACGTGGTCTTTCCCAAGCGGACGTGGGTCGACAGCATAGTTTAAGTAAATCAACTGTGAGTAACAGTATACAGTATATTGTGTAATCCATTCCACAAAAATATTTTAATTACTGTGTATTTCACAATTTCATTCATTGCTGTCATTTAAGTTTAGGGGAAAGACAATTCGGATTTAGTGAACCTCGGATATAGTGAACGAAATATGCAAGTCCGAAGAGGTTCACTATATCCGGAATTGACTGTATTGAGAAGCAAGAAGGAAGATAACTTCGTCGAGTCTCTGGTGAGAATTTCTAGCACTTTTACTTATTGTGCAATAACAACTCAAAAATAAAGATATTCGTATTTTAAATGTTTAATCCATCCGGAAGTATAGGTTGAAAACAGTGCGAAGTCATGAAGGCAGAGAAAGGGGGGGAGAAACAGAGACGGAGAAGGGCTGGTTTAAGGATGGAGGGGGATAATGCTGTGTTGTCAAATGAGCTCATTCAATTAGCGTAAGAGGGTCAAATGGCCAGTCGCAAGGCAGGAAGTTTGTATTAGAAAGTGTTAATCTAGTTCGCCATAAAATTAACATTTAAATTGCAATTCTCTTCTATATTTAAAAACAAATGTTATGTTCTCTCCCGCTCTCTTTATACGCTTATAAATTACCGCCCGCTCCTTGGATCTCATACATAACCATTCTCTTTCCCCCTAATTTCAGTTATTTTAATTTGCAGCCTTTCACCTAGTCGTTTATACTTTCCCTAAACATCTTCTCATTGCCTTTCCTTTTCAACTTTTGCCGTTAATATTACTTTATTATAAGATGAATATTCGTTCCGAATACAATTTTAAAATATCAAAAGTAAAAACCAAAGTTATGGGCATTCTGGAGGAAATCAGCTGTTAGATCAAATAGTAATATGCGTTACAAGAGCGGTTATGTTGAAGTTTTCATGTTCGAGGAAAAGTTTGAAAAGGCGAAACGTAGTTGAGTTTTTTTTAATTTCCGAGAATTGAAAGAAAACATACCGCTCGTGTATCGTACATTATTTTGTGCGAAGATTGTTTATTACATACGTACCTGAAAGAGGAATTTCTAATTAGTTGCAATGAAATCTCCATCTTGGTTTCTGTTCAATGACGGTAACTTTGCAAAACAAAAATATCTATCTTCAACATTGTTGCTTGAAATGTTTTCTGTGTTTACTATACTCCAGCAGGCCGTGATATACGTCTGTCTTTTTTTCCTCCAGTCTATGATGAGTGTGGAATCTTGTTGATTTTTTTACGGCTTCCTTAATGTTACATGCATCACGAATGCAGTAACTTTAGTGGAGTTGTAGAGTTTACTTAATTTTTGCAAATATTTAAAAACAATAATTAACAGTGTAATTTAGGTTAAATTGCAGTGGTAAGTTTCCGATTTATAATTATTACTATATTGAACGTCTCTAAAAATAATATGTTAAAAGCCTAAAGCAGTAAAAATCAATATGTCACTTAAGCGGTAAGAAGAGGGATATTGTTATGTGTGTTAGGTTGGGAATACTGAATGTGGAATTTTAGACTTTTCGCGGATTGGTTTTGTGCGGAAACCAAGCAAATACGCACGATCTCGCACAAAATAATTTTGGAAGATAAACCTCTAGAACAAGTTTCAAACTTTAGTTATTTAGAATGTTAATTTCTTTTTTATTTTACTTGGTTATTTAACGACGCTGTATCAACTACGAGGTTATTTACCGTCGATGGGATTTTTGATAGCCAGATGAGGCCGAGGATTTGCCATAGATTACCTGATATTTGCCTTATGGTTGGGAAAACCTCGCAAAAATCCCAACCAGGTAATCAGCCCAAGCGGAAATCGAACCCGCGCCCGATCGCATCTCCGGATCGACAGGCAAGTGCCTTAGCCGTCTGAGCTACGGCGGTGGCCTTTAGGATGTGAAATAAATATACGTAATGAAAGTATGAAAGACAAACAAACAAAGTTGAGTAAGTTGAATAAATTTCAGATGATTTTTGGAACGATACATAGAACACTGAAAAAATAAACCGAGAAAAAAAAAACAAGAATGAAATTTTATAAAACAATAGCCACACCCGTCCTCTTGTATAGTAGTGAAATAACACCCGATTTCGTGTGGGGTTTTGTTGAAGACATTGTCTATTCACAGAAACCCAAGAACATTGATGATCTGAGAGTAGAAACTACTCAAGCTTTTCAACAAATCACCCCTCTTATGTTACAACGGACATGGGCTGAATTGCATCACCGTTATGAGTTGTGGAGGGTGCGCAATGGGGGTCATGTTGAGCTCTGAGGAATCTCCCATCTTTCAGTGTTGTATGCACAAAGTTTCAACAAATAAAGTTCAGCAGCAAATGTTTAACTGTCTTTATTTTATCCATACCCAAAAGGATCACCCTGTATATTCTGGAGGTCTTTAATACTGGTGGCTAACGGGGGTGATCATTCTTCAGCGAATCATTAACGTTAATGGACGTTCTTAAGCTCTACATTAGTAAGCTGGTAGAATCGTTAAAGGGTTAAAGAATCTATAAATACGTCCTTATAACTCAGAATCAATCCCTTCATAGGAACAGAACATGTTCTAGTGCCAGTTGCGTCCTTCTAAAACATACAAATCTCGTTTGTCAGTTTTCAAAAGATATAGATATCTTACTTTGAACTCTCTGGGCAAAGATGTCAATGCATTTGATATTCACAAGGGAGTCTTGTTCAGATGTGAAGTAATTTTTCCTTCCCGGTGTCACAAGCATAAAACTCTCGGAAAAAAATACATTTTTGCAAAATGCATTGCAATCATGAATATTTTATGCGTAGCTATTTATAATAATTCAAATTATATACGGATTTTAACAATTTCACTGACTGTAACTATATTATTAATTTATAATGTGAAACATTGATGTATTTGCCATTCGAGAAATATAATTACTTACTTACAAATGGCTTTTAAGGAACCCGGAGGTTCATTGCCGCCCTCGCATAAGCCCGCCCTATCCTGTACAAGATTAATCCAGTCTCTATCCTCATATCCCACTTCCCTCAAATCCAATTTAATATTATTCTCCCATCTACACCTCGGCCTCCCCAAAGGTCCTTTTCCCTCCGATCTCCCAACTAACATTCTATATGCATTTCTGGATTCGCCCATACGTGCTACATGCCATGCCCATTTCAAACGCTGTAGCAACTACTGTTCCTAATTATGTCAGGTGAAGAATACAATGCGTGCAGTTCTATGTTGTGTAACTTTCTCCATTCTCCTGTAACTTCATTCCTCTTAGCCCCAAATATTTTTCTAAGCACCTTATTCTCAAACACCCTTAATCTCTGTTCTTCTCTCAAAGTGAGAGTCCAAGTTTCACAACCATAAAGAAGAACCGGTAATATAACTGTTTTATAAATTCTAACTAATTTTACTTTTCATTCAGTTCATATTTCGTGTAGTTATGTAGGAGAAAAATGTGTGTGGTATACCTGTATGGAAAGGAAGGAAGGATATCGATATATAACTTTTTTTGCGTATTTTCGCCGATCCACAGTCTTAAATAAATGAACATATAAACAAATAACAAAATAAATAATTAAATAAATAACTAAATAAATAATTAACAAATAAACTACTAAATAAATAAACAAAAAATCATAGCAACTCATCTTAGTTTCTGCGAAAAAGGTACCAGGTCTATGTTCTGAATTTTTAACTTCCGAGAAAATGAGCCACAACACTAGAAATACATTTTCAAAAACACATAACGCTGAAATTGTTTAAAAAAATTACAACAAATTCAGCCATTAAAGACATAAACAGTACAGCCAACTTATGAAACAGACATTAAACTACAAAACTCATGAAATCATATCCTTCTATACCAAATATTTTCAGAGATATTTATATTTTTATGCAATAATGCGACACGAAAAAAAAATAGTTTGACACATAAAACGTGTTTCATAATTAAAATCACTTACAATGAGAATTTTTGAATAAAGTATGGACCAAATTACGCAGAAAATTCCGAATAATTATCTGGGATAAAAACAACCTTTTATTATTTTTTCTTAATTTGACCTCTGATCTTACCTCAACAGTGAACTGGGAATAACATTGAATTCTTTATGGTTGCACACCACGTAGCGAAGTTTCCTTATCTGACAACTACGCACATGTCCATGGCAACATAAAAGAATACAACGCGGATATTGGTTCTAAGAATAAGCTGCAGATTTCAAATATTGACCCTGAAACAGAGTGTAGTGAGAAAGGATGGTTTGGAAAGCATGTGCTCAATATGTGCGAGACTTCCTATAGAATTTTTGAATAAAAATATAAATCTACATAAGTTCGTAGATATTAAAAATGGCTTGAAATAAAATATGACAGATTGCATGGTAAAAGAGAACAATTTCTCGGTATGATCAAGATAAAGAAAGTGTATTTCTGTGAAAATCTCAAAATCAAGTTTGAACAGCATAGAAATGCTTTCCCTTCCTACTTGAAAGAAAAATAAAGTCAGTACATTCGTAAGAGGATGATTTTATTAAGATATTTATTCGACGAGCGTCTTTTCAATGTCGTTCTTAAAATTCTTATACTTCCTACCTACGTCTGTACACATGCGGGGATCGTTAAGAGATTTTACGTAAGTTACAAAGATTATTCGTGACAAAGAATACAAAGAAACGGAAGAGAGAAAGAAAAGCAACACAGGAAATGAAGAAATGTTGGTTGTCACAAAGGTGGGTGCTGTAGAGACTATTTGTCTTGATCTGTGTTTGCCGATACTAGAGAGGACAGAAATAACTTTAAAAGACACATCACCTATCTTTTCTTGTGTATATATTGCGTGGATTTCAAAATATAGTTCAGAGCTTTAACGTTGCTATTAGAAACGCAGGCTAGCATAAACAATTGATACTCGTATCTTATGTAATTGGCCATGTGTATTAAATTAGTAGGCCTTTGGAGGAGAGAGAAAAAAAAAACAAGAATATCTACTGATCATTGCCAACTAGAATTTATTCTCTTTGATGGCATTAACCTTCAAATCATGAATTATTATACTACAGAAGAAAACATTTTTATTCATTGCGCTCTACTTCGCATGATTTTTTTTTTTTTTTTTTTAGATCTACACTATTTCCTGGATTCTTTCCTGGTAGAAGAGATTCAGCTCGCAATACAATTAACCTTGTGGTTAGTCAAGGCTTAGTAATTAAAATACATATGGCCAATTACGCAAGATACGAGTTTCATTTGTTTAAAAACACATGTCTAATGCAGGGTTTAAACTAGAAAATAAATCATTGTCGCAAAAATCTATACTAATAATAAATCTGTAGCCGAAATTTTTCTGGTAATTTTCGATTTTCCAAAATTAATTGGTCCTAACATATATAATTAACCACCCTGAAACCGAAAATCGCTTCTTTTCAAATTTTTGTTTGTCTGTTTGTCTGTCTGTATGTTTGTTACCTTTTCACGCGATAATGGCTGAACCGATTTCGATGAAAATTGGAATATAAATTAAGTTCGTTTTAACTTAAATTTTAGGCTATATGGCATTCAAAATACATTATTTAAAAGGGGGGTTATAAGGGAGCCTGAATTAAATAAATCGAAATATCTCGCTTATTATTGATTTTTGTGAAAAATATTACATAACAAAAGATTCTTTAAACATAATTTGCGATAAGTTTTATTCCTTGAAAAATTTCGACAGGACTGATATTTAATGAGATAAATTAGTTTTAAAATTAAAATAACTGCCATCTAAGACCGTGTAATGAATTAAAAAACCAATGACTTCGTCTATAAGGGGCCTTGGACAGCAACAATCGAAAGCTATGAAAGATAGCCTACAGAAGCTAAATTAACCGATTTGTATAATTAATTATTATTTCACCATTGGAAAGTGTAGTTTCTCTAGATGGTTATAATGTTATTACAGTAACTTCTGATATAATATAATATAATATAATATAATATAATATAATATAATATAATATAATATAATATAATATAATATAATATAATATAATATAATATATATGTAATGTAATATTATATAATATAATATAAGTTATTTGACGGGTTCAGAACCATAGTGGGCCAAGCGCCATTTACTGAATACGTAGAAAACAAGGGTTAAAATTAAGTTATTACCATAATTCAATGGAAACCTATAACAAGTAAAATAAAATATACACATTAAATCTAAATGATGTCAATCTTCATTAAACTATGGTTGCATGTAATAAAAATTAAGAAACATGTTAAAGGAATTGTCATTGCACCAAATGAGTGTCTCTGGACCAAAATGATCGCATTTTAATTATCTGGATGCAATATAAATTAAGTAACATATTAAACGAATTATCCTTCTATCAAACACGAATGTTCCCTAGATCAAAGGTCCTATTTTAATTATGTAATTACTTTATATTTATTTCTAACGGGTGCAGCGGAGCGCACGGGTACGGCTAGTGCATAAATAAAAAATTATATTTGTGCAAATTGCGGAAATCTTGTGCAATTTTATAGGCTTAATAATTGTGCAGAAAGATAATATTAATAAAGTATGCAGAAATAAAAAGTTATGTAATTTGTTTCTTGGTGTTTTATTACTTTCAATCCATCTTACCACACTCTAAATATACTTATGTAAGTAAATCATTACACGTAGGTATGTACAGTACAGAATCTATTACTGCTGAAATTACACAATTTACAGTATGCGATGGAATTATATAAATCAATTAGAAGAAATTGTTCACTTAACTTACATGAATTGCATCAACTCTTTAAAATCCATTCCTGAACATTAAGGGTGCTATTCATAGACATTTCGCAGCACGCGGTACGAGCGTACTAAGCTAGCTTTGGCTATCCACTGGTTACTTGTACAGAATTCAAATCATATCCTATCGCTAACACTGGTTTATGAATACGAAAAACGCTGATCATCCACCGGAAACCCGCGCTAAAAATGTCTATGAATACGGCCACTATTGATTAATATCTTTTTGAACATTGCCCAGGTCATTTTAGAGCTGTCCGGATTTGTTTATGTTCACCTTGTAATCCCTGTAATCGATCACAGAACCAAGTAAATGTCCTCGTACTAGTTCACGTCCCCAGCCTATGTGCCATACTGCAGTCAAAATTTGTAATCGATCCCCAGCATTATAAGCCCACTTATTTGTCTCAAGTCTGAAATCCACGAAACAAGTTTAATAATTTTTAGTTGGTTATTTAACGACACTGTATGAACTACCAGTTTAATTAGCGTCGATTATATTGATGATAACGAGATATTTGGCGAAATGAGATCGAGAATTCGCCATAGGTTACCTAACATTCGCCTTATGGTTAGAGAAAACCTCGAAAAAAACCCAACCAGGTAATCAGCCCAAACGGGAATCGAACCCGCGCCCGAGTGCAACTTCGGATCGGCAGGGAAGCGCCTCAGCCGACTGAGCTACGCCGGTGGCTGGTTTAATAAATAGTTAAAAACATGAAACGGGTAAATGGGTAAAATGTCTACACTTTCATACGTAACATTTAATGGAGATTGGCAATATGTACTGTAAGATGTCTAATCTGCCGACGAGAGCTAGGGGCAGACTGAACTCTAAAGCGCACTTGCGCCTATGGGCTAGTGATGGGTAGTTCCGAACGATTAGTTCGAATTGAACTAATCGTTCAAGTGAACTAGATGAACTAGTTCGAAATTTTTATAAAAGTCGTTCGCGAACTAGATGAGTCGTATCTGTGGAAGTCGTTCTCGAACTAGATAGAGAAGAAGCAATGCATTGTGGGAAGCCGTTCCCATAAGGAGAGGAGTGTTGGGCCGTGTTTCACAACACGCTAATAATGTTACTTCTTTAGACCCATAAAGATACTAAATTCGGTGTTTCATAAACATTCTGCACAACTTATAAAATGCGGACACTAATACTGTATTATAGTTCATTACCCAGCGGATTCTGTTTGAGGTTAAGAGCACATGAACGTGAGTGGTTCAGTCTGGTTACGTTGTGTTTGTATCCTTCGTAGCCAATATTAAGAAATGGTTTGAGGTTAAGTCTGACAAGCATTAAGCGATACTGCCCCTTTATAAAATGTTATTACAATATCGTATCTGTTTCACTATTTCACGTTGACCATAATGCTCTCCGATATTACATCCGCAAATACATTATTTACTTGTATTTAATTTATTGAAGTAAATAGTAGGATTCAGGATCTAAGCATTGCAACACACATTCTTAATTTCTACACTCAGAATCGCTACCAGTTACGTACATTTTCCTTTAAATGTTAATTGAAATTCTCTTTAAAAGTAAAGTAAGTGTAATAGTTTCCGGATTTTTTTAGATCGATACTGTGTGCGAATAATCAGCATGTTCGAACTCTACCACTGCACTCGGGTCCCGAATTCGCAACTCGAAACTTCATGTTGAACACAAGTCAATGAATGGATTTTCATGTCCTAAATTTCATTCGATCTATTTTTCGAATGTAATATCTGTCATATAGAATATCCTCGCTTCATCAGCGCCGTTAGCTATATTATTTTGGGAGGGGGGGGGCTTTTATTATTATTATTGTTATTAAGGAATTTGAGAGTTGGGTTTAGATTATACAGTTTACAATTCTATATTTCTTTTCTTTCAAGCTTTCATTTTACCGTAGTTTTAATCATACAATCAACGTTTGCAACGTTGATACTGCATTGCTGTTACTTTCTCTCAAAAAAGAAATGTTGTGATAAATAAACACGGACCTACAGTAAGTAATGTAACATCATATTTCCCTAAAATCAGTTATTCTTTAAGAGCAAACAGTTACAGCATAAGTATATATATTTCTCAAAGTTAAAATAATACTGATTTTCTGATTATATCTTTGCGTCAGCTTTCCTCTCCATCTCACGCGAACTAAATGAACTAATCGAACTAAATGATTAACTGCATCAGCTTTTCTCAAACGAACTAAGCGAACTAAATGATTATATGCGTCAGTTTTTCTTAGAACTAAATGAACTAAACGAACTAGATTATTGAACTAATCTCACTATCGAACTAGTTCGCCGCGAACGAATCTGTAAATTGAACTGAATTTCCCGTCACTACTATGGGCATCAACAAGCGGTGATCGCATGCTACAGCCCGACCACTGACAAAACCTGCGCCACAAACCAGTGTTCGTTCGTGCGCAGGTTGTCATAGTGGGGGATCTGTTGTGTTGTAGAAGCGCTCCCTGATCGACGTCTCGTAGCGAGTACGTTCTGAACTATTCGAAACAGCACTCGTGTCCGCGTCCAATCTTTCACTTTTCATTCAATTATTAATATTCCATTTCGACGTATTGTGTATAGTTAAAACAGATTGCAATTTATAATAATGGAAGTTGAAACCAAATGTGCGCGGCAGGCTTTTGAAAAGTGACGAGCGTAAAATTATTTATAACGTTGCGAAGTATTTATGGGGTTAGATACAGCTTACAGCAGTAGAATTTTTGGCAATATTCAACTTTTTCCCCCTCCATTACCGTATCTTGTACAATAATGAAAATTGGTACTTTTAAAACACTGTTCTTCTGCTATATTAAAAAAATATTTTTACGATTAAAAAAATTATATATATATATATATATACAAATTCAAAATGGTGGCAGTTCACTGTACAGTGATGAAGCGTTTCCCTCATAATTCATACACTTTGTTAACTTTTTCATGTTCTCTCTCTTATATTTTATTACTGAAATTCATGTTTACAATATCATCCTCTTTCAACTATATTCATTAATAAACTATATATATATATATTGTTTTAGAAGTTTTGGAAATACTTGATACTTGACCATTCTTTTAAATGAATTTATTTTTATCAGACAATCTATCAAAGGTAAAGAAGTGATCTTGCATCATATTGTAGATATGACACACAAAGAATTTCATCACAGAATGTTGGATAGTTTTTTAGTTATGTGGGAAACGCTTCATCACTGCACAGTGAAATGAATTTTGAAAAAAAAAATAATAATAATTTTCTTTTAATCGTAAAAATGTTTTTTTTTTTCTTTTTCATATAGCAGGACAGTGTTTTACACGTACCAATTTTCATTATTGTACAAGATGAAAAGGAGGAAAAAAATGTTTTAATATTTCCAAAATTTTACTGCTGTAAGATGTACCTAACCCCTTACAAGAGAAAAAAAATGAATTTAAGTAGAAATATAATGTTGTCACATCAACAAGGAAGCTATGGGAGTTTCGGACAGCTTGATAAAAAACGTTTTGCAGGAAGGGGCAGTGTCATTGTCTACCAAAGTTGGAGTCCGACTAGTGTAACCCGGCCTAGCGAGCTGCTCGTATAGTGATGACGTCTCCCCCTCCATGTCCACGTGAGTATTGGAAAAGTCGAAGGCCTTTTTGTAGTTGGTCGAGCTATAGTCCCTGTATTTATAATTGCCTAGTGAAGATACAAAATCTGTATAAGAGTAAAGATGGGATGGGGTAAAGACCCCAATACTTGGTGGTAAATAATTTAACAACGACGATGATATGAATTCATAAAAGTCAGGAAACATCTGCTTCCAGACCAGAACTTCATATTTTACACTCCTGTCCCGTTTACTGGCTCTTTTTTAAATAAAAGCAAATTTACGACGTAAATAGGTAAATATAACAAAGCAGTGCTGGTTAGACAAAGAATAAAATGAGCGTTATAATTGCGCATAAACAACTTCACGGAGAAATGACGCACCAGAGTTAATTTCGTGTTAAGAGGTTCATGATGTGACTTTAATGACCTGGCTTGCACTTCTTCGCAGTTTATATGCAACGAATGCGGCGCATCTGAATAACCATAAGCATAGCCTTAACAACGGTCGCTAAGCAACCAGCGGACTGTCATATCCAGCTCTGCTTCCCGTCTAGACTGTGTTTGTGAACAGTTCAAAGCAGGCGAAATGACATTCAGCGTTCTTTACAGATAAGGGAATTTGTGTTGAAGCAGATTCAGGGTTCTTAGTACACTGTCCTTCACATGCAAACGAATTTATTTATGTACCTTTCATCGTTACGCTTAGTATTCCAGCTATCTAAAAACAGGACTTAAAGACACATTTGGTGTAATGCAGCGGTGGCGAAAATGTAATCGTGCGCCGAGCCACTGTGTAACCTGCAACGTGCATAGCACTTATGGAGGGAGGCGGACACCCGAAAGGGAAGTGAAGCAACTGTCTGAATTATTAACGGATTTTCATTTGCCTTACGTCAGGCACTTAAATACTGGGTGTTCAGTTCAAAATGTGTCATGGCTCGCTGTATGCCGTCATGTGGCTAGCCGATGAGCCTAGAGAATTCAATCTTCCTACACTTCCGCAGAGGTGTATAACCTAAGAGGCAGAAAAGTTGCCTAGCAAGTACGGCGTTCATTCTGAAGAGTAGTACCGATACGTAAGGTAACGCCGGTAGTGGCAGGAATGTGAACTGCTTGGAAATACGTACTGTCGGGAAAAGGGGAAGAGGGTTAAGACGATTACTTACGTATTTGTTGACATTAACTTCGACGGTCAACATGGACACGGAGCATTTGATTTGTGTTGTGGAATGTTACCGTACGCAACCGATGATAACAAATACCCTGCGTACGACTTGCCGGCGCAAAACACAGTTCGAAAGAGGTTATGGTAGCACACAGACCGTACAGACCGCCATCTGTTGCTACGACGTTCAAGTTATACTGTACACGTTCTCAAGTTCAGATTGAAGAACGCCTTAAATAATAGGCAACTTCTCTAACATATAAGCTGAAACTCGCTTCAAATCGTTGACCCAACAACAGTGACGTCATGACACACTTTGAAATGAACACCCAGTATAATTTTATACAGTACAGGGCTACAAACTAATGTTTAGTACTTGTAACGAAGAAAGAAATGAACAATAAATGAACAATATCACGACCTAAAATTAACTGTCTTCAGAATGTCTCTGCGACAAAGTTTCAAAATCAGGAATTATGTCACTTACTGCCAGTCGTAGTTGATCACGAAGGTATTTGTCAGTCGTGATCTAAATTTGGTTTTTACTATTTTAATTGTTGAAAATAATTTTTCACAAACGTAAGTTGTAGCGAACATGGCTTCAACAGAGCAAGCGAAAGAACGAAGCTATAGATATTTATTTTTTGGCAAAGATTTGAAAGTTCAACAATTGTCAAGTCCTTACATCTAGCTTTAATTTGACATCACATAGTAAATCAGCGAGTTCAAATTGAAGAGCTAACCGCATTATTCGTACATCTGCTGAAAAAGGGTCGACGTACAGAGATGACGACGACAACAACAACACTTAACCTTTTAATGTTTCATCAGTAACATGTAGTATAATGCCGTTTTATGTTATACAACCGTTTTCCTCGTAATCCTTGTGAACAAATCATACATTTAATATTCTCATCATATTGACAGCAAAAAAAATGCGTCCTCCCATCCTACTTGGAACTTTCGTACATGGTTTCGAGAGAGACATATGCCACTCGCAGGTCAGAGACAAATACAAATGGGACGGAGTTTGACTCCAGTGAGTGAGAGGGTGGGGGTTGGCGGAGGTTAGAAGCACAGCTATCACTGCGAGCCACAATGTCTCGCGAGTCACGTTCTCGCCACAGCTTGTGTAATGTATAGTACGCCGAACACAGGTAATGTAATGGATAAGGATATAAACAAACAGGTCGTGACTTCGTGTTCGTGGAGTAGTCAAGTCTCAACACAGGTTGAACTGTAAGTAAAGTCGTTAATTTCAGGGAGCTATTCTTTGATATATTCCAAACAAAAAAGTTTTAATTGAATTTTGCTCATTTTTGCTTCCTTTTCCAGATAAACATTGTTACATATGATACATATCATAGCGTATTGTGGGAAAACCATTGATTGAATTCCCAATATGCTCAATCAGTTTAAGAGAGCAGTGTATTGTGATAGTAAATGATTGAAAGAATTTTAGTTTTGTCCATTAAATGTGCAGAAATGTGATCCGAACAAATGTAACTTTTCGTTCCTTTTTTTGTTTTTTGTTTTTTTTTTACTTCGTTTATGATATTTTGTTACAATTTTTACAAACAGAAAACTACAAAAAATAGATACACAATATAATAGAAACAAAAATACATTTAAAAATATTATATATTAAACAAGAATGGACATAATAAAGAAATAACATAATTTTAGTTTTGTTTCCGTCTTGACTTACTTTAATGTTAACCCGAGAAATATATTTGTTAACAAATTTTAATATTTTACTTGTGAACGTTTTCGCCCACAATGGACATGTCAAATATTTAAAGTAAACAGAAATACTGGGTGTTTCCGAGGTGGTATTACAAACTTTCAGGGATGATGGCGAAGGGCACATGTATCAATTTGAGATGAGGAACCATGGTCCGAAAATGACTGAGTCGAAAGGTATACGCAAAAATAGTTGTATGGAAATGGAATTGTAATTTGGCACCACGTACCCTCCTCCTTTTAAACATTGGACAGTCTTGGAAAGATGGTATGGGGCGGATGTCTCCTACGTGGGTACTTGTCCCGATACAATCTGAGAGCTTGTCTACTGTTCCCATTGGCTCATCCGTATTCGAAAATCAGGTCTGCTTATTCCGTTCTCGTGTACTCCTCCATTTCACTAGGACTGATCGACTGGACACTGCAACTTGCACACATACGCTGCTGTCTACAGACGTGCATATCAGGACCGACCATGTCCGTTACACATTACGCTATCTGCATTGCTTTAGTGTAGTTTCCTGTCCCCAACCCTCAGACAACGCACTGAATGGAATACTGTAAGTAGACAACGTAAACAACGTCAGATGAATACAGTATGTATAAGATGTACAGATAACTACATATAAATAAGGTGGACAGAGGAATAAAATTATTTCATTTTCACACAACTATATTTGTTTGTAACTTGCTATTCGGTCATTTCCGGACCAGGGTTCCTGATCTCAAATTGATACATGTGCCCTTCGCCATCATCCCTGAAAGTTTGTAACATCACCTCGGAAACACCTTGTATGAATTAAAAAATTTACCCCATATGACGAACACTCGTAGTCGGGAGTTCTAGACTGCACTATTGACAAGCAGATAGAAGAAGGAAGGCAAAATAAACAATAAATATAAACAATAAATTCAACTGATATGATGCATCGAGTTATAGAAAATATAAATAGGAAATATAAATTTGATACAAAATACGATACTTGTGTGTATCAAATGCCTACCCACTTCACTTGCGTGATTCGGGTTCCGCATACTGCTGATAGATGTCAGGACTGTGACCCATTTTCAAGTTTCACACGACTTCGGCGGTACCTGAAGAGTTATGTCGTGTACTAGGCTGAGTGTATGTGAGGTGTTCATGTAAGTGTAGCGTAAGGAATGGGTGAGGATGGGAGAAGGGGAAACCCGGTGCCGGCACGTAGCCTACTCCTGTCGAATAGCACCAAGGGGGCCGCCAGGCTTAACGTCCCCATCCGACGGACGAATCACTATCAACAGTAACATATGCCTTCCCTTCACATGCACTGCGGAGAGATTTGGGGTTTAACGGAGGCATATTGGTGCACAATTTAGTGATTAGAAGTTGTGCACCGCCATCTCTCCTAGTCCCGAGGTAACCCCGCCGGGAATCGAACCCGGGCCGGCTAGTCTGGAAGCAGACACGGTATCCCAGAGCTAACTCGGCGGACATTTTTCACTGGTTATTTTGTGATAATCTAGCAACTGTGCAGTTCTGGCATTTTTCGAAGATAAGTTTATGAATAATTGGTAGTGATATTGTACAGGGACATCATATTATTTTTACTTCAATTTTTATTGTACCTGAGTTTTTTTAATGTACTTCACTCCCATCCCCTCTACTAGTAAATTTCCAACCGTTCTCCACACAGAACCGAGGCCGCGTATGCAGTACTGAGTTAGTGAGTATAGTACGTTCCAGAAATATGTTCGCGTTTTCCAGTGACGAAAGATCTTTCAATATTGAATCATATTTTCGCAGCGGTACTGTCGTCCGTTTGCCTACGTCGCATCCCGGTTTCCCCCCACCTGTTTCTGTTCGCCCCTCTGTAAAGTCTAGTAGCTGGGCTGTCTTAGCTCTTTTCTGAAAACATTAATTTCTGTTAGGAATTGGACGTCTACGCAATATTATTATACTGTTTAAAATAACTTAAATAGAAGGGCCTTGTTAAGTAATTAAGTGTCACGTGATTTTCCATCCCCCTTTCTTGAACCCTGCGATAAAACCACTTGAACGGACAGTAGATAGCATTTCTGAGTATTTTTATCTTTTCGGATCGGGCAGAAATGAAGATTAAATTTACAGTACGTAAGGTACTCTTTTATAGAGTAGGTATAGAATTATTTCAACATGAGTTACTAGTACTAAGGACGAAACTGGTAATTGGAATTAGGTACAATAGTCTATAGTGCGATAATATGCATAAAAGAACTGAAGCCTGTACCGAAATGAACGGCCACCATTTTAAAAAAATGTGTTTAAATATCCATATTATGATTATTTTTCAATTTAACTTCATTCTCTATATTGTACGCTAATGTGCTGTAACAGTACAATATACACTGCATAATGAATATGTCCGAATGGATAGCTCAATTCGTGAGTAAAAACACTAAGTGTTAATACAGTACTGTATGAAAATTATCAAACTCAAAATTGCGATATTTCCTAGTTTATATAAATGGATGAATTACTTTTCTTCCCTCCTATACCTAGTAAAGTGATTTGTATTTTACGCCAGAATCATCGAACTCCAGTCTTGGAAGGGGGAGCAAGCGGTATTTCCGGTTCTAGACCTTTAATCCAGAGATATAGTCAGGTTAATATTAAAAATGTTAGGAAAAATAAAACGATGTCCCTGTACAACATTACCTTTAGAGTTGGAGAAAACCTCAGAAAGTAAACCTAAGCTGATAATCATATGAACCGGGTCTCGAACCAATGTACTAGCACAATTTCGGAGTGAGTATCCTGTGCGCTACCGCTAGACCACGCCGGTAGCCTGAAGGATATGAAAACACGTTTGCGTTTGCATAATTTCAAGTGCCTTTCATAAGAAAGAAAAGAAAACTATTTCGTTCAACGCCCTGAGGCCGGGATGCACGTAGCAAACTTGTAAAAGAATGCCATATTCCAAGTAGAATAAAACAGGTTAACATCTGCGCCTACTCATCGATCTATTTCGTTCCCTTTTAATGGAAGGTGATATTTCACCGTGCCCTATATATAGGATAGATAGGGTTTTTATTTCTACCGTCTTTTCTTTTTGCAGGCCGTGCAGCTTGTGTTGTTGCCATGGGAACGCCTGGCGGCGGGGCTGAGGGGAAGGGATGCTGTTGAGCTAGGCCATTCCCAAATGGCTTTTAGTGACGCAAACTTGCCAGTAGCAGAAAGCTCCCACCCCATCCCTTCTCACCCACTCACTCACTCACTCACTTTAGCAGCGTCCCTACAATTTGCGATCGACTACAACAATTTCTACTGTAGGCCTCGTCATAATAACGCGGAGGGCCTACGTAACAGCCCTTGGTGCGTGCCCTACGCAGGGTGCCAGTTATTCTCAGATGTTGGCCGAGTGGGTCAAATAAGCCTGGTGGCTGCGATTGGTTAGGGAAGGTAACATAATAGTCCTTTCTCTCTAAAACGTCTTTTAAGTTAAAGTGGCTGGGTAGGCCTGAAACTCGAACTATAAAAAAAGGGAGTGAAAATAGAAGAAATTAGGAAGAGAGTAAAAAAAAAAGTGTCACGAAGATGAAGCGTACTTTTTCGTTACACTTCTCATGGGTCTAAACAATTTCGTTCCAATATATTGCGAATGCTATTTATTACCAGGGCTATTTGTAAGTAATTAAAAAAGCTACATATGCACAAAAATATGGGTTAAATTTTTCAAAATATAAAGATGGTAATAAAAATCGTACAAAATATTCTAAAAATATCTCTATTATGTCTCGTGACGAGAATATTGTACGAAATGGAAATATAAAAATGGAACTTTATCCTTTGAAGAGGTGGTAAAATTCACTTACCTGGGAGCAACAGTAACAAATATAAATGATACTTACTTACTGGCTTTTAAGGAACCCGGAGGTTCATTGCCACCCTCACATAAGCCCGCCACTGATTCCTATCCTGAGCAAGATTAATCCATTCTCTATCATCATATCCCACCTTCCTCAAATCCATTTTAATATTATCTTCCCATCTACGTCTCGGCCTCCCTACAGGTCTTTTTCCCTCCGGCCTCCCAACTAACACTCTATATGCATTTCTGGATTCGTCCATGCGTGCTACATGTCCTGCCCACCTCAAACGTCTGGATTTAATGTTCCTAATTATGTCAGGTGAAGAATACAATGCGTGCAGTTCTGTGTTGTGTAACTTTCTCCATTCTCCTGTAACTTTATCCCTCTTTGCCCCAAATATTTTCCTAAGCACCTTATTCCTCAAACACTCTTAATCTCTTTTCCTCTCTCAAAGTGAGAGTCCAAGTTTCACAACCATAAAGAACAACCGGTAATATAACTGTTTTATAAAAAAATGATACTCGGGAAGAAATTACACACAGAATAAATATGGGAAATGCCTGTTATTATTCGGTTGAGAAGCTTTTATCATCCCGTCTCTTGTCAAAAAACCTGAAAGTTAGAATTTATAAAACAGTTATATTACTGGTTGTTCTTTATGGTTGTGAAACTTGGACTGTCACTTTGAGAGAGGAACATAGGTTGAAGGTGTTTGAGAATAAGGTGCTTAGAAAAATATTTGGGGCTAAGAGGGATAAAGTTACAGGAGAATGGAGAAAGTTACATAACACAGAACTGCACGCATTGTATTCTTCAACTGACATAATTAGGAACAATAAATCCAGACGTTTGAGATGGGCAGGGCATGTAGCACGTATGGGTGAATCCAGAAATGCATATAGTGTTAGTTGGGAGGCCGGAGGGAAAAAGACCTTTGGGGAGGCCGAGACGTAGATGGGAAGATAATATTAAAATGGATTTGAGGGAGGTGGGATATGATGATAGAGACTGGATTGATCTTTCTCAGGATAGGGACCTATAGCGGGCTTATGTGAGGGCGGCAATGAACCTCCGGGTTCCTTAAAAGTCAGGAAGTAAGTAAGTAAGCCAATATAAAATACAAAGTGAAAATACTACCTGCTTCTGCTTTAAGTTGCACCGAACTACTGTTCCATAACTGTAAAATCTTACCACGTTACATCCATAGCAGGACGAGAACTCTTATATTATTGTTAATACTGTAGTACTCTGTTGAACATGGCGTAAGATTTTCTACAGGTAAAATATTCACATTTCACCTATACGAAAAGTTAGGCAGTTAGATTTAAAGTGACTTGTGAAACATATGCTCCAGAAGATCGAAGAATTCACCAATAAGATTAAGTTATCCCAACTGATGGATTTCTGGAGGTCAGATTCGGGCGTGAGGGTAATGCGTAACCTTCTACTCGCCATAAAACGCCATCTATATTCAACTAGAGTTCTTAGGAAAAGAATCTCAGAGCGACCAACAAGTGCTAGAAAAATGAATGGGAAATGAAGCTCTAAGAAGTATAGTTACTGATACAGAGTTAGGTTGTATTGAAATGTACGTATACATACACTGGACTGCAAAAGAAATGCCTATCGATTTGAAATATTATCGTGTTACAAGGACTTCACTTAAGAAACAACAAAAAAGAGATACACAGATGGCATTGCATTCACTCATTCATAGGGCAGGTCTTTAACTGCAAACCCAGCATTCTCCAGTATTTCCTATTTTCTGCCTTCCGCTTTGTCTCCTCATATGATCCACATACCTCAATGTCGTCTATCGTCTGATATCTTCTTCTGCCCGAACTCTTCTCCCATTCACCATTCCTTCCAGTGCATCCTTCAGTAGACAGTTTCTTCTCAACCAGTGATCCAACCAATTCCTTTTCCTCTTTCTAATCAGTTTCAGCATCATTCTTTCTTCACCCACTCTTTCTAGTACGGCTTCGTTTCTTATTCTATCTGACCATTTCACACGCTCCATTCTTCTCCATATCTACATTCCAAATGCTTCTAGTCGCTTCTCTTCACGTCGTCGTAATGCCCATATTTTCTGCCCCATAAAATGCTACACTACACACAAACCACTTCACTGGTTTCTTCCTTAGTTCTTTCTCCAGAGGTCCACAGAAGATGCTCCTTTTCCTATTAAAAGCTTCCTTTGCCATTGCTATTCTCCTTTTGACTTCCTGGTAGAAGCTCATGTTACTGCTTATTGTACACTCCAAGTACAGGGACATCATTTTATTTTTACTAACATTTTTAATATTAACCTGGCTATACCTTTAGAGAACCGTAAACACCGTTTGCTATCCCCCTTCCACGACTGTAGTTCGATGATACTGGCGTAAAACACAAACAAATCACTTTAATAGGTATAGGAGGGAAGAAAAGTAGTTCATCCATTTACGTAAACTAGGAAATATCGCGATTTTGAGTTCGATAATTTTCATCAGGTTTTTATTTAATCAAAATACAGTACTGTGTTAAGAATAAGTTAAGTGTTTTTACTCACGAACTGAGTTATCCATGCGAACTTATTCATTATGCAATGTATATTATACTGTCTACAGCACATTAGCGTACAATATAGAGAATGCAGTTAAATTGAAAAATAATCATAATATGGATATTTAAATACATTTTTGAAAATGGTGGCCTTTCATTTCGATACAGGCTTCAGTTCTTTTGTGCATATTATCGCACTAGAGACTATTGCATCTAATTCCAATTGCCAGTTTCGTCCTTCGTACTAGTAACTCATGTGAAATAATTCTGTACCTACTCTATAAAAGAGTACCTTACGTACTGTAAATTCAATCTTCACTTCTGCCCTACCCGCACAGATAAAATTACACAGACATGCTATCTACTGTCCGTCGAAGTGGTTATGCCGCAGGATCGTAGAAAGGGGAGAAATCACGTGACAGTTAATTACTTAACGAAGCCCTTTTATTTACATTTTAAATAGTTGTATAATACTACGTAAACGTTCAATTCTTAACAGAAATTAATGTTTTCAGAAAAGAGCTAAGACAGCCCAGCTCTTACAGAGGGGCGAGCAGAAGCAGGTGGGGGAAATCGGGATGCGACGTAGGCAAACGGACAGTACCTATGCGAAAATATGATACAATATTGATAGCTCTTTCGTCACTGGAAAACGCGAACATATTTCTGGAACGTACTATACTCACTAACTCAGTGCTGTTTACTATACGCGGCCTTGGTTCTGTGTGGACAGTTGGAACTTCATTAGTAGAAGGGGTGGGAGTGAAGTACATTCAAAAACTCAGGTACAATAAAAACTGAAGTAAAAATAAAATGATGTCCCTGTATATGAAGCTGTCCACTTGCTCTACTGCCTCATTTAGAATTCGAAAGTTTACCTTCTTTACTTTTCTTCCTACTATTTCTCTATTATTGCTCTGGTATCAGTAGCTTGTCCTTGTATGTCTTCAATAAACTATAAATAAACTATAAATTTTATATTTACATTTACATTTATATAAAAAAATTATACATTTGTTGTTAATACAGTGTTTAACTTAACTGGTCTCACATAAATATCGATTGTAACAATGACAGCATCCATGGATATTAAGGAAGGCTTTGGAATACCGTATAAACTGCAATTTCACTATTTTCGTGTAGTATTGTTATTGTTATAAAATTTAAAAAAATGTATATCAATAATTTAAAATGAATTTTTCTTAAATAATAACGTGAACATGTTATAAAAAGTCGTATTTACAAGTTTAAAAAAAAAACTAATTTGAAGAAAATATCTTTCAACCTCGCCAAGTTTGCTAAAGCCTTCGGAAAACAATATAATTTCGTATCGGCATTTCTTTTGCAGCCTAGTGTACATATAACTTAAAAGAAATATCCCTACTTAAATAAAAATAGACCACTGAAAACAAAACACGTCTCTGTAATGAATAATGAGTGTTAAAGGTCACGATTTTAAATAACAAAAATTTTCCAGCGAACTTTCAAGCGACATGCATAATTATTAATGGTCTGAAAACAATTTATTCTTTGTAGATTTAAAAATAGGCACCCCTGTCGCTTATGTAACCCCTTCGTATTCTCAAAAGTAGGCTAGATGTTTATAAATTACTTCTACGCCAACAGTTAGTGCCAACAGAACTCTGTGGGAATATTAAGTCAACTTCAGATCTGAAAATGTAAACACGCGATTATGACCGCCAGAAATCGATTTGTTATAGGTTATAAATATGTAAATGAACATGAATTGAGTTACTGAAATATTTTAATGTGATTTATTAATGCATTCAATGCAAATTATTTTACCAGACCATCAAAATTATAGTCTTCTTTTTTTTCAATATTGCGTTGGTTGCTACGGTAACATGTAGCCATTAAAATCTAAGAAACGTATATTTTTCAAGAAAACATATTACGGTAGAAAATGAGAATTATACTGGTATTTTCACTTCCTATCAATCAATTTATGGTTTCTCAAAACGGGGAATGTTTCAGGCTTTATTCACTAGAGCTCTTCAGAGATTTTTGTCTCACGAATAGGTTCCCTCTTGGATTCTTCTCCATTGCATTTCTGAGGAGATTTATCTGATATGAACATACCATCGCAGTCTTCGGCTTTTCACCAGTGTCATTGCATCCGAATCTTTACACACGCTTCTCAGTTCACTTTTAAAAATCTTCATCAAAATTTTATTTCCGACTGTACTAAGCGATTTTGCTGCTCTAGAATAACTTGTCGGCAGCAATCTCCTCAGAAAATCATTACGTCGTTTGTCTCCATGGCTGCTCCACTTGTGAAAGAGTGACAAAGTTAGCGAAATTGGTCATATAGGCCTAGAATAAGTGTTGTTCACGAGTTGCGAGAGCCAGATCATGAGAAACGAGTTCATTATTGCACATGGTTCCTAGGTTTAATTATTCGGCTAGCCGACATCCTAAACATGATGTGGTTCTCTCAACCTGATTACAAGTTACTTTGATGATAGAGTAATTTATAAAAAAATATGGCCATCCAGATCACCTGACTTAACGTATCGGATTATTTCTTGTGGGGTTATCTTAAAAATGGAGTTTATAAGAATCGACCATGAACAACTGACTTTTTCATATCAAAATAATAATCGAAATCAATGGAATTAACGAGAAAATGTTGCAGCGAACTGCGAGAAACATGTAGCGATGGATACAGATGTGTCTACGGGAAAGAATAGGCTAAATCATTTCCTATATGTACAATGAAGGGAAGCAGTTCTCCCAGAGATATTTACATTTAGAAAAACGTAGCTTCTATCAAACAAAAATAAGAAAATTAAGAAAAACACTCGTTTTATATCAATCACTCTGTAATTTCCGTAATCGAATTTTGGGAACGAAATCCATTACGATATTGGGTGGGCACCGGTTCCATGCATTCCCCGACATTTCATGAGAAAAATTGCTTCCCCATGAGGACTGGAACCAAACATGAAGTCTTAGGCTACAGAAACTTTTATCTTAAGCTACGGTTTGGCTATGACGATCTTCGTCGAACGAACATCGCTGACGACTGAAATCGCCAGCGTTCATCGTCAGAGAGTGGTTTCTTTACCGGCGAACTTCGTAGGTGGATAGTAAATTGTTTTATACAGTTGATCATGTCTGATCAGCTGATAAATGGATGATATGATAACGTTTTAATATAAGTTTTGCCTTGAAAAACAAGTACGGGATCTTTAAAGTAGTTAATGTCATGTTTAGAAATAGATATACAGAGGGCTCTTTTAATTCATAAATATTAAGACATCTTAAAAATGATTCCACCAATTTTAAGGAATATTTCAGACTTTCTCCCGAACATTTTCATTTTGTTTTAAGTTCAATTGAAAATGATATTGTAAAATTACCCACAAAAGTTATTCACAAACCAATAAGCCCAGCTAAAAGATAATGAGTAACTCTAAGGTAAAAACCAATTAAGTTTATATAAACACTTTATTTTTACAATGTTTTTTTTTTTTTTTTTCATTTAGGAGCATTTATTAAGGAAATAATGATACAAATAAAAAATAATGTGAGAAGGAGGTTGTTGCTCTTCTCTCCTTTGCTCGGAATTCCACTTCACTTATTTCACACTCAAACTTTTGCTTCAGTAGCTAAATCTACCGCATCGTGTGTGTATGTTCTTCAATTATGAATCATTTTACTCAAAGTGTATTAACAGTTCTGATTGTTTCAAAATATAGATTTGCTATTGTTCACGTTGGTTTTTCTTTTTGGCTCATGTCGAACAGGGATTTGTGTTTAATCAATTAATATCTCGTCTTCATTAGTGGGTAAATTGTAGAAAGATTTGTTTTACTGCCATTATGGTACGTATGATGTCTAAATCACACGTTATTAAATTATTTAATTCATCACCTACTGTAATTTTACAATTGGTTTCTCGGCGATGATCGCCAGGTTTTTGCCTCCAAGGCAATCGCCGACGATGTTCGTCGAGCCCAGCGACGTTCGTTGACGTTCATCGTCGTAAAGAAACCATGCACATTCAAATCAACGGGACAGAATCCCAGCGAAGATCGCCGTAGACAAACCGTAGCTTTATAGTTAAAAAAAATAACGTGTTACTGACATATCGTATTTTTTGGGAGTGTTGGTGATTTATGGACAAACTTAACAGTACAATGATCGAAGGGGAACCGAGATTACTTGCAGGAAAGTAACACCTAACATTGTTCAGTTTGTGACCACCCTGGAACTTAACTCAAAACACATCAGTTTATTTTTTTGGTACATTTACGCAAAGGCACACATTTAACTCAGTTTTAGTGGTTAAGTAAAAATAAAAATAATGATTTTATGTACGTTGCGATCTTAACATGGGTTCATTTGCAACCCCATAACAAACTCCGTTAATGTATCGAATATGAATGAGGTCTCGCCCACCTCATTACATATTACACGACTAGTATGACTAGTCAGTTTGCTTTTAATACCATTAAGTACGAGAAAAATTCGTACCGGCACCGGGAATCGAACCCAGGACCTCTCAGCTGTGCGCGCTGAGTGCTCTCTAACCAACTGAGCTATGCCGGGACCCGATTCACGACGCCGGCCGAACTCCTCTCGTAGTATCGTGTTACGGCCTTATTGCCTGCATTTAAGACGATACACGTCATATTGTAATTTTTTTTGTAACAACAATGTAATTTATTCGTCACAACAATAATTTCCTTTCTACAATTCACCTTAAACGTTCTCGTCAACAATTGGATCTTCACTCAACACCGTATTCGTTATAGCACTCCACCGACGACAATGACAATTTACTTGGAATATTACGCACAACAATGAACTGTTAATCTTAACTAATATTTACAAGCACTATTTACAAATCAGAACTACCAGTTCTCAGTTCACAGTTCTTCTATCTCAGTCACTCGAGTTCACGGTATCTCGAACCACAGACCTTCAGAGACAGTTCACTGTACTCGAACTCGGGTCCCTCCAACTGCGGTCCACTGCACTCGAACTCAGGTCCCTCCAACTGCGGTCCACTGCACTCGAACTCAGGCCTTCGGATGCTGACGCAGATGCGGACGCACACTCGAGTCGAACTCCGGCTGGCTTCCTTGCTCTGACTTTCTCACTGACTGAATAACTGAAAACTCTAAACTGCCGTCGTTCCTTCGCGACCGTAATTTATAACCACAGCGACGTAACCTCGAAGGTTCCACCCGTCTCTAGAGATGGCATTCCAGAGAAATCCAGGGCCCTCTCCTCTCTACCAGCACCAGATGCGCGCGCAAACTCGTCGCGTGACGTAATACACCCTCTCTCTTCTCTCCACCGCGCGACGTCACTCAATGTTCCGTGGAGCCTGTGCGATCTGCTTTCTTGCGGGACGCTGGTCGTGAGTTCGATTCTCACGTCGCTGTCACAATATATATACAGGAGCGCATATTAAATGACTTTATGGCCATATTCAACAACAGTTTCTTAAAACTGTTAACATCATATATGTATCAAATATGAATGAGGTCTCGCCCACCTCATTACATATTACACGACTAGTATGACTAGTCAGTTTATGTATATCGTGTATCGTCTTAAATGCAGGCAGTAAGGCCGTAACACGATACGAGAGGAGTTCGGCCGGCGTCGTGAATCGGGTCCCGGCATAGCTCAGTTGGTTAGAGAGCACTCAGCGCGCACAGCTGAGAGGTCCTGGGTTCGATTCCCGGTGCCGGTACGAATTTTTCTCGTACTTAATGGTATTAAAACTCCGTTAAGCTAGAAATGAATTCGATCCTATTCATATTTCGCATCTCAAATTTAGATTTTTTATACAGTCGTAAAGATTTTCTCAGCAGCTGCAGCAACTGTTTGCTGGTATTCAATTTAATGTTTGTACTCGGCATAATTTGTGCCAAAGATTTTCTCTGCAATAAACTAGGCTTGTTTATCTTTTTGCCAATATCAGTAGGGTTAGCAGCGGTTGTGTAATAAGAGGAGGATATGGGAGAAGAGAGGGGAGACTCTACGATAAGCCAAGCTCTTCTGCCTCTAGTAAAGAACGTTTCTGGTATCGTATACAAGATGCACCACAAGTCGCTAACACAAATACAAACGTCCCTATTTATAGACTGTTAGGTGACACACTAGTTACCGGTAAGTCAGCTGATATTCCTTCACTGAAGGGGCCAGCGTTCGATTTCCGGGAGATCCCATAAGATTCGTAGTGGATTAAACAGATATAAAACAGGCTTTCCACAAGTAATTCCGATATTCCTGTCTGTGGTTTTTCTTAAGAGGTTAGGTACAGCTTACAGGAGTAAAATTTTGGAGACATTCAACATTTTTTCCTCCATTATATATATATATATATATATATATATATATTTACGATTAAAAAATACTTTTTTTTTTTCAAAATTCAGTTCACTGTACAGTGATGAAAAGTTTTCCACATAATTCAAAAACTATCAAACATTCTGCGATGAAATTTTTGTGTGTATTTATGCATGCCATATCTACAATATGATGCAGGATCACTTCTCTACCTTTGATAGATTGATAAAAATCAATTCATTTTAAAAATGATCAAATATCAGTATTTTCTTCTAACACAAAATAAAAATATATATATTATTTAATAAGGAATGTAGTTGAAAAGTTGTAAACATGAGTTTCAGCAATAAAATAAAAGAGAGATAACATGAATAAGTTAACAAGTTTATGAGTTATGAGAGAAAAGCTTCATCACTACACAAACTGCCATTTTGAATTTTGAAAAAAAAAAAAATGAATAATTTTTTAAATCGTAAAAGTATATTTTTCATATAGCAGAAGGACAGTGTTTTACACAGTAATGGAGGAAAGAAAAAGTTGCATATTTCCAAAACTTTTACTGCTGTAAGCTGTACCTAACCTCTTAAGATATTTCAAATGTCGTAATGAGCCTTAAGAGGTTAGGTACAGCTTACAGTAATAAAATTTTAGAAATATCAAACATTTTTTTTCTTCCATTATCTGTAACTTATACAATAATCAAAATTAATAGGTGTGTTACACTGTTCTTCTGGTATATGAAAAAAAAATACTTTCACAATATAAAAGAATTATTTATATATTTTTTCAAAATCAAAAATGGTGGAAGTTCACTGTGCAGTGATGAAGCGTTTCTCTCACAACTCAGACACTTTTCCAATTTTTTCATTTTCTCTCTCTTTTATTTTATTACTGAAACTCAACTACATTCTTTAACAATTTTTTTTATTTTGTGTTAAAGCAATGTACTCATATTTTACTAATTTTTAATGATTTTATTTTCATCAGAAAATTTATCCAAGGTAGAGAAGTGATTTTGCATCATTTAATATACTGCAGTTCTACGTAAATATATGCAGTATAATAAAGCTGACGAGAGGTGATGGCACCCAAAGTAGTTTTACGTACAGATATCCACCTGTCGATTTTCCCGATTTTAAGGTTGATGTCCCGTAATGTCTGGCGAATCATCGAACTCATCTCGCCAAAATATCGCCTCGATATCAGCAACTGAAGCTTGTTAGCCGCCCAATTGATACAGCATCGTTCAACACATAAAAAGCTCTCCGCACCCTCCTGATTTCTAAGTGTAATGCGTTAAGTGAGACAAGTGATCAACCGACCTAGATCTCATAATTCCTTACCCATTGTCCCATGACACCTTATAAGTTCGCATTCTTGTGTATCTTGTCATTCATCTTTCATCCCTGTTGATTAAATGGTTCATTTTGAGTTAATTCCGATTAATCTGTCAATATCATTTCACTAAAGCCTTGTTCTCTATAGCCTCTAAAATCAGTTAAATGAAATTATAAATAATATGTGCAATGTGCTAATCAGTCTTCGAGACTTCGGATCCAATAGAGCAGTTCAGTGGGAAATCCGCATAACGCCGTACTGAGTATAGTGATAAAGCGTACAGTGGGTGGGGGTACTGTAGAATGAATACCAACAAATACACAAAGAGGGTTGCGAAATTCAAGAAACTAGCACACACTCTTCCTCTACCTCCACAGCCCATTGTTACTAAATGGGGTACATGGCTTAATGCAGCTATTTATTATGCTAAATACTGCCGTATAATTGTGCAGATAATCAACACATTGAGTGACGACTGTTCTGCAATCAGAATAATTGAAGCTCTGGATTTGAAGGTTCTGATGAATAGTTTGGTTTTCATACAAACCTATTTTCAAACTGTGTCAGAAACTATTACACGGTTAGAAAAGTCACAGCAAGAGATGCCGGAAGCCCTCAAATTAATTGAGGAAATGACACAAAGAAGTAACGAGACACCAAGTACATCGGTTACTGCACGTGTAAAACAGAAATGGAAATCAATTTTAACTAAAAATAACGGATATGGAATGTCATATAACATAAGCTGCAAATTAGTGGATATAGAGTGACACGAGAATAAAGGACTGTCTCTTAGAGACTGAAATGATGTTAGGTTTTTTCGTTTTGCTCCTATCACGTCATGCGACGTAGAGCGCAGCTTTTCGTAGTACAAACTTTGTTTAGTAGATAATCGAAAAAGATTTACGTTTGAGACATTGAGAATGTATCTTGTAGTACATTGCAATTCGGTACTGTAACTGCATTTCCTAAAGACGACCAATAGGATAAATGAAGAAATTAAAATTGCTACATGCTTATTTCCACCATTAACACTATGTATAATTAAACACAAATGCTTACAAAAGACAGGAGAATAAATGCTTTTCACATTCTTTTGACATTGTCATTGTGTAATGTATATTTACTTTCAGAATGTACATGTGTGTCTCTTTCCCCATACTACCGTACTCTACTCTGAACAGCAACGTTGTTCTGAACACATCTCTACTTTTCGCTACCTGCAGCGAGTCAACAACCTATACTACATGCACAGTAAACTTATTGTCTCGGGTCCCAATTCTCGAAGTCTAGTGATAATGTATTCTAGTATCGTGCTTTATCACTGTCTGACACATTACCGACGTCCGGAATACATTGCAGTTTACATGAATATTTATGTAATAAACAAGATATATACCACCACGACTGCTTCTGCCGTTATGAATTTCTCTCTTTTTCCACTATAATATTTTAATAAATACAAGGGGAAGCAATCTTTCATATAAGTTATCAGTACAAGCACGTAGCACGAATATTTAAACAAACCGTATTTATTCACTTATTAAATTTCTACTTCAGCTGAATTTATACAGGGACATCATTCTATTTTTACTTCAATTTTTATTGTAACTGCGTTTCTAAATGTACTTGACTCCCACCCCTTTCACTAATGTCCTTGCTAACGTCAGTCACACAAACTTACGGCCGCTGTTGCTAGCAGTGAAGTAAACAGTACAGAGTACAGTGTGTTTCACAAATATGTTGCTTTTTCTATAGACGAAAGAGCTTATATTATTGAAGTTTATTTTCACACAGGTATGGTGTGTAGCATAACTGAATTTATCTTTGTGGACTGAGCACAAGTGAAGATTAGAGTTACCGAAAGTACGGTACCCTATAATATGGCACGGTACTTAACAGCATTATTTAAACAAGAGTTTTGTTTTATTGTTTGTAGGTATGAAGGAAGATGATGAAAACTGGAATTACAATATAACCGAATGTGAACAACAGTTTTTTTTTTTCACAATCTCCTGATTAGATCATTACTGAATATTTTCGAAGAAATGTAATTAATCTGGTAGATAAATTTAGAGCAACAGAGTGCGCAGAAAGGAAGAAAAGTGTAAGATGGCCAACAAAGGTGACAGAAGATGCTATAGAAGATACTAGAGAAAGGATGCAGGGAAGTCCTAATAAGTCAGTCAAGAAGTTAGCTATAGAAATTTGGGTTTCTTACGTAAGTGCTCACAAAATTCTCAGAGATAAATTAGGTTAGTAATATGCTGAATAAAGTAGACATTACATAAAGAATATAACCGCCTGAAGACTTGAGTTTGTGAAAAAAAAAATTGTTACTATTCTACTGTTTTTTGATAAAATACCGTAAAAGTAATGATGAAACTGAAAATCATAATACTGTATTTCCCTACAACATAAATGGATACACTACTTTTCTGTCCTCCTATAGCTAGTAAAATGATTTGTTTACATATTGCACTAGTAACGCCAAACTCCTGTAATGGAAGGGGGTAACAGTGTTTCCGAGTATAGCCAGGCTAATGTTAAAAATGTTGGTAAAAATAAAGTGATGTCCCTGTATTTTACTGCAGGCTACATTCAATTTGCTTGTCTACTCGTAGAATGATGTGAAAAAAGGCTTTAAATAATTTAATTCTCATGTCTTCATTCCATTATCCTCAGCAGCTTCTATTCTTGGAGATGACTTGGTGTTACGTTCGATATTTCGGAGCCATATAGCCTACGGAATGTAAAAAGTGTAAGTGCCATTATTTTAACTGATGATTGTTCATGTCATAACGAAGAAAAAATGTCCTCACAATTCTTTTCTAATTGCAATATTTAACTAATTATTAAAGTTTACATTATTGGACGTTTGGCAACGTTCCTGGATGGGGAGGAGGGTGTTTACAAGTACACAGTACAGCTCAAGCGGGTACAGACATACCGGTACAAAACAGATGCTCTGTTCTAATGCAGGGGCGGACCGTTGTTTACATAAAACGAACAGCAAATACAAACTTTCAATCTCATTAATAGAACATTACGGTAAATTTCCATTTTATTTAACAATATTGCTCCACATTTTATTGCACGTCTAAAAATAAATAATAATGGTTTGCAGTACAAAATCACACGAACTTTTTTTTCTAATGAAAAGTTTTAATCTTTCCCGCTTCTGTATAGCAGTATCTTATTTAAGAAATTTTTGGTTGTGTGATTTTCAGAACGGAGTAAGAGGCTCCCAGTTTCTAATAATCGTTGAGAAACCGCTACAAAATTTCGCCAATTAGGTAACCTTCATTACGCAAAACGTTGACGGTACATCCTTCTTACCTCACTTGAATTATGACGACTTTCTCCATAAATTAATAACATATCACGATATTCCTGAACTGTGAATGACATTTTAAGTAGTTTATCGAATACCTGTACTGAACTGCCATCCGCTCGGCAGGAGACCTTGGACAGGGAGCTTGAACTCAGCTGATCTGTACGTCTGTACAGACTGCTGTCAGCAGCATGAATCCTGCTAAACATGTTGCCAAGTCTCTCACGCCAGAATATTAACAAATTTAAGAATGCATTATTACTTAATTTCACGAAAACCTAATAGAACACAAATATTTATTCAAACTAATATTAACTCTTTGCTAGATATGCATACAGATCTAATTGTTTTCGTAATTTTGCTAACGATATAAACAGTATAAGGGAAATAAAATAAGGAAAGAAATATTATTTTCTGGAAAAACTATCAAGTTTTGACCCATTGGTCCACGCCTGTGGAGTAACGGTCAGCACATCTGGCCGCAAAACCAGGTGGCCCGGGTTCGGTTCCCGGTCGGGCCAAATTACCTGGTTCAGGTTTTTTTCCGGGGTTTTCCCTCAACCTAATATGAGCAAATGCTGGGTAACTTTCGGTGCTGGACCCCGGTCTCATTTCACCGGCACTATCACCTTCATCTCATTCAGACGCTAAATAACCTAAGATGTTGATAAAGCGTGATAAAATAACCTACTAAAACAAAAAAATTGGCCCTATGTTGTATGAACATTTTTTGAACCTGTAGACCGTCCCCGAAGACTGTGAAAAGGACGGTACTTATACCCCTTACATCCTGTATAGAGTCCACACCTGTGGAGTAACGGTCAGCGCGTCTGGCCGCGAAATCAGGTGGCCCGGGTTCGAATCCCGGTCGGGGCAAGTTACCTGGTTGAGGTTTTTTCCGGGGTTTTCCCTCAACCCAATACGAGCAAATGCTGGGTAACTTTCGGTGATGGATCCCGGACCCATTTCACCGGCATTATCACCTTCATTCCATTCAGACGCTAAATAACCTAGATGTTGATGCAGCGACGTAAAATAACTCAATAATAAACAAATTCTGTACAGAGTTGGAATTGCCATTGTTTTTATAAAATATATAACATAACATAAAACATAGCATATCATAATGTGACATGACATATCGTAATGTAACATAACATAAGTCCACCGCTGCAGAACAACGGTTAACATGCCTGAGCGTGAAACTAGTACCCTCGGCTTCAAATCCTGGTTGGGACAAGTTCCCTGGTTGAGGTTTTTTTCCGGGGGTTTCCCTCAACCATTTAAGAGCAAATGCTGGATAATTTTTGGAGCTGAACCCTGGACTCATTTCATTGGCATTATCACCTTCATCTAATACCAACGCTAGATAACCATAGCAGTTGATAAAGGGTCGTAAAATAATCAACTAAAAAGAACCTAATATAATATGCAAAGATTATTATTTCCTTATTCAAAACGCCATTAATTGGGTACTTTCGAACACATATTTGCAGAATATGGTCATTTTAATATCTTCGAAATAATCATTATTCAACGAAGCAGAGGAGGGAGTTATGAGGGGTGGGGAAGTGACACACGTTGGGGGTGGAGAATGTGACGACCGAACAATAACATGAATATCTGACATGAAATACATAAACAAAACAGAAAACAAAGCCAACATAATAGGACGCCATGCGAACCAGAAAAACTGGAGGAAAACAAACCAATATAGCGACTGTCAATTGAAACCCAAACAATACGGCAAAATTATAACGATAGATTCCCTAGCATAATATCGACAATTGAACCTCTCGGTATACGCTGTTTGACAACTTTAAAATAACTCATTTATTAAAACAAGCACAAACGTATTTGCCTAAATGCTGCACAGTCGGGGAACTTGAATGCAACAGATGTAAATGTTACGCCAAAGTTTTACAATGGTGCTATATTTATCGACAAATCACAGTATTTTCTAATTTAATTTTAATTTCGTTCATCTAGAACAGTTATGGGCGTTCGTGTACATTTTTGGCATGTGCCTGCAGTGCATTTATTAGTATCCATTGTTCTGAAGAACCAGAAAATAGGAAATATTGGAGAATGCTGGGCTTGCAGTGAAATACCTGCCCTTTGGCAGAATATTATGAACGAGTTTGGTCTGATTACATGGTTGGGTTTTTTCCGAGGTTTTCTCCAACCATAAGGCAAATGCCAGGTAATGCTTTGGTGAATCCTCGGGCCTCACCTCAACACACTACATCTCGCCAAAAAATTGTAAAAATTGTAGAAAATTTCAAAATTGCAAGAATTGTGAAACATTGTAAAACATTATAAAAAATTTGTAAACACTGCAATTGTAATCTTGTAAAATTTTGACTTGTTCCACATTTTAAAGCTTCATTGCTAATGTAAGGTCTATGGAATATAATAAATGAATGTTCTGAAGAATGTCTACGATCTAGATATTTATTTATTTATTTATTTATTTATTTATTTATTTATTCATTCATTTCTTCATTCATTCTTTTATTCATTCATTTATTTATTCATTTACTTATTTATATATTTATTTATTTACTTATTCATTTATTCATTTACTTATTCATTCACTCACTCAATTATTCACTTAATCAATTAGTTAATTAATTCATTCATTTACTGATTCATTCATTCATTGATTCATTCATCCACTTATTAATTCAATCATTCACTTATTCACTCATTCATTCATTCACTTATTCACTCACTCATTCATTCACTTATTAATTCATTCATTCGCTTATTAATTAATTCATTCACTTATTAATTCATTCATTCACTTATTCACTCACTCATTTATTCACTTATTCACTCATTCATTCACTTATTCACTCACTCATTCATTCACTTATTCACTCACTCATTCATTCACTTATTCACTCACTCATTTATTCACTCATTCACTTATTCACTCACTCATTCATTCACTTATTCACTCACTCATTCATTCACTTATTCACTCACTCATTCATTCACTTATTCACTCACTCATTCATTCACTTATTCACTCACACATTCATTCACTTATTAATTCATTCATTCGCTTATTAATTAATTAATTCATTCATTCACTTATTAATTCATTCATTCGCTTATTCACTCACTCATTCATTCGCTTATTCACTCACTCATTCATTCACTTATTCACTCACTCATTCATTCACTTATTCACTCACTCATTCATTCACTTATTCACTCACTCATTCATTCACTTATTCACTCGTTCATTCATCCACTTATTCACTCACTCATTCATTCATTTATTTATTCATTCACTTATTCACTCACTCATTCACTCACTCACTTATTCACTCACTTATTTATTTATTTATTTATTTGTTTATATTTGTTTATTTATTTATTTATTTATTTATTTATTTATTTATTTATTTGTTTATTTATTTATTTATTTATTTATAGGAACGTACACAAGCTAGATTCCTATAAAGCACATACATTTTAATAAATAATTTAACTTATAATTAGGCCTACTGATAATGATTTGCATGAGCGGCAGTTATGAAGGAAGAATATGTAACCATTTTAATAATAGAAATAAAAGAAAATGAAACCATATGAAATGAATGTGGCTTATAATGAATCAGTATTTAAAAACAAATATATAGAAATTTAACAGATGGATAATAAATTGTACGAGACCTTGAGGGTACTCGTTAGAGCTGTTTGTAGTATTTTCGCTTATAAATATGAATATACAATTTTTTTTCCTTCTGCTCCTATCAAACAGAGAATAATCATCTTTGCAGCGTGTAATAAACAAATGTTGGTGAGTTTTGAGCTGGCCAAAAAAAGGAAATTATTTTGCAATGTTTTAATATAGGCATGGCAGAAAGAAAAGTCGATTGAATTTGCCATTGTCAACAGTTAGGAACACGTATTACAAAAATTTCTAATCTCACACTTTTCAGATTTTCTTCCTCGTCAAAAACCTATTATTTGAAAAAATGAGTGGAATAAAAATAGTACTTTTTCAATTACACAAGCACAAAGTGAGAAATTCCCTTACGTTTATTTTGTTCTATGAAAATGTGACAGGTCTCCACATTTTATTTTTAGAGTTTTCGAAGTTTCATTTCTTTCAGTAGCTTCACTTAAGCGAATGAAAACAACTATTTCAAACAAGAGAACAGAAAATGTCTATAATTTTTATTTCCCTTATAGAAGGAGCCAATTTTATTAATGGTTTCCTTCCATATTTCTTCTATACAAAAATAAAAGTCCTTGCTTCTGACGCCATCTGGCAGCTATGTCCGATCGCCAGATGACATTCTGACAGCAACTGAGCGTGCTACATACAGAAACTCGACGATAATTATTATTGCTCTGCTCTTTCCACTGAAATTGGATATGAAAAATATCAAATTGCACAGAAATCCTTTACAGATAGCTATAAGTTTGTAATTTATTATTATTATTATTATTATTATTATTATTATTATTATTATTATTATTATTATTCAAGAAACTAGTTCGATTAATTAAAATGTGTCTCAGTGAAACGTACAGCAGAGTTCGTATAGGTCAGTCTCTGTCAGATGAGTTTCCAATTCACTGCGGGCTAAAGCAAGGAGATGCACTATCACCTTTACTTTTTAACTTTGCTCTAGAATATGCCATTAGGAAAGTCCAGGAGAACAGGGTTTGGAATTGAACGTGTTACATCAGCTGCTTGTCTATGCGGATGACGTGAATATGTTAAGAGAAAATCCACAAACGATTAGGGAAGGGGACATGTATCAATTTGAGTTCATGAACCATGGTCCGGAAAAGACTGAGGCGAAAGTTAGAAGCAAAAATAGTTGTGTGGAAATGGAATTTTTTAATTTCGTACCACGTGCTCTCCTTCCCTTAACCTTTGGAGCAGTCTCGAAAAATGGTATGGGCCGGATGTCTCCTACGTGGGTACTTCTCCCGATACAATCTGTGAGCTTGTCTACTGTTCCCATTGGCTCATCCGTGTTCGAAAATCAGGTCTGCTTATTCCGCTCTCGTGTACTCCTCCATTTCACTAGGACTGATCGACTGGACACTGCAACTTGTACACATACACTGCTGTCTACAGACGTGCATATCAGGACCGACCATGTCCGTTACACATTACGGTATCTGCATTGCTTTAGTGTAGTTTCCTGTCCCCACCCCTCAGACAGCGCACTGAATGGAATACTGTAAGTAGACAACGTAAACAACGTCAGATGAATACAGTATGTGTAAGATGTACAGATAAATACACATAAATAAGGTGTACAGAGGAATAAAATTATTCCATTTCCACACAACTATTTTTGCTTGTAACTTTCGACTCAGTCATTTTCGGACAAGGGTTCCTTATCTCAAATTGATGCATGTGCCCTTCGCCATCATTCCTGAAAGTTTGTAACACCAGCCCGGAAACACTCTGTAGATTTTAAATACAGAAAATATGTTTCGATGAATAATCAATCCTTTTTTAAGCAAATTTAGATTATCCTTTATTTTTTAAAAATAAGTAGAGAATCTTTAGAAATTTTTGCACGTAATAATGTCATATTGGATGGTAGACTCTGAAAGAGCTCAATAAACTGTACGTAAAAATACTGATGGGTAAAATACGACGAAGAATGACAGATTTATAAATTCTTTTTACGTAATTTCTTGCATAGGTAAGAAATATGAGAATATCATATCAGATGCTGATCAACAATGAAATAAAATTAGGTTTTCTTAATAAATCGGGGTATAAATTCCAAAACATCTTGGTGATTCTCGTGCTCAAGAAAGCCCCATTAGAAATCGGGGCGTTTTCTATAATAACAACATACTAACTCTTGCTGTGTACGAGATACCGCACAAATATCACTCATAATGCAAGCAACGAATAAGAAATAAAAGATGAAAGAGTAGAGAAGGTCTTCTGCAGGAAGGAAAGGGGCAGAGAAGAAGAAGATTTATTAGATATGTGCACATCTCGGAACATGTGTCAGCGGTCATTCCTACAGCCATAAAAGACTCATTTCAGTTCCCCGAGATGCAAGATAGTTCTTTATTGTGTAGCTTCTCTTCACGTAACAGCCACATACTATAAACGCGCGTTGTTTTACGATGGGGCATTAGAGGTCACGGTTAATTTTAGATTACGTTTAAGGAAGGATTATTACACAGTATGTTGAAATCACTTTCAGTAACCATGAAAAAACGTAAAAGTAATACACGCTCCTGGATTCTACGTAAAATCGTTCTCATAATAAGTAATATAATATATAATATTATATTATACAGGGACATCATTTTATTTTTACTTCAATTTTTATTGTACCTGCTTTTCTAAATGTACTTGACTCCTACCTCTTTCATTAAAGTCCTTGCTAAAGTCAGCCACACAAACTTACGGCCGCTGTTGCTAGCAGTGAAATAAACAGTACAGAGTACAGTGTGTTTCAGAAATATGTTGCATTTTCTATAGAAGAAAAAGCTTATATTATTGAAGTTTATTTTCACACAAGTATGGTGTGTAGCATAACTGAATTTATCTGTGTGGACTGAGCACAAGTGAAGATTAGAGTTACCGAAAGTACGGTACCCTGTAATATGGCACGGTACTTAACAGCATTATTTAAACAAGAGTTTTGTTTTACTGTTTGTAAGAATGAAGGACGATGATGGAAATTGGAATTACAATATAACCGAATGTGAACAACAGTTTTTTTTTTTTTTTTTTTCCACAATTTCCTGATTATATCATTACGGAATATTTTCGTAGAAATGTCATTAATCTGGTAGATAAATTTAGAGCAACAGAGTGTACAGAAAGGAAGAAAAGTGTAAGATGGCCAACAAAGGTGACAGAAGATGCTGTAGAAGATGCTAGAGAAAGGATGCAGCGAGGTCCTAATAAGTCGGTCAAGAAGGTAGCTGTAGAAATTGGGGTTCCTTACGGAAGTGCTCACAAAATTCTCAGGAATAAATTAGGTTAGTAATATGCTGAATAAAGTAGACATTACATAATGTATATAACCGCCTGAAGACTTGAGTTTGTGAAAAAAATTGTTACTATTCTACTGTTTTCTGATAAAATACTGTAAAATAATGACCAAACTGAAAATCGTAATACTATATTTCCCTGTAACATAAATGGATACACTACTTTTCTCTCCTTCTATAGCTAGTAAAATGATTTGTTTACATATTGCACTAGCAACTCCAAACTCCTGTAATGGAAGGGGGGTAACAGTGTTTCGAGTATAGCCAGGTTAATGTTAAAAATGTTAGTAAAAATAAAGTGATGTCCCTGTATATGCAATACTAATTCACAGATTTCTTTATTTTCAGATTAGGTGTTAAAATAATTATTCATAGTAAGACAAGAATAATACGAGTACTTATTACATTTTACAGCATTACAAATACTATCTACGCACACCATCACGCGATAAAATCCGATTAACTATGGTTAATATCTTCAGAGCCCGGATTTATGTAAAACAAAAGATAAGTATGTTGAGTTTGATATTTTATATCCATAGGGTTATGCTTTTAATACCTTCCTCATGCTAATAATAATGCTACAGAAAGGAATCATAAAAATATGTGTTAATAAGCCCCTTGTCCACACCTGTGGAATAACGGTCAGTGCGTTTGGCAGCGAAACCAGGTGGCCCGGGTTCGAATCCCGGTCGGGGCAAGTTACCTGGTTGAGATTTTTTCCGGGGTTTTCCCTCAACCCAATACGAGCAAATGCTGGGTAACTTTCGGTGCTGGACCCCGGACTCATTTCACCGGCATTATCACCTACATTTCATTCAGATGCTAAATAACCTAGATGTTAATACAGCGTCGTAAAATAACCCAATAAAAAAATAAGCCTCTTGATTATCCCTCAGAACTGTTTTATTCTGAATTTAAGGCTTTTGATATCTGTCAAATTAATAATAATGTCTTATTGAATTTCATACACAAAAACCATAATATATTTAATTTGTATTCATATACTGTAAATATAAAACTACAAGAAGAGACAACATACTGTAGGCCCATGCTTGACAGAACCTAAATGTATCACAACTGTAGCTTATCATCGCAGTAGCAACTTCGGTCTTAGGTTTTGTATGAAGATAAAGCTAAATTCCCAAACATAGCCTACAATTTGCTAATGCTCCTTATTTTAAAAAAGCAATAAAAATCATTGTTTAGGCAGACAATATAACGTTTCAATTATTGTAATATATGCATTTTTTTAAACTTTTTATTCTGCTAATTAATAAACCATTTATTTTAAAATTTTGTTCAATGCCCCCTGAGCACGAATATGTACTCTTTCTGGGGCGCTAGAGAGATTTTTTATAAAGAACGTAAGGGGTATAAGTGCCATTATTTTAACTGATGATTGTTCATGTCATATGGAAGAAAAAATGCCCTCAACTTTTTTCCAATTGCAATATTTAACTAATTACTAAAGTTTACAATATCAGGCGCCTGGAAACGTTGCTGGATGGGAAGAGAGTTTACAAGTACACGGTACAGCTCAAGCGGATACAGACATACCGGTACAAAACAGATGCTCTGTTCTAATGCAGGAGCGGACCGTTGTTTACATAAAACTAACACCAAATACAAACTTTCAATCTCATTAATTATGGTAAATTTCAATTTTATTTAACAATATTGGCAATACTGGTCGATTTTTTTATTGTACGTCTAAAAATAAATAATAAAGATTTACTGTACAAAAATCACACGAACTTTTTTTCTAATTCAACATTTTAATCTCTCCCGCTTCCATAAAGCAATACCATTTTTAAAGAATTTCTGTTTGTGTGATTTTCGAAACGAGGTAAGAGACTCCTAGTTTATAAATCGTTGAGAAACTGCTACAAAAGTTCGCCGATTAGGTAACCTTCATTGCGGAAAACATTGACGGTACATATTCTTGCCTCACTTGAATTACGACGATTTTCTTCATAAATTAATAACATATGATATTCCTAAACTGTAAATGACATTGTAAGTTGTTTATCGAATACCCTGTACTGAACTGACATCCGCTCTGCAGTAGAGCTATGGACAGGGAGCTTGAACTCAGCTGACTCGTACTTACGTCTGTGCAGAGTACTGCCTGCTGAACGTTGCCACGTCTCTCACTCCAGAATATTAACAAATTTAAGCATGCATTAATACTTAATTCCACAAAAACGTAATAGGACACACAAATTTGTATTTAAACTAATATTAACTCTTTGCTAGATATATCTACTGATGTAATTGTTTTCGTAATTTTACTAACTATATAAGCAGTATACCGCGAATAAAATTCGAGAAGAAATATTTTTTTCTGGGAAACTATCAAGTTTTGACCCTGTGTTGTATGGACATTTTTCATCCTGTAGGCCGTCCCTGACGACTGTGAAAAGGACGGCACTTATACCCATTACACTCTCTATATAAAAGAACTGTGCACCTTCTTTCTAGCAATAAAAATTATTATTATTATTATTATTATTAATATTTGGGGCTAAGCGGGATGAAGTTACAGGAGAATGGAGAAAGTTACACAACACAGAACTGCACGCATTGTATTCTTCACCTGACATAATTAGGAACATTAAATCCAGACGTTTGAGATGGGCAGGGCATGTAGCACGTATGGGCGAATCCAGAAATGCATATAGAGTGTTAGTTGGGAGACCGGAGGAAAAAGACCTTTAGGGAGGCCGAGACGTAGATGGGAGGATAATATTAAAATGGATTTGAGGGAGGTGGGATATGATGATAGAGACTGGATTAATCTTGCGCAGGATAGGGACCGATGGCGGGCTTATGTGAGGGCGGCAATGAACCTTCGAGTTCCTTAAAAGCCATTTGTAAGTAAGTAAGTATTATTATTATTATTATTATTATTATTATTATTATTATTATTATTATTATTATCATGAATATTCTTTTAAAACATAAATAATTTAAAAATGAATAAAGGAATTCTTTTCTGTTTCTACTCGTATAATGTGTGGATCATTGTAATCATTTGTAACCTAAAAAGAACATTTTCATTGTGAAATATTATTCAGACAAAATAATTCAGTGTGACAGTCATCGTTAATAGAACACGGGAGAATACAGCAGATTTATTGACATGATGTTCATTTATTACATTAGTTGTGACTGGATATTTGTAGTGCATATTTTAGTAAATGCTTGTGCATAATTGTATACATATTTCTGCATACATATCAAGGCTCTAATTAGTGGAACTTAGAGTCACAAAGTCCTGATTTAGCCGCACAAATTAAATTATAGGAATAATTAGTAACGGAACCTTGACACGTGGACATGCATACGTCAATAACTAATTATGTTAGCGTATCCTCAACATTTTATAACACAACAAATATACATTCTGGCAATTTCTAATTTCCCGACATATGAAGATATAGCTTCGCGTCGTTCTTCCAAACTATGCCCTCGACTCTGTTTTTTTTAGTTGGCTATTTAACGATGCTGTATCAACTACTAGGTCATTTAGCGTCAATGGGATTGAAGATAACGAGATAGTATTTGGCGAGATGAGACCGAGGATTCGTCATAGATTACCTAACATTCGCCTTACGGTTAGGGAAAACCGAACCATGTGATCAGCCCAAGCGGGAATCGAACCCGCGCCCGAGCACAACTCCGAATCGGTAGGCAAGCGTCTTAGCCGACTGAGCTACGCCGGTGGCTCGATTCCGTTAAAATACACTTACCGCACATGTATTGCAATATATGTAGTATATTTAATAATATTCGTTATTGTTTTCTTTTTATTAATTACAATATTTGTTAAGTAATTATTCTATTCACGAAATAGTCCTAACAAATATTATTTGAGGTTTTAATTTTCTCTAGACTATTACACCTTTACTACGTCATACTACTTACGACCAACAAAACGATACGGAATGATGTGTTTCAACCAATCATGGCTGCTTATCCTACAATTTTTATCACCACCCTTGCATTTGTTTCTATCATCTCCCTAGCATTACTTTGTTCTTATCACCTCCCTATCAATTCTTTGTTTTATCAACTCCCTAGCAATCCTTTGTTTTTATCAACTCCCTAGCATTTGTTTCTTTGTCAACATTGTACTTTCAATAATTGTAGCTTTTAAAATTATTCATGTTTATTTCACCATCCTTTGATTAAAACTTTTCTATAATATATTTTTTAATATTGTTTAGGTTACGTTATAGCTTCTGCTGTATGATATTATGGATAGTCACGTATCAGAAATTGTTGGATATAAGTTATATTGATAAATGGAATGGAATGCAACTTTTGAATAAAAATGAAACTGAATCAACAAAGCCTTCTAGACTAGTAATCGTCCATAGATTATACTGTATAGTTGGCACAATTGGTAACAAGAGAACAGCGTCATCATAAACTACTGCCATGTAGCAGAATATTTATAATGATGAGATGGTACAATAATACATTTTCAAGACAGTTTATTATTTTAGTAAGCCAATTAATATTTTATTGTATTAGAGTACTTCATTTCTTCTAATCTTTATATACTTTCTTCTAATCGTGTAACACTCAATTAAATCCCACTAAAATTTTGATTTTCTCTACATAAATCAAACTCTCTAGTGAGATTACTATAAACTATTCAACTTACAGGATGAATTTGCGATATTGGCCAATAACGTTTCTGAACCGCCTTAAAATTGACCAATCACAGTTTTGTTTCTTGATAAGGCGCTTTGTAAGGAAGCGTCTTATCTAATAAGACGCCTCGTACAATACTCTAGTGCCAATCACAGAAAATCAAGAAATATCGACAAAATTTAACTTTGAAAATTACGTTTTCAATAACTATACTTCAAGTAATAAATACATAAATGTCGGTAAAAACCTTTCGTGTGTTTATTTTGTTAATGTAACATTTCAGTTTATCTTACTTTTGAGGGTAAGTATTGTTGTTTCGTATTTCCGCTCTGAGTAGTTGCCAATAGTATTTAGTATGCCGTGATAGATAGCATTTGTTTTTGAACCTCATTCATTACAAGGAAACATAATAATCAGGCTTCGAGACTTCGGACCCAGTAGAGCAGTTCAGTGGGAAATCCGCATAACGGCGTACTGAGTATAGTGGTAAAGCGTACAGTGGGTGGGGGTACTGTAGAATGAATGCCAACAAATATGCAAAGGAAAACGCTCTTTATTTGAAGGTTCTGACGAATAATTTGGTTTTCATACAAACTGTGTCTGAAACTATTACACGGTTAGAGAAGTCAGAGCAAGAGATCCCGGAAGCCCTCAAATTAATTTAGAAAATGACGCAGAGAATTAATGAAAAATCAAGTACACCGGTTACGGAACGTGTAAAACAGTAGTGGAAATCAATTTTATGTAAAAATAACGGATATGGAATATTGTGTAACATAAACAGCAAATTAGTGGACATAGAGTCACCCGAGAATAAAGGACTGTCTCTTAGAGACTGCAATGATGTTAGGTTTTTTCGTTTTGCTCCTAACACGTCATGCGAAATAGAGCGCAGCTTTCTACAGTACAAACTTTGGCAGATAACCGAAAAAGATTTACGTTTGAGACACTGAGAATGTATCTTGTAGTAGATACATTGCAATTCGGTACTGTAACTGCACTTCCTAAAGACGACCAATAGGGTAAATGAAAAAATTAAAATTCCTACATCCTTATTTCCACCACTAACTGTGTATAATTAAACACAAATGCTAATAAAAGACAGGAGAATAAATGCTTTTCATATTCTTTTGACATTATCATTGTGTAGTATATATTTACTTTCAGAATGTACATATGTGTGTTTCCCCATACTACCGTACTCTACTCTAAATAGCAACGTTGTTACCTCAACACATCTCTATCTACCTGCAGCGAGTCAACAACCTATAGTGCATGCACAGTAAACTTATTGTATCGGGTCCAAAGTCTCGAACCCTGATAATAATGTATTATTGCAACGTTTTATAATTTTATTTTTATTATTATTAATACTACTACTTTATCATTTACGTAAGTAATTCGGTTTTGAAAGTTATTTAATTTTATTCGTTGAATAATCTTATTAAATTTCACTCGTGCAGTTACTACAGATAACTTTACTCGCTACAAAGTTCCCCATGAACGTAACTGTAAAATCAAAACTTCTTGTGTCAAAAGAATATTCGTTCGTTCTTCACAACTAGTTCTACATAATTATTATACCCATCTAGATTTGAATACGAAATCAATCACATTCACGGCGTATTAATTACAAAATCTGCAAGCGATAGCGCCACAAATAACATACTGTAAATGTCACTATATCGTGTTACAAGTTGAAGTAGCCTTCCACACCACAATATAGTTCTCTCAGAGAAGGGAAATAGAAATGTATCGTATGAGTTTACATGACTGGCGGTGATGTCCGAATGCGCGTTCTAACTGGTCAGAACAAATTGCGGGAGATAATGTCAATCAGGGAATACCCAGAATTCAGATGATAACGTGCTTATATGGCAACACGCAACCATTTCAAAATAGAAGACATATCTCAGAAAACACATGCTACGCAATAAAGCATCAGACGACATGTTAGCTGTTCACTGATGTATATTCTGTGAATTTCAATGTAATTTTCAGAAATGTATAGTCGAACCTGGATATCTCTAATAGCTATGGGACGAGTCTCTGGATTGAACAAATTGAAATCACTTTCTCATTTAAAACTAATAATCCACAACTCATTTTGTAAACTCTCTACAACCTGTAAATGCCCTTGCCTGAAAGAATCTGTAGATGTGAAATACCTGGGAATTATTGCTGATCAGCACTTGAAATGGGATAGACAAATCACCTTTTTATGTAACAGGATACGTAAAACAATTTATAAATTTGTAAACCTTCGCCATTACTTGCCTACTCATGTATTACGTTTGGTTTATTTGGCTATAGTTGAATCTGTTATCCAATATGGTATAACTGGATGGGGAGGCATTACAAAAACTGCTCTTTTTCCTCTAATTATGTTGCAAAAACGTATAATCAAAATTTGTTTGAAAAGGCGACTGGATTATCCAACAAATTTGATCCATTCCGAATTGAATGTTTTTAGAATTGACCAAATTTATAAATACTCTTTAATGAAATTCTATCTTAAATATAGAATGAAATTTGTAGCTCAGCCACATGGTCAAAATACAAGACGAAATTAAATTCTTAAATTAGTTGAACCTAAATGTTTCACATCTGCTGCTTTACTACGCAGTACAAATTATGGTCCACGTCTATATAATTCGATAATAAAATTTCATCCAGAATGGACTACTTTAAGCAATGAAATTTTCAGATCCAGAATTAAAAAATTTATAAGACAGACTTCCCTGTATATATATTATGTACCATGTATTGTAAAACAAGTTTATTTCTATCCTAAGTGTATTTTTCTATTTTATCTTGGTTACTATATCAACATGACCTGCACTAATTATACTACTAATAATAATTTAATATTAATCCATCAATCTCAACATCGTCTCTTTTTTCACTCAGTTATTACTAGTATTATTATTTACTAATTTTATTACAATCTTTATGTGAGTTTTTTCTTAAGTATTTTGTCTACAAAGTATGTGTATCTATGTAACGGAACTGTCCCCGAACATCGCAGCTTGACTTCCGAAGAGAAATTGTCCAAGTGTATCTAACATGCTATGGTGTTCCACTGAAATCCCCTGGAAGAGTAAATCCTTCCCGACAAAATATATCAGATTTGAGATTTGATGGACTCCATCATTTTGTTGCTCATTGCAATAGAAGAAGATGTGCTGGGGAAGGGTGTAAGTCCTTTGGTCGGACAATGTGTCAGAAATGTAATGTAGGCTTGTGTGTGACATGTTTCGCTAAATATCATACACCATGAACTGAATGAAGAACTTCAGACCTCATTATTGTATCATAGGCTATTTTTGTATTTTTGTGTAATGACAGTACTGTAAGCGCCCAGTGATACCATATGGTATCAGCCAATATCTAATAGATTATATATTTTTTTTTTTCAGAAATGTGGCATTTCCTTAATTCTTACACTCTTAACACATTAATTTCATAAAAATAACAAAAAAATTCAATAACTATTTTTCTGGGCGCTAACGGGTTAATGTAACAGGTTAGGTTATGTTTGATTAGGTGTGTTGTTACTGGATAATCCGCAATTTTTTTAGTTGATTTCTTGTCAGACAGTACTAGTCTTAATTTCAAAACAAGTTTCAGTGTAAAATCGTGATAACCAATTTCTACGCCGGACCCGTATTTTTAATTAATAAGTCTATTATTGTCATTATTGAGTGTAATTAGTTACCACTGCCACCGGGTATATACCCACTGCAGTGTGAATAAATACATATATACATTATTATTATTATTATTATTATTATTATTATTATTATTATTATTATTAAATGAATCTAATAAATAGCTATTCTCATCTAAAGATTAAGAAGATTAAAATTGAGATAAAACTTAACAATTTTATCCTTCCAGGGAGAAAATCTAAAAATATCAGTATTCATGCATGTACAGAAGAATTATAGAAATACATACTTGGTGGTCACTAATAATAATAATAATAATAATAATAATAATAATAATAATAATAATAATAATATATTATTCAGCGTGGCAATTAATGTTTCTATATACTCCTAACTGAACCGTTGAGCAAAGTAAACATATTACATTTTGTCTGACAGAACAACAAAAAGTTCTCCTCCTCATTCTTTACGAAACCACCTCTTACTGCTTTTAGAGACAGAGTTTGCAGAGCGACATGGTTCCGCCACTGAAGTACGTGAATGAAACACACAACAGTGTACAGTGAACTCCTCGTACTCGTTTGAATGTCTGTGATTACACGATGTAATCACGACACCCGCTTTGGTCACCGCTGTTTTACGTAAAGAAGAAAACTCAAATTCTTTCAATCGTCTATTATCATAATACATTGCTCTCTTAAATTGACTGAGCATATTGGAAATTAAATCAATGACTTTCCCGGAACACGCTCTCAAATGTTTCAAATAAAACGATTTTTATCTCAAAAAGGAAACAAAAACGTGGAGAATTGTATTAAACTTTTTGCTTGAAATTACTCAAAGAATATCGCCCTGAAATTAATTACATTTCTTGCGGTTCACTTTGCATAATACATCATTCTGTTTTCTAATGTTTAACTGTAAAGATTACACACTGGAATATTATTTAATTACACTATAATGTAGCTAACCATTGCTCAGGAGCAGGGACACTTATCTCCGGTTCCTCTTCTTCACCACCGTCGGGCACTGTGAGATACCATATGAAAATCCTGCTTTTCGAAGGCAATTTACGTTTCTGCATGATTCTCTGTTCTGCATACACTACACAGACTGCGTGCATCACTGAATGGGAAGAACAAGCAAGCTGTGTTTGTGTACCTGTCCTCAAATACATCCCCTACCTATCAACCAATCATAGCAAGACATGAATCAAAGAGTATCATTTGCCAAGACATAACACTAGTGGATCAGAGTACAAACACTTTCTGTTACGCAACTAGGAGCCGCTACGGGTATCTGTCCGTATCGTGTACGGAATTCGAGATTATTATTTAGGCTTTGAATAGCTCCTGTATTTATAAATATGCTTATAGGTCTATACAGGATGGACCATAAGTAATGTCATTAATTTTCGGGGATTATTCTTTGAGGTAAGATATTTCAAACAAAAAAGTATAATACAATTTTCCTCGTTTTTGCTTCCTTTTCGAGATAAATGTTGTTTTATATAAAAAATTTAAACTATTGATACTCTATATAAAACTCTAGTTACGAGTAAGCTAGAGTATGCGTCTGTAATATGGTCACCTCAATTCCAATCCCATCAGATTAAAATAGAAAGGATACAGAAAAGATTTTTACGTTATTTATATTTTAAAAAACATCACGTGTCGTCTTATGACAAGGAAATTTCATATAGGCCTAATCAGTTACTTTTTAAATTTAATTATAAAACTTTAACATCACGACGATTAATAAATAGTCAAATTTTACTCTATAAGACTGTTAACGGTATATTGAATAACTGTGATTTTCTTAAATTCCTTCAGTTCAATGTAAAAAAAAAACAGAATTACGTCATAGGCAACCTTTTGTTATTCCCATTCCAAGAACTGTTTTCTTCAAGAACTCTCCATTGTTTGTTATGTGTAATATTTACAACTCTCTGTCTTTAAACTGTGTTTCTCAATTAGATTTCAGTTTAACAGTTGAAAAATTTCATACAATATTAAAAAAAATGTATTTTCTTAGATATTTAAATTATGAAGAAGTGTATTATAATGTTTTTACTCTAGTTTTTAAATAATTTTGCATCATCATATTGACATTTGCCACTATATTAACTGCAATATTGCATTCTAGCATTTATTACCGTTATGTATTTTCTTTCTTTCGTTTGTGTTGTTTGTTTTGTTTTTTTTTTTCTTATTATGTATTTTGTGTATGTATCCGTGTAAGCCACCTGTAATTGGAAGCCTGCTTCTGATGGTGGTGGATTTAAATAAATAAATAAGTAAATAAATAAATAAATTTAAGAGAGCAGTTTATTATGATAATAAATGAGTGAAAGAATTTTAGTTCTGTCCTCTAAATGTGCAGAAATTTGACCGGAACAAATGTAACATTTTAAAATTCCTTTACAGAACGAAAAGTTCGATGACGATTGTATTATTTAATAAATTGAATTCAAGAGATGCGCACTTTAAATTTTAATTTACTGTATTTAAGAAATTGTTGTACAGATGACTTGTTGACATTTATTGTAACAATATTGTACAGTGAAACTTCCCTTAACGGACACTTCCCAACAGCGGACTCCTCTCAATAACGGACATTTTAAAATTCCCCTGCAAAATAACATTGGCCCTTATGATAAAATTCTTCCAAATAGCGGACATTCTCAATAACGGACGCGGACGCTGAAATGTATCTCCCAACAACAATTAAAACTTACAAATAACGGACAATGTGAAAGAAAAAAAAAAAGAAACAGACGGTTGTAAATTAAACGGAATTCTTTGCAACAATCATTATCGTGCGTTTGAACGTTCTTGTACTTCATTGAAGGTAAGCAGCACAGTTGTTAGTTGTGATACTGTACGCGAGCAGTCCGTACTTTCTTAGTTTGTCAAGTTGAGTGTTCGGAAGTACAGTCACATTAAAAATGTCACAAAAACGTAAACGTTTGTCACTAAAAGAGAAAGTGGATATTGTAAAGTATAGTGAGAAGGAGAAATTAAGTGTTCGTGAGTTGGCTACAAAATTTAATGCGGGAAAAACTCAGGTTAGTGAAATTTTGAAAAACAAGGATGTTAATATTTTTTAAATCATACACTGAGAATGCAATTTTAGATTACTTTGTGTAAGGTGAAGTGGTATGGCGACTGATGTTTATTTCATTTACGAAACATTTACTGCTACGATTTCTCTCTGGATGAATACTGCAAACAATCTCGCTGTCTACTGTACTACACTGTAAAATATAGTGTTGAATATGTATGAGAAATTTTGATGTACTGTATACATACTAATGGTTTTCTAAATAGCGGACACTTCTCAATAACGGACATTTAATTTTTCCCTGGCGGTGTCCGCTATTCGGAAGTTTCACTAGAATTAGAATGTTTATTTTTCCCTGCCTTAATCAACACAGTAGTGACGTAAATCATAATATAATACATATTATGCATTCCATCCAATATATTAAAGAAATGTGCATTATGTGCTTCAAGATTTGTCCGACGAGATTGCAGTTGATAGTTGGCTTTGATTGGCTAAAACTCAATATATGCTTATACACCATTGGTGCATTGGTACATGAGCGAAATCATCTAAAGAAAGCATTTGACATGATTACGCAAGATATAACAACCGAGAGTATTTGATGAGAAAGAGGGGAAATGGTAGTGGTAGTGCTATGTACTGTGAACTCTCCCGTGGGCTCATGGTAGTTCGTGGGCAGTCCCCATTCCATGCCCGTCCCATCAGGGAACTAACAGATCATCATCATCATCATCATCATCATCATCATCATCATCATCATCATCGTCACTGTGGTATATAACCTTCGTAATTCGTTCAGTCTGCAAGGAAACTAATCCGACCATCTCATCCTCGGTCTATCAACATTTCTTCTTTCAGTAGGCCAATTGTTCAGTATTATTTCTGTTACAAACAATTCTGCTAATATGACCCTTCCATTGTTGTCTGTATCTTATCGATTAATTTAGACTCTCAGTCCCGAGATCTTATCTAACGTCTTCATTCCTTTTTCTAAAGTAAAACGTTTATGACTGAAAGTCAATTGATAAAATGTAACGGACGTTTTAACATATAACATAATTTAATTCGCAACGACGGTGAGGTACAACATTTAGTTCTGAACGTCACTTATTGATGTGGTGTTTCTTTAGAGGGATAGATTTACTTCCTTGCATGAACGATATTATTTCCTATAAACTCATACCCAGTAACGCCATTAAAAAAAAAAACCAATTGAGATTGAAACACAATAATTCCATTATGAATACTTGTGTATGTGTATATATTATATTACTGAAAACTATAAAACTTGCGTAAGGTAACAATATGATTCATATTTCAGACTGCAATAAAGACGGAAACAACGACGAAAAACCAAGAACAAAAAAATCTTCATGGTATTGCGTTCATTATCTTTTATACAAGAATTACAATCTTTATTTTGTTAATTTGCTGTAATTTCAGAAAGAAACAATAACGTTTTCTTGCGATGCCAGTGCAGACAACTTGTTTTTGCTTGACAAAACGTAAAAACATGTGAAGACCATCTCGAGGTATTCTGTAACCCTGCAACCCTAAAGAGTTTTGTTGGAGATGGGGGCGTGGGTTGTCTATATAATCCGGATATAGCAGCAGTCCAGAAAGGAAGTTAGGGAGGAGAAATGGTGGAAAATTGCCACCCTTAATGCCTGCTCCCTCTAGTCGAAATAGCGGGATGAGTGTGCGGCTAGAATGGCCGGCATGGCTGTTGTTGCTGCTGGACATTCTACCGAAACAAATTTGTCTACAGGGAACAACACAGACAGAGAAAAAAGAGATGGCTCTTGCGACTGGGATTATACACGTTGTCAGTCAGACATATTACACGACTAAAATGCTTGTAATAGGCAATAAATTCGAAAGGAGAATTCGTTTAATCACCAGAATTTCTGTGTAGAGAGCAACATGATTCGAGCAAAAGCTCGAAAGTACATACCGGTACCAAGTTTTTAATTCATAAAATGGATACTGTATTATACCCTGCAATAAAGAACGGAATATAGCATAAAAGGTCTAAAATTTGAGACGACGACACATGCTTTACCATTATGCAGTAAGCTAGGTATATATGTTTAAAAAAATGAGTGTCTTTATGTGTTGCAAATGAGACATACCGGTAGTTTGATTCTTTGAATCATCATTTAAATGACAGTTGCCGTCATCATCATCATCATCATCATCATCATCATTCACTGCTGTAGAATGTACTCGTATGTATGTATGTATGTATGTATGTATGTATGTATGTATGTATGTATGTATTTTTAAGTAGGTTATTTTACGACTCTTTATCAACAGCTTAGGTTATTTAACGTCTGAATGAGATGAAGGTGATAATGCCGGTGAAATGAGTCCGGGGTCCAGCACCGAAAGTTACCCAGCATTTGCTCACATTGGGTTGAGGGAAAACCCGGAAAAAACCTCAACCAGGTAACTTGCCCCGACCGGGAATCGAATCCGGGCCACCTGGTTTCGCGGCCAGACGCGCTAGCCGATATTCCACAGGCGTGGACTGTGTTTATGTATGTATTTTTTATTTTATTGGGTTATTTTACGACTCTGTATCAACATCTAGGTTATTTAGCGTCTGAATGAAATGAAGGTGATAATGCCGGTGAAATGAGTTCTGGGTCCAGCACCGAAAGTTATCCAGCATTTGCTCGTATTGGGTTGAGGGAAAACCCCGGAAAAATCCTCAACCAGGTAACTTGCCCCGACCGGGATTCGAACCCGGGCCATCTGGTTTCGCAGCCAGACGCGCTCACCGTTACTCCACAGGTATGGACCGTGTATGTATGTATGTATGTATGTATGTATGTATGTATGTATGTATGTATGTATGTATGTATGTATATATGTAGACCTATGTATGTATTTATTCACACTGCAAATGGGTATATACCCGTGGCAGTGGTAACTAATTACACTCAATAATGACAATTAATAATAAAGACAATTAATTAAAAAATACAATTAATAATACACTAATAATAATAACAGGGAGCATCCTAAATTAAATGAAGCATGATCACTTAAAATAACATTTAAAGTAAATATAATTTGTATCTTAACCCTAAGTTCGAACTGAAACCCACGAGTATATGTTCATACCTGCACAAGTACCTTTCAGCACTACACTCATTTCGCTGACAACTCACTCACTGCACTGGAACTATGACACATTTCACTGATTCTATCCTGATTTCAGTAACACTTCAAAACATTTCACTGTTCAAATACTTTGCACTGCCACTATAATCTATAAAGCTTCACTGATAGAAACACATTTCACTTACACAACACACTTCACTGAACAACACACTTTTTCGCTGATAAAACACTTCAATAACAAAATATCAATTACACCCTTTAAATAGTGTGTATAATATACTACCGTCTATTAGTAAAGTCCTTCAATCTATTTTTAAATACATTTTTGGTTATTGGTAAAGCATTTAGTAAGTCTGCAGGTAAAGCATTCCAGTCCCTGATAGTATGACTGAGAAAAGAAAACTTTCCAGTGTCTGTCCTCTGTCTTCTTTCCCTCAATTTATGTGAGTGGTCGTTCCTTGAAAATGGTTAACATGTCTGAGCGGGCCCGGGTTCAAATCCTGGTTGAAAAAAGTTACCTCGTTGAGATTTTTCCGACTTTCTCTCCAGCAATCGAAGCAGAATTGTTGTGTAACTTTCGACGTTGGACCTGAGAATTATTTCGCCATCATAATTACACTTCCCCTCTGTCTCATCATCTTAATTTATTTTCAATATTTTGAGCTTGCTTCAATAATTTACTATGTAGGCCCTAATTTAAACACATTTCAGTTAAATATACGTAGCATTAATATGAATTTCTCTGAATTATGTGTATTATTGCAAAGATATACCTGTATCTGTTTGTTGTTGTGTTGAATTGTTGGTAACAACCTATGGACATAAAACACTCCAATTAGGGAACACACTACACGACGTCTGGCAACGCTGCAAACTCTCTTGGTTACAGGCTGGCAAGTGCCATGCGCCTCCAGAAGTATACCAAACAGGAGGAAGGAGAGATGCAAACTCCCTCCCCTGAAAGACAGTGAATGGATTGTAGTGGCTGTAGTAGTACAGAGACATTATTATGACATGAAGACAGAAAACGGCGGGTTACTGGTAGCCCGCTCCCTGCGATGCGCGGGTTGTTAAAGGTGCGGCGTATAGATCCTCAGTCGCCATATGGCATTCGCTGTAATCACAAGTCGTGTTACAAAAGTTTTGATTCTTCAAGTGTATAAAGTTTAGTGATTATTGTGTATTTAGGTAATGCCTCCCAACAAATTATAATTACACGTCCAGGTCAATGAGGGAATTACGGCGTATTTTTGGTACGAAACTAATAAGCAGGGAACGGATTTATATGGACTAAAAATATATGAAATATGTAAATATATATGTAGTTATTTTTACCAAAATATGGAATTAAATATGGATTTTTACCAAAATATGGAATTAAATATGGACTTAAAATTATAAAAATGACTATGTACGTTAAATATTGGTACATTTTAATCAAACTAAACAAAAAATATAATGGACGTACCTTATCTTCCAATGTAGTTTCAACAAAACACAATTTTTATTGTCTGTTACCATAACAATAGGTTACAAACATTTCTTTCAAGTGCTGAAAAGTGAATCTTCTTCTATTGTCTCTGAGGATAGATTTATACTGACTAAAAGAGCGTTCGACGTCACAAGAAGTAACTGGTACATAATTCAATTTCACAATGTCTGCTGGGGATAAGTCCAAGTTAATCTTCACTGTTGATTCACCACTCATCACAGCAACAACCTTTTGTAGTTCTTCATATCCAGGGTTTTTTGAAAGTACAGTGTCCACCTTAGCTCTTACTGCATCTGCAACTTTACCTCTACCACGATTCAGTTGTTCCACAGTACTATTTATAATTTCAAAACTTTCAGATAGTGAAAGGTGCCTATTTTGGAGACTTTTGAGCGTTTTTATGATGCATGAAAATGTATGCTGAATGTGAGCTAAGTCATTCTTCACACTTATGTCACAGGTAACTGTTTTCGCAGTATCAATTGAGACTGCATCTTCAGAGTCCAATGCAAGGAGAACATTGTTAATAGAGTCTATATGTTCGGCATAATATTCAACTGCTTCTAGCCATGTACCCCATCTAGTTAAAATTGGCTTTGGTGGCAATGGAATTTCAGGGTACATTTCTTTCAACACGTTAACTCTACTGGGAGCTTTGAGAAATACTTTTTCACTGATGAAATCAACAAATCTACTTTAGGGAAATTGTCTCTGACCACTTCTGCCACACGATGAAATGCATGCGCCACACAAGTAAAATGAGTCAATTTAGGATATACAACAGATAATGCTTGTCCAGCTTTGACCATATAAGGGGCAGCATCGCTAATAAAGAATAACACATTATCGTACATAATACCCTTTGGCCACAGGATACCCATAGCTTCGTTGAACAGTTTAACTATAGTTTTGTTATTGCACTTTTCTAGAACATCACAATGTAAAAGAATTCGTTCAGAATATTGTTCACTTAACAAACCGATAACTACATTACCAACAAGTCTACCTTCTTTGTCGGGAGTCTCATCAATGGAAACCCAAATTGAACTATCTTTAATTTCATCTCTTATCTTCTGTATTGTCTCATCGTAGATGGATGGAGCATACGTCTTCCTAAGTGTTGACTCATCCGGGATTGTATGTTGAGTATATTTTTCAAGGGATTCCCTGAAGACCTTATTCTTTAGTTTGTAGAGAGGAATATCAGCAGAGATGAGAGAACGGCACAGGTCGATGTTAAACTCAGATCTTACATTCGATGTTGTTGGTTGTGTTAAAAACAATTGTCTCTGCTTGGAATTTAGTTGTTTGTTGGCCTGAAGTTTACTAGTTGTAATGTGTTGTTGCACCAGGAACTTTTGTGTAGATGATACTGCACACTGACACAAATTACAAAATAATATTTTATTGTCAGTTGATAAACCATCTTCTTTAAATTCTGAAATGTAACTTGTTAGTTTTGATTTTAAATTGACTGAATGACGTACTTTTGGCATATTTACCGTCTTTATAGTATGATTTACAAAACTGAACCTATGTGTACTCTGACTGGCATTTAACTGTTGAGCTGCACAACTGAAGTCTGTTAAAAATTTTAAATTAAATTAATACAGTTTTGTAACTTACTTTCCCATTGTTGATAGGACTGCTAATTTTCAAATAACTCTGATGTTAAAGGGATTACTGAACATGTGTTTAAATCTCTATTGTTGAAATGTATTTTTAAAAGTTAATGGAATTTTGTTTTGTTTTATTGTTAAACCTAATATAATATGGACTGTTTTATATGAAATATGGAAAATATATGGAAATTAACGAAAATATGTACTAAACTCTAAAATATGGAAAAATATGGAAAATAAAAGTAGGATTTTTCAACCCTACACATTGTGAAACATAAAGATAATGCAAAATATAAATTATATTAGCTTTATAAGTAAATATGTATTTACATATAAATCCTTTCCCTGCTAATAAGTAATCACTTGTAGGCTCCACGAAGCCCAGATCTAACATCCGGGATTAATGGCATGTTGATCGTATGAAAACTTCTTCGTAATGCGTCAAACAATTAACAAAACACGTCTTTTCAAAATCACACCTAAACCACTGTATTTCCCTCCTCTTTCACATATTGCATTTCTCCACTCCTGTCTATCTTGCGTCTCGTTTTCAAAATTTATCCACCCATCATAACCTAGACACACGATCACAACACTCCTCAATATTATCCATTCCCTCCCACCGAACATCCTCATATTCATCTTCTTTCACTGTGGCTGTTCCTCGGCTTTGGAATTCCCTACCGAGTAATGTCAGGGATTGTCAGACATCAAACCAATTTAAGAATAGACTAACGAGATATTTTTTTAACAATTCTTGTTAACAATCATAGCTGTTTCAGGTTTCTCAATGTTTAATGGTTATATATATCACAGATAAATATCTAAATTCTCTCATTATTATTATTATTATTATTATTATTATTATTATTATTATTATTATTGCTGTTGTTGTTGTTATTAATATTATTATTATTATTATTATTATTATTATTATTATTATTATTACTATTTCTTACCAATGTTTATTATTGTCACACTAACATTACTTATCCAACTTTCATTATTTCCTTTCATGTTGTTTTATGGTCTAGATATTAATGTAATAACTATGTAAGCAAATTGTATTCTATTAGAATTAGAGTCTGGCTGGGCGGAAGAGAAGGCCTACTGGCCTTAGCTCTGCCAGATTAAATAAAATTATTATTATTATTATTATTATTATTATTATTATTATTATTATTATTATTATTATTAAATTATCTCCCAAACAGTTGGTACAATAAATGTTAACAAAGGTTGCCACAGATGTGCGAGTGGTAATGGTAATAAACAACTATTGGGGTGGTTTTTACACTAACCTTTTCTTTCAGAATATCCCAGTAGCATCATAAAGGTATAAAACTACTTCAAAGTTCAACAGAAAAGTTTTTAAGTCCTAGTATTTAATCTCAAAATAACTTTTTCCTAGCATTCCACTTTTTATGCACCACAGTGTACATTATATAAATTGAAAAAGTGAAACAAAGTCGACCTCGTTTTAAACACAGAATTACAAATTTTAACTTAAATGATTTTTAGGAAGGAGATTCATGTTTCACATTTACGTTGATAAAAACAGAAATAGGCTAACCACGATGAATTTGTACGCCTAATGTTATTCCTATGGAACTGTGGGGAATCTGTGTCCACTCATTTCATGGGGCTGAGCCTGCATCATTCTTAGTTTAAATTTCGAGCACGACAAGAGTATGTTGGAAGGGTTATATGCACAAGGGATGGTGATGCAATCCTCTGTTGCTCCAGGCGTTGTATACAAATGACCTCTTTTCTCACCCCCTCAGACCACTTTCCTAGCTACACTATATCGCCTAGAAGCACCAACGGTCTTTGGTGTGGGAGTGTGCAAAAAAGAAAGAAAGACATATGGCTTTCCTTTGCAAATGGTCTCACTGCCTTTTTAATCTACCAAAGGGTTGATTTCTAGAAGACTCCTTTTAGATAAAAGAAATAGGAAAAAAGGAGGTTTTATAGGAGTGGTAGGGAGAAACGCGAAAGGAAATGAAAGCTGGGGGACCAGATTCCCAATAGACCCTTTTCTTAAGGATAGAGAATTGTGGGGCGGAGGCCACCGCTTCAATGCAGGGAAGATCTCCCATAGTTTTTATATAGAAGAAGGGAATCAGAGCTGAACATAATCTATAAAGAAACCAATCGGGATTTGAACTGGTACCAATCTCTGAAAAGAGGCAATCAGCCTCATTTGGACCAGAAGAAGCAACTGGTAAATCCATTACGAACTAAAGATTGATGTTGTCAGCTAAGCGTCTTCAGTTCCCCGATTAATTACTACAGGCTGAACATCCCTGTCACCAGTTCGACCTACTTTCAACATCTTTCAAGATTTGTGGCAGGAAAACCTTAACAGAAAGAATAACAAGCATACTCATTGAAATTATTGTGTGTATACTCGGACATATAGTCTCATTTGTTTCCCTGGTTGAAAGTTTTTTAAGTATTAAAAAAAAAGTCGCTAGAATCACATTGTAGCGTAGGATGTATATGAAAAAAACAAAATTCGATGATTATTAGAGGAGAAAAATTCGCCCCGGCACTGGGGATCGACACGGGTCCTTGGTTCTACGTACCAAGTGCTCTAACCACTGAGCTACGCCGAAGTTCAATCCACAGCACCGGATCGAATCCCTGTCCTCTAGTGCTTTTCTCTTTTGTGGCCTGACTCCAAGTTCGACATATCTGTTGGCATATTATATTAAGTCAACTTTAGAGGAGAGGGATTTCTATCCGGTGCTGTAGATTGAACTTCGGCGTAGCTCAGTGGTTAGAGCACTTGGTACGTAGAACCAACGACCCGGTTTCGATCCCCGTCGCCGGAGCAAATTTTTATCCTCTAATAATCATGTTACCATAACAGGTGTATTCTGTAGGATCAAGAATTAATCTTTACTTAAAGGGTTAGGTACAGCTTACAACAGTAATTTTTTTGGAAATATTCAACATTTTTTTTTCCTCCATTACTGTATCTTGTACAATAATGAAAATTGGTGTGTGTAAATTACTATACTTCTGCTATAAGAAAAAAAAAATACGATTTAAAAAAAAATTATATATATTTTAAATTCAAACTTCACTGTGCAGTGATGAAGCGTTTCCCTCATAACTCATAAACTTGTTAACTTTTTCATGTTCTCTCTCTTCTATTTTATTGCTGAAAGTCATGTTTACAATATCATGCTCTTTCAAATGCATTCCTTAATAAACAATATTTTTTTTTTACTTTGAGTTAGATATTTGACCATTTTTTAAAATGAATTTATTTTTTTATCAGACAATCTATAAAAGGTAGAGAAGTTATTTTGCATCATATTGTAGATATGACATGCATAAATATACACAAAAAATTTCATCACAGAATGTTGGATACTTTTTGAGTTATGAGGGAAACGCTTCATCACTGCACAGTGAACTTTGAAAAAAATATAAATAATTTTTTTAATCGTAAAAATGTGTATATCATATAGTAGAAGGACAGTGTTTTATACATAGGCTTACTAATTTTCATTATTGTACAAGATAGAGCAATGGAGGAAAATAAAAGTTGAATATTTCCAAAGTTTTACTCCTTTAAACTATACCTAACCCCTTAAACAAAATTCGAGACTACATTAAGCTTTTCGATAAAATTTTATTGAATTAACCCGGGGGAGGTCGCTACATAGAGTGTCGTTCAGCATTTGGTTTAGGGTAAAGACGTATTAGATTTTTTCTGTTATATATTTTGAGAGGGTTAAAATAGCGAGGTGAAGTGACAATACGTGTTTCCTTAAGGGGTTAGGTGCAGCTTATAGCAGTAAAATTTTTTGGAAATATTCAACATTTTTTTCCTCCATTACTGTGTCTTGTACAATGATGAAAATTGGTATGTGTAAAACACTGTCCTTCTGCTATATGAAAAAAAAATATGTTTACGATTTAAAAAAATTATATGCATATATATATATTTTTTTTTTCAAAATTTAAAATTGTGGCAGTTTACTGTGCAGTGATGAAGAGTTTCCCTCATAACTCATAAACTTGTTAACTTTTTCATGTTCTCTCTCTTTTATTTTATTGCTGAAACTCATGTTTACAATATCATACTCTTTCAACTACTTTCCTTAATAAATAATATATTTTTTTTTATTTTGTGTTAGATGAAAATACTGATGTGTGACCATTTTTTAAAAATGAATTTATTTTTTATCAGACAATCTATCAAAGGTAGAGGAGTGATCTTGCATCATATTGTAGATATGACATGCACAAATACACACAAAAAATGTCATTATAGAATGTTGGATAGTTTTTCAGTTATGTGGGAAATGCTTCATCACTGCACAGTGAACTGAATTAAAAAAAAAGTAAATAATATTTTTTAATGGTAAATTTTTTTTTCATATAGCAGAAGGACAGTATTTTACACATACTAAATTTCATTATTGTACAAGATACAATAATGGAGGAAAAAATGTTGAATATTTCCAAAAGTTTATTACTGTAAGCTGTACCTAACCCCTTAAGACTTGGGGTTTTCTTTTGATATACCAAACTACATCAGAATAGGAGAAGAAATGTCAGAAAGAAGCGAAATAGGTAGAGGAGTACCTATAACAAGCATACCCTTTATCATCTACCCTGTTCAACATCTACTTGAAGGATTTAGTAAAGAAATGTTTTCAGAAAATGGGAGGAGTGATAGTAGGAGGAATAAGAATAAAATGTATAAGATTTTCTGATGATATGACGCTGTTAGCAGAAGAGGAGATGATACAAAGATATTGTTGTTTAGTCAACTGTTCGAAGACAGGTCTGAACTTCACAAGTGATACCAAGAAGGCACCAATTATGAGGCAACTAGGCCAGGTACTAAGAGATATGAAGAATTTGTAATCGCCCTCGGTAGCGTAGTTGGTATAGCGCTGGCCTTCTATGCTCGAGATTGCGGGTTCGATCCCGGCCGAGGTCGATGGCATTTAAGTGTGTTTAAATGCGACAGGCTCATGTCAGTATATTTACTGGCATGTAAAAGAAATCCTGCGGGACAAAATTCCGGCACACCGGCGACGCTGATATAACCTCTGCAGTTGCGAGCGTCGTTAAATAAACCATATTAAAAAAAAAAGAATTTGTATAACGGGGAAAAACTCTCTCCGGCACTGGGAGTCGAACCCGGGTTTCCAGCTTTACTTGCTGGCGCTTTATCCACTAGGCCAAACCGGATCCAAACTCCGATTCCGGATTGAATCTCATTTTTAAGTTCCACCTACTGTGTTCCCCTTTGTTGGTCTACCCTCATGTACCGTGTCACAGTATGGGTAACACTAGACACAATGTCCAACCACAAGTACAGAGGTGCACTCATTAATAGTGACTAAGTGGCCGGGGTCCGACAGAATATGGCGTAGTCTTGAATCAAAAAGTGATTACTTACGCTTTATCATATTACTATGATGTACTGAAGTAGATGTCTACTGATTAAATGATTGAACGAATTTAAATTTTGTCCTTCAAATGTGAACGAATTTTAATTTTGTCCTTTAAATGTGCAGAAATTTAGTCTGAACAAATGCAACTCTTCGTTCTGAAAAGGAATTTTAAAAATTTACATTTGTTCGGATCAAATTTCTGCATATTTAAAGTACAAAACAGTATAGTATAAAACAAAAATAGTTTCTATGATTTATTATCATAATACATTACTCTCTTAAATTGCGTGAACATATTGATAATTAAATCAATGGCTTTCCCAAAATATCCTGTAAAATTTTTCTTTTTATTTAGTAGGTTATTTTATGATGCTTTGTCAACATCTTAGGTTATTTAGCGTCTGAATGAGATGAATGTGATAATACCGGTAAAATGAGTCCGGGGTCCAGCACTGAGAGTTACCTAGCATTTGCTCATATTGGGTTGAGGGAAAACCCAAGAAAAAACCCTAACCAGGTAACTTCCCCAACCGGGAATCGAACCGTGGCCACCTGGTTTCGCGGCCAGACGCGCTAACCGTTACTCCACAGGCGTGGACTGTAAAATGTTTCATAATTTTTATCTCGAAAAGAAAACAAAAAGAGTATAATTGTACTAAACTTTTTATTTGAGATAATCATAAAGAATATCCCTTCAAATTAATGTCATTACTTACGGTTTATCATGTATTTATTTTAACTAAAAATTACAGTGTATATTTTAATAATTTTCGTAAACATTTCACTCATATTTAACGTTTGTTTTTATATGTAATGAGTTCGTATTAATTGCCATTTAGGAAATATGGTGGTTTCTAAATAATTCCATTAAGTTTCTCTTTGATGTTTTGGTAAAGTCTACTCACATAAGCGTTTTGGACAATTACCATTAACTATAGCAAGCCAGAAAGGGCGAAAATTTCATTAATAACAATGACTGTAGTTGAGGTCTACACGACATCTCTCTCTCTCTCTCTCTCTCTCTCTCCATCCCGTGTCAAATTCTAGGGATAGTATAATATGAAATACTCTTCTGGGGAATGCATAACGTTAATAAGCAAAAGCATGCAAAATATTAAAGGCATGCTGCTAAAATAAGCTAGAAGGTCCGGCAACTACAAGGAGGTTAAACACACGAAAATATTGTACGATAGAACATGATGTGGTGCATTATCTCATATAGAATATCTGATTAAATGTAGCTACTTCATAGCTGCATACCATAACATTTCATAACAATCTACGATAAACTGAAACACTATAAATATTGCAAATCTAGTATTTCAGGTAAAGCTCCCTGTAAAGCAGATCTGAATAATTTCAAGGGAAAAATTGTTCCGGGGCCGGGTATCGATCCCGGGACCTCTGGTTGAACGTACCAGCGCTCTACCAACTGAGCTACCCGGGAACTCCACCCGACACCGTCTCAATATATACGTTACTGTGTACGTTAACAGGAAACCACAATTCCAAGTCACACAGAGATTGTGTGCATTCGATGTGGGTCTCTGGCGTTTCGTCAGCCCACGCGAGTTGTGTGGATATAAAGGGGAAAGTTGAGACGGTGTCGGGAGGAGTTCCCGGGTAGCTCAGTTGGTAGAGCGCTGGTACGTTCAACCAGAGGTCCCGGGATCGATACCCGGCCCCGGAACAATTTTTCCCTTGAAATTATTCACTATAAATATTAATTTTTACTAGGTTGGTATATAAGTTCGCAGCGTTTTTTCATAAGTTTATTAAATACATCAGATACACAAAAGAGAGAAGTTAATCATAAACAATAGAGTAAATCGGGGGAAATGAATATAGGGGGAAGATGCTTATTTCTTTGTAGTTTCACATTCTTCCAAGAGAGAACGCCACGCGCATGTCTTCATAATCACTGAGAGAGTTGAATGTCTGTAGAGTGGAAGACAACTCATTTTGCCACGTGTTCCTGTTGTGAAAAGAAGAAAAAAGAAGAAAACAGCTCATTTTTCTGCTATAAAATAATTGCAAAGTTATGTTAAAATATTGATACATCCTTGAATTCGTAATAACTATGAAACCTTTGCAATGAATATTGTAGTAAAGATTTTTAAAGTTTGTATTGTTAACAACCAACGACCTTATTCCGCCATTTTAGGCTGCGTCACAACACTAGACATCTTACCCCGATACTTGGGGAAAATGCTAATTTTTTTCGGGTTAGGATGGCAACTTGCTGCAAGAGTTTTATTTTTTGTTTTATTGCAGGAAATGTGTAAACATTACGTAAGATCCTCTGATAGAAGTCAGTGGATTGAGGACAGCCTTCAACTTGCGATGGAACGAACATGTTATAACAGAGGGTATGAACTGTTTTAGAGCATCGCAAGCATACGGAATTCCTTACCGTACCCTTAAACGCCTCCCAAAAAAGAATGATGACAAAAAAAATGTACTGGATTGAATTCATTGTGTGCAAGAAGTAATTTCACGAGTCTTGCACTCGGCGATAAAATATGTGCAATGACTGTGTTGCTGAGTAGTGATAAACGGTGAGAAAGTGTCCATGAGCTTTAGATTAAGTCATTTTTGTTATATACATGTGTCAAACCAAGTTCAGGTAAAATACATATATCAGTAAATATGTTAATTATTGTATTTGCCATCTTACCCGACTATCGGGGAAAGATGCCTACAGTGCAGGTAAGAAGAAAACCTGTATCTATAAACAAGTTAATTAATGTTTTCTGTTTTGTACCAAAAATATAGTTTCAAAATACCTTCAAGACTTTGATATTTCAATATGAAATTCAAAATTAAATGAACAGTATCTTAAATTTTCAATCAAAGCAAAAGTAAGGCATCTTCCCCCGATCCACTCTATATTCTCCCTCACTATTTACAACAGTCTGCCAACGTTGGAGTAGTTTTTCGATTCCACGCCTGTAGAAATCGCGTGGTTTTGAGTTAAAGAAGTCGTCGAGCCATGTTCGGAGCGCATTTTCATCCAGAAAGAAAGTTCCTTGAAGGTTGTTCGATAGAGAGCAGAAAAGGTGAAAAATATGAGAGCGCAAGATCAGGTGAATAAGGTAGGTGCGGAATGACTTCCCAACCCAACTCCTGGATAGTGTTTTGTGTCAGGTTAACAGAGTGCGGACGGGCGTTATCGTGGAGTAGCATCACATCACGCAGTCTTGTTGGTCGTTTTTCTTGAACTGCCTGTGCAAGACGTCTCAATTGGTGGGAATAAATGTCGCACGATGGTGGAATGCTCGCAGTTCATCACATTTGCCATTTCTCGGGTACACTGACATGGATCATTGTGGATTAATGTGTTTAAGGGGTTAGGTACAGCTTACAGTAGTACAATTTTGGAAATATTCAGCATTTTTTTCAGTCATTACTGTAACTTGTACAATAATTAAAATTAGTATGTGTAAAATACTGTCCTTCTGCTATATGAAAAAAATATTTTTAAGATAAAAAAAATATTTATTTATTTATTTTTCAAAATTTCAAACGGTAGCAGTTCACTCTGCAGTGATGAAGCATTTCCCTCATAAATAAAAAATTATCCAACATTCTGCGATGAAATTTTTTGTGTGTATTTATGCATGTCATATCTATAATTTGATGCAAAACCACTTCTCTATCTTTGATAGATTGCCTGATAAAAATACATTCATTTTAAGGGGACACTTATGTGAGTTTTAAATCTTTTACAATTTTCATCCAAAATTTATGAATTTTAAACTACATAACCATGCCTAGAATACTGCCATCTGTATAAAAGTTGGTGCCATTAGGGCTAATAGTTTTGAAATGATGATTTTTAAATGTATTTTATATTGACGTTACTAAAAGGGCTCCTTGCGTCACGATTTTCACAACTTTTAGTTTATATTAGCTCAAAAGCTTCAAAATAGTAATGGGAATATAAATTAATTAGCTTTTTGAGCATGGTGTAAATAGAGAGTCACAATAATTTTTAAGTGGATTTTCTTAATTTTTCACAATTATTTCACCATAGTGTCCCCTTAAAAATGGTCAAATATTTTCTTCTAACGCAAAATAAGAAAAAATATATTTTTTATTAAGGAATGTAGTTGAAAGAGCATGCAAGAACATGAGTTTCAGCAATAAAATAAAAGAGAGATAACATGAAAAAGTTAAACAGTTTATCAGTTATGAGGGAAACGCTTCATCACTGCACAGTGAACTGCCACCATTTTAAATTTTGGAAAAAAAAAAATATATATATATAAATAATTTTTTTAAATCGTAAAAATATTTTTTTCCATATGGCAAGAGGACAGTGTTTTACACATAGCAATTTTCATTATCGTACAATATATAGTAATGGAGAAAAAAATGTTAAACATTTCCAAAAATTTTATTGCTGTAAGCTGTAACTAACTCCTTAAACGGTCTTCATCACACCCCGAAGGTCTACCTGAACGTGGAGTGTCACTAATATCAAAACGACCCTCCTTAAAACGAGAAAACCATTTTCTTGCCGTGCTCTCTCCGATAGCATTGTCCCCATACATGGCGCAAATATTTCTGGCCGCTCGTTTCACGGTCAGGTACGCTAATCGTTACTCCACAGCGGTGAACTTCAGAAGAATTAAATTAGAACAAAACTGTTCTGCATTAACAAAGAAATCCTTCCCTGAGCTTCAGAAACAGAACGGTAGCGAAAGTTTGATAATGGTTTTTCTCTGGGGACAAAGTTCTGTAGTGATGTTGGACTGGGAATGTTGGCAACACCAGTTGGCTGCTGTGGAGCCTGAGTGGTCGATTAACCCGTTCTCCACCCAGTCTGCCACTGTTATAGGTCAAAGGTCTCGTCGTTCTCGCTCCTAATGCTTTGGAGCAAAATTATTAGCGAAGCTGCACTGATTTCTGTAAGTCCATCAAGTGTTAAAGTTCTCAGAATACAGTTAATTCTGCTCTATATGCTGGTTTCCGAAGGAAATTGAAGCATCCATGAGCACGCACGTAGCACTATCTTAAAGTTGTCCATAGAAAGATATATGGCGAACTTACAAAATCATATCTAGGCTATATTAAATATTACTACAATTTACAGAATGAACCATAAGTCTGTGGCTGGGAGGAAAAATATCTTAAGTCAATTTTTTGTGAAAATTAGATTTTTATATAGGGTAAACTAGGGTCTGTTGGACAGTCGGGCATGTTGGACACTTCGTACTTTAACGTGTTACCTCGCCACTTGTGGGCACCACATTCTGCTAGAAGTCAATGACGGAAGTAGCCACGAGTGGGGCTACTTCCGTCATTGACTTCTAGCAGAATGTGGTGCCCACAAGTGGCGAGGTAACACGTTAAAGTACAGAGTGTCCAACATGCCCCACTGTCCAACAGACCCTAGTTTACCCTATTCTAAAAGTGGAAACAATTTTCTACAATCTGGTAAAACGGTTAAAGTCAAATAAGACTCCTGACTGGATTTATAGAGCATTACCAAATGTCCTAAGTACTTTTTGAATCGAGCACACACAGAATAAAGGACTTAAGAACATGTAATACTTTATTCCTTACAAACCATCACATATTTACTTTCCATGCTTCCCTATTAAAAAGGTCTAACTTGTATTTTAGCTATTTTATCACATACTGATGCCCTTTCCTTTTAAAACTTTTAAGTATCAGGGTAAACAGTCCTGTAATTGTTTAAGACCCATTTTGCATTCCTAATAATTTACATTTCTCCCTTCTACTCAGTTTGGTTTCTAGTCTTAAAAGGGCTTAAGTGCGGCTATTTTTGGAAATAATAAAAAAAATTGTTAAATGAGCAACATTACCTATTTTAGAAAAAATATCAACAATTAATATCCATGAAAAACCTCTTAATTAAAAAAACTCTATAATTGTCGATGAAAGAGTAATGGAACGGAGAAAAATTCTCTCCGGCGCCAGGATTTGAACCCGGGTTTTCAGCGCTACGTGCTGATGCTTTATCCACTAGACGGAACCCAAGAGTTGGAACTTAATCTGAGATGATTCTGTCCGACGCCGGGGTGGGTAACCGGTGTGACTTAGTGGATAAAGCATCAGCACGTAGAGCTGAAAACCCGGGTTCAAATCCCGGCACCGGAGAGAATTTTTCTCCGTTCCATTACTCTTTCATCGTATGATGACACAGAATATCTGCATGGAAATATCATATGTACTTCGGTACATTAAAATAATATATATGATATGCGTAAATCACTTCGTGATTTAAGACGGCGCTTATTCCGTCGGATCCCGGCCAACTAGTCACTCATTACGAGTGCACCTCAGCACATGTGTGGACTTTAGTCCTACATTCATAGACATCTATGACGTAGTGCAGAGGGCGGCCACTAGAGGGAACCCAAGAGTTGGAACTTAATCTGAGACGATTCTGTCCGACGCCGGGGTGGGTATCCGGTGTGGCTTAGTGGATAAAGCATCAGCACGTAGAGCTGAAAACCCGGGTTCAAATCCCGGCGCCGGAGAGAATTTTTCTCCGTTCCATTACTCTTTCATCGTATGATGACGCAGAATATCTGCATGGAAATATCACATGTACTTCGGTACATTAAAATAATATATACAATAATATATATCTATAATTGACACCAATTTCAATCTTTCTACTGCTCTCCTGAAAAGTATAAAATTTTTACTTTTTCCTCCCGGCCACAGAAGTAATGTCATTGCTATCATAGGAGCTACGACATGATAAATGTTAAAGGAGCGGAAAAATATCATAATACGATTATTTCCGAAGTTTTACGAACGTTAATATGCTTTACAAAATACGTCACTACTGACGTCAATACAGCGTTAATGTTTACCGTACGACGAGGGTGAAAACTCTAATATCTAAATGAATTCTTCAGAAACTGGTACATTTTGGCGACCCGAAGAGTTTTCATCAGGATATGACAGACTTAGCTCTAAATCATGACGATCCCGGAAGATATATAGGCCTACCAGTGATTTCCAGTTTAGTAAGTCAGCTATAATGGTTGAGAGACCATTGTAAGGACCACGCGTTACCTTCTACTGGTCACATGATCGCTCACCTCTTCTGAGGTATGTTGACATAAAGCTAACAATCGCCTGGTTTGCCTTGGGTCATTATGGGCTCTCACTTAACGTATTATTATTATTATTATTATTATTATTATTATTATTATTATTATTATTATTATTATTATTATCATTATTATTAAAGCCAGTAAGTAAGTATTATTATTATTACTACTATTATTATCATTATTATTATTATTACTACTATTATTATCATTATTATTACTACTACTACTACTACTACTACTACTACTATTATTATTATTATTATTATTATTATTATTATTATTATTATTATTATTATTACAGAAGAGGAAATGATGCTGGAGCGAAAGACAGCTGTGAGCAGTATGGAATGAAGATAAATGCCAACAAGACGAAGACCATGATCATAGGAAGAAAAGTAAAGAAGGTAAACTTACGAATTCTAAATGAAGCAGTAGAGCAAGTTGGCAGTTTCAAATACTTGGGATGTATTACAAGCAGTAACATGAGCTGCTGCCAAAAAGTCAAAAGGAGAATAGCAATGGCAAAGGAAGCTTTTAATAGAAAAAGGAGCATCTTCTGCGGATCTCTGGAGAAAGAACTAAGGAAGAGACTAGTGAAGTGCTTTGCGTGGAAGGTAGCATTGTATGGGGGGCAGAAACATAGACATTACGACGAAGTGACGAGAAGTGAAATGTGGATATGGAAAAGAATGGACCATGTGAAGTGGACAGACAGAATAAGAAATGAAGCTGTGTTGGAAAGAGTGGATGAAGAAAGAATGATGCTGAAACTGATCAGAAAGGGGAAAAGAAATTGGCTGGGTCACTGGCTGAGAGGAAACTGCTTTCTGAAGGATGCACTGGAAGGAATGGTGAACGGGAGAAGAGTTCGAGTCAAAAGAAGATATCAGATGATAGACGACATTAAGATATATGTATCATATGAGGAGACAAAGAGGAAGGCAGAAAATAGAAAAGACTGGGGAAAGCTGGGTTTGCAGTGAAAGATCCTTGAGCAGAACACTATGAATGAATGAATTATTATTGTTATTATTATAAATACTATACTTACTTACTGGCCTTTAAGGAACCTGGAGGTTCATTGCCGCCCTCACATAAGCCCGCCATTGGTCTCTATCCTGAGCAAGATTAATCCATTCTCTATCATCATATTCCACCTCCCTGAAATCCATTTTAATGTTATCTTCCCATCTACATCTCGGCCTCCCTAAAGGTCTTTTTCCCTCCGGCCTCCCAACTAACACTTTATACGCATTTCGGGATTCGCCATACGTGCTACATGCCCTGCCCATCTCAAACGTCTGGATTTAATGTTCGTAATTATGTCAGGTAAAGAATGCAATGCGTGCAGTTCTGTGTTGTGTAACTTTCTACATTCTCCTATAACTTCATCCCTCTTAGCCCCAAATATTTTCCTAAGCACCTTATTCTCAAATACCCTTAACCTATATCCCTCTCTCAAAGTGAGAGTCCAAGTTTCACAACCATAAAGAACAACCGGTAATATAACTGTTTTATAAATTCTAACTTTCAGATTTTTTGACAGCAGACTGGATGATAAAACTTCTCAACCGAATAATAACACGCATTTCCCATATTTATTCTGCGTTTAATTTCCTCCCGAGAATCAGTTATTTTTGTTACTGTTGCTCCAAGATATTTGAACTTCTCCACCTCTTCAAAAGATAAATTTCCAATTTTTATATTTTATATTATTACAACTAATATATTTATTATTATTATTATTATTATTATTATTATTATTATTATTATTATTATTATTAGTATTAGTATTAGTATTATTATTATTGAAGTTAACTGGTTGATAATCAAATACTGAGTAAATGAAGACTTTAAAGTAAATAATAAAGTTGCACTTTCTGGAGGATTCAGTACTCGTAATTGCTTCAATGGAAACGTCTGTGCTGTCGATTTTCCATTCCTCTGGAGAGAACTGTACACTGGGGTCACGCCGAGCGGTGCATACCGGGTAATATATCCCTTTTTATGTTTTTGATACAATGATGGGCCTGTAATAATCCCTTTCCCTGCTCATCGAATAATATTTCTCCCCCTGGAGCAACATTGGTTGCAGCTCTCCATCTCCGGCTAGCGAGCCCCTCCTGAATGTAGGCCACCAGACGAGCCTCGTAACACAGTACACACACTCCAGTAAGTTTTCAATTATTTCATAAGGTCATGCCAATAACTTCAATGTGGAACTAGTGAAGACGGGAGAAGCCATCCGTCTAGTTTTCATCTTACATCATACCATCACACAGCCACTCTCAAATACAGGGTGTTAGGAATTTTGTTCTCATTCTTGAGACTGACAGGGAAGTATATAGAATGAACCATACGTGTTGTCATTAATTTCAGGATGTTAGTCTTAGAGATATTTCAAACAAAAAAGTGTAATACAGTTTTGCCCGTTTTTGCTTCATTTTCGAGATAAATATTGTTTTATATGAAGCATTTCATAGCGTGTTTTGGGAAAGCCATTCATTTAATTCTCAATATGCTCAGTCAATTTAAGAGAGCGATTTATTGTGACTATTACACTCTTACTACGTCATACTACTTTTGACCAATAAAACGGTACGAAAGGACGTATTTCAACCAATCATGGCTGCTTATCGCACAATTTCATCGCGTCCCTAGCATTTGTTTAATTTTATCGCGTCCCTAGCATTTGTTTCTTTGTTTGCCAACATTTGAAACTGCGCTGGTCTGGACGTCAAAAAAAAAAAAAAAAAAAAAAAAAAATATATATATATATATATATAATTACAAACCACTCCAGTCGATGCACAGCAGTTTCAAATATGACTCGCATTGGCATTTAAGTACAAGAATTAATAAAAATCACTGATCATACCTATGCATCTTCTGAAATCCGATTTATACATAAATGAAGAGCACCATTCGGAAATCCTGAATAAGTTGAATACACCATGTAGGCCTAAATCAACGAGTTCCACTTCTATTACGCACACGTCCAATATAACATCAATTGAACCACCAACCACATTCAAATTTGAAAATTGTACATTCAATAATTATTCCTTTTCAAATTATTCATGTTTATTTTTTATGTCATCGTCGTTAATTAAAACTTTTCTAACACTTGTGTACAGTATATTAGTGAGGTTATGTTATAGCTTCTGCTATATGATATTATGGATAGTCACGTATCAGAGATTGTTTAATATTAAGATTTATTGAAAATCATCTGTCAAGTGACGTTGATTACTGGGATTCGGATAATTGAAGTGGAATGCAACTGTTTTAATAATAAAAATGAAACTGAATCAACAAAGCCTTCTTGACTAGTAACATTGCCATCGTGTATAAATATAGATCGAGAACTTCTCGACGAGAAGGCATTGCTCACTACTGCCATCTAGCATGCATCTACCGTAATATTTTTAATGTTGAGATGGTACAATAATACATTTGAAGACAGTTGTATTTTCGTAAATCAATTAATATTTTATTGTATTGGAGTACTTCGTTACTTCTAATCTTGATATACTTTTTTCTAATCGTGCAATAGTCAATTAAATCCCACTCGAGTTTTGATTTTCTCTAGATAAATCAAAACGTCTAGTGAGATTACTGTTGATAATAAATGATTGAAAGAATTTCAGGTTGGCCTTTAAATGTGCTGAAATTTGATCTGAACAAATGTAACTTTTCATTCTGGAAAGGAATTTAAAAATATTGGATTTTTTTGGATCAAATTTCTGCACATTTAAAGATAAAACTAAAATTCTTTCAATAATTAATCAACAGTAATCTCACTAGAGGTTTCGATTTATCTAGAGAAAATCAAAACTCGAGTGGGATTTAATTGAATATTACACGATTAGAAGAAAGTATATAAAGATTAGAAGTAACGAAGTACTCCAATACAATAAAATATTAATTGACTTCGAAAATACATGTCTTCAAATGTATTATTGTACCATCTCAACATTACAAATATTACGTTAGATGGCAGTAGTGTGTTATGATTAGCTGTTTTCTTGTTATCAGTTGTGCCAACTATGGAATCTTCATTCAACTCTGTGGACGGTTACTGGTCAAGAAGGCTTTGTTGATTCGGTTTCATTTCTATTAAAACAGTTGCATTCCACTTTATTTATCCCGATCCCAGTAATCAACGTCAATTGACAGATGATTTTCAATAAATCTTAGTATTAAACAATCTCTGATACGTGACTATCCATAATATCATATAGCAGAAGCTATAACATAACCTAAATAATATAAACAAGTTTTAGAAAAGTTTTAATCAGGGATGATGAAATAAACAAGAAAAGTTTTAATTAACGGTGTTGAAATAAAAAATAAACATTAATAATTTTAAAAGAAACAATTATTGAAAGTACAATTTTCAAATTTGAATGTTTTAGTGGTTGGTGGTTCAGTTGATGTTATATTGGACGTGTGCGTAAAAGAAGTGAACTCGCTGATGTACATGGTGTATTCCTCTACTTATTCAGGATTTCTGAATGGTGCTCTTCATTTATTTGTAAATAGGATTTCAGGGAAGATGCATAGCTATGACCAGTTATCTTTATTAATTCTTGTTCTTGAATGTCAATGCGAGTCATATTTGAAACTGGTGTGCATCTATTGGAGGGGTTTGTAATTTTCTGTTTTTTTTTTTTTTTTTTTTTGACGTCCAGACCAGTGCAGTTTGAAATGTTGGCAAACAAAGAAACAAATACTAGGGTACTGATGAGAATAAACAAATGCTAGGGACACGATAAAATTAAACAAATGCTAGGGACGCGATAAAATTGTGCGATAAACAGCCATGATTGGTTGAAAGACATCCTTTCGTACCGTTTTATTGGTCAAAAGTAGTATGACGTAGTAAAAGTGTAATAGTCATCATAATACATCACTCTCTTAAACTGACCGACCTTATTGGGAATTAAATCAATGGCTTTCACAAAACACGCTATGAAATGTTTCATTTAAAACAATTTTTATCTCGAAAAGCAAGCAAAAATCAGCAATATTGTACTTAACTCTCCCGTTTGAAATATGTCAAAGAATAAGCGTATGAAATAATTAATGACATTACTTACGGTTCAGCCTGTATAATTTACTCAGCACAGGAAAAACGTAATCAATACCTAGAGGATAATATAAAGATTAAGTAGAGATTAATCTGTTAGAGTATATGAATGTATAAATTAGTGTCGATTATTTTATGAAGGAATTCATTATGTAAATTTTAACTTATTTATCACCTTTAACCAGTGGCGGCTCGTGATAAAATATTATGTGTGTTCACAATTTTGTGGTTCAAAAATCGAAGAGAATTTGAAATTGTACGTTTAGTCTAATATGAAATGTCATGATTCCAATGTTTCACTATCGAAAAAAAACAGTATATAGATTCAAAACAACATATAATAATAATAATAATAATAATAATAATAATAATAATAATAATAATAATAGGAGTAATAATAATAGTAATAGTAATGAAACTCAGTCTTTCTATTTCCAATTTTTCCTGGTAAGCCAGTTTACCCAGTTCTTTACTGTTCCAAATTTCATTGAACAGAGTTCATTGTTTACGTTTGTTAATAACGAATACATATCACAGTCCCGTTATTTACAAACGCGTGTGTTCAGTAATATATTTTTATTCACAACACACTGATACACTATAGCCTATACCAGTACTGTAATCCCATTCGCATAGATTGATTACTATAAATACATGCCAGTAAATATTATTCTTAAATATTATACACTACCATACAGATACTTAAATTCATACCACTACCACATTCAGCCAGCACGTGTTTGAAAGTCAAACTATGCTATTATGCCGACACTGAAGTATAGTAATTCACAAACTACACTCTCATAGCAGCACTGTACACACATCTACGTAAAGTTATAAAGGTTCCTACAGTCAGATGCTGACATCTACAGGCTTTTAAATTTCCTCCTCGAGATATAGCACGGTGAACGATAGGCATCGATGGACCTGACATCTGTAGGATAGATACTCATCATGTTCACTTAACGCTTTGTGCTCTTGACGAGTCATAAGCGACCAGGTAAAGAAATTTTTCTCCCGCGCATGCGTGAAATTCCTGTAACCATCTCGAAAAGAGCACGGCTTGTACGTGAACGGATGTTGCCAAGTTTAGATAAGAAGTTTATGCAAGATGCGGGAAGTTTAAAATACTCGATTCTGATATTATACATCCCCACTACGTCAATACGGTATCAAATAATAAAACTAGTCGTGCATTAATGAAAACAAGGTGTTCACGTGCTCTTATTGACGCACCGCCACTGCCTTTAACACTAGCCATAATTTAAGAAACAGTGGAAATCAGATTCCAATTCAAATAAATATGTTATGGTATACTTTAATACTCTTTGCACATTTGTCTGGAGAGACACAGAAAAAGATTAAGAAAATATTAATTCTAACTCCAACCTCATTGCATAATGCCAGCTATTTATAATACAATCTGAAACGTAAATATGAAATGAATAATTAAATTCTCCTTCTCTTATTGCCTCGAGTAAGTCTAAAAACCCATTCCGACAACTGGAGCTGTTTTTTTGTTGGTCATTTAACGACGCTGTATCAACTGCTAGATTACTTAGTGTGGGATGATAATAGAGAGATTGTATTTGACGAGATAAGGCTGAGTATTGACCATAGATTACGTGACATTCGCCTTACAGTTGGGGAAATCTCGGAAAAAACAACCAGGTAATCAGCCCAAGCGGGAATCGAACCATGTCCGAGCGCAACTCTGGATAGTCAGGCAAGCGCCGCAGGATGTAGAGCCTATGGAATGGCAAGCGTGCCAATTCGCTGACAGAATCCCTCTTGAGAGATACCATAAACCAGGGATACAGAACTGGCGAGAGAGGGTGACGTATCTGTGGGCCGTACGCAATCACATAAGACAGACACTGAATACAAATCCCCTCCCCTACCAAGTCAATGACGTGGGGACGGAAGGAAGGGGTGAGTGACGTATCCAATGAGTGACGCAACGCCACAATTGTTGCCCAGTTCTGCAAGCCTGCCATAGACCCTCTCGATCAACTAGAACACTGCAGGCGGTCGGGATTAGGAACTATCTCCTGATTGGTCCACAAAGGGAAGCCCTACTGACCGCTTATATACCGGCTAGACATAGCCCAACGACACTTCAGTCCCTGAAGAAGATGGCAGAACTAGTCATCGAAAGCTTGGAAGCAACAATGCAATTCACCTGGCTGAGAACTCGAGAAGAATTATTGTATATTATTGTTGTTGATTTATAATTCCGAGCAATTCAGAATTAAACATTACATCAGGTTATTTTAAGACGCTGTACCAATATCCATTTTTTTTTATTTTAGTAGGTTATTTCACGACACTTTATCAACAGCTTAGGTTATTTAGCGTCTGAATCAGATGAAGGTGATAATGCAGGTGAAATGAATCCGGGGTCCAGCACCGAAAATTACCCAGCATTTGCTCATATTAGGTTGAGGGGAAACCCCGGAAGAAACCTCATCCAGGTAACTTGCCCCGACCTGGAATCGAACTCGGGCCACCTGGTTTCGCGGCCAGACGCGCTAGCCGTTACTCCACAGGTGTGAACAAGAACGAATATATTGTCAAAAAAAAATACGAAAGAATGAATTCATGAGAGGAAAAGAATAAACTGTACGAAGAGGGAAAGAAATACACTGTAACTTTACTTGTTCTAGTAGTATCGTGGTGACGAGTTTGGGTAGAGAGCTCGATTCCCGGGAGGTAACAAATTTATATTCTAGACGTCGCACTAAAAGTTGGTCTGGAGTCCAGACGAATGGCATTAGGAAATAAAGGTGCTGAATACACTCACTGTACTGCATATCTATCGTCTGTACAAGACTGGATAGCATTTCAAACCAAACTTTCATGTTCATTACATTTCCCTAAGCATGAAGTATAGACAGTGGCGGCTCGTGATAAAATATTATGTGTGTTCACAATTTTGTGTTCCAAAATCGAAGAGAATTTGAAATCGTACGTTTTTAGCCTAATATGAAATTTCATGATTCCAATGTTTCACTGTCGAAAAACCGTATATAAATTCAAAACAACATACAATAATAATAATAATAATAATAATAATAATAATAATAATAATAATAATAATAATAATGATAATATAATAATAATAATGGGGAAAATTTTAGAACATGGATTGCACCTACCAAATTATGTCTTAAGATACTAAAAAGAGCAGATTTGTCTGCGTTTGTCGAATGCGTATCATTATATTTACGAAAAGGCACTTTTCAGTGCCAATAATTTATTTTGTATGCACAAGGTTGGAATTTGAAACCTAGTCTTTTTATTTCCAATTTTTCCTGGAAAGCCAGTTTACCCAGTTCTTTACTCTTCAAAATTACTTGAACAGAGTTCATTGTTTACGTCTGTTAAAAATTAATACATAAAACAATTTACAAAAGCGTGTGTTCAGTAATATACTGTATTTTGATTCACAACACACTGATCCACTATAGCCTATACCAGTACTGTAATCCCATTCGCATAGATTGATTACTATAAATACATGCCAGTAAATATTATTCTTAAATAATATACACCACCATACAGATATTTAAATTCATACCACCATCACATTCAGCCAGCACGTGTTTGAAAGCCAAACTATGCTATATGCCGAAACTGAAGTATAGTAATTCACAAACTACTCTCTCGTAGCAGCACTGTACACGCATCGACATAAAGTAAACGTTCCGACAGTGAGATGCTGACACCTGCAGGCTAAAATACAGACTTTTCTCCTCGATATATAGCACTTAAAAGATAGGCATCGATGCACCTGTCATCTGTAGGATAGATTCATTGTTCACTTAATGCTTTGTCCTCTTGACGAGTCATAAGCAGCCAGCGAAAGACAATTTTCTCCCGCGCATGCTTGAAATTTCTGTAACATTCTTGAAAAGAGCACGGCTTGTACGTGAACGGATGTTGCCAAGTTTACATAAGAAGTTTATGCAAGATTATGCGGGAAGTTTAAAATACTCGATCCTGATATTATACATCCCCCCTACGCCAATACGGTATTAAATAATAAAACTAGTCGTGCATTAATGGAAACAAGGTGTTCACGTGCTCTTGTGCTCTTATTGACGCACCGCCACTGAGTATAGATATATCTCCTGTTATGTTTATTATTAATTGAGGTATTCTATGATCATTCTAACTGAATCACGATTTGTGGTTTACCTCAGTCCTCACACTTCCTAGAAGCCATAGCCTATCTAACACTAAAATGCACTGGTTCCGAGAAATAAGCCAGTGCACGGGAACTGCAGCAGGTATATACAGTAAATCCATTGTTCCAGTCTAACGCTCTTATCGGAACCACCAGCAGAATAGACGAGCAAGTGGTGCGTTAAGTACATGTGGTTTACAGGAAGGTTTACTAAATGCAGCTAATTAAATAGTAAAGCAACAAAAGTACACATTTTATTCACAAAGGACACAAATATAATTTTATAAGCTACCATAACTAGCACAACTATTGCTATTACTTTTATCGTCAACATCAAAAATACTTACTTACTTACTTACTGGCTTTTAAGGAACCCGAAGTTTCATTGCCGCCCTCACATAAGCCCGCCATCGGTCACTACCCTGAGCAAGATCAATCCAGTCTCTATCATCATATCCCATCTTCCTCAAATCCATTTCAATATTATCCTCCCATCTACGTCTCGGCCTCCCTAAAGATCTTTTTCCCTCCGGCCTTCCAACTAACACTCTATATGCATTTCTGGATTCGCCCATACGTGCTACATGTCCTGCCCGTCTCAAACGTCTGGATTTAATGTTTCTAATTATGTCAGGTGAAGAATATAATGCGTGCAGTTCTGCGTTGTGTAACTTTCTCCATTCTCCTGTAACTGCATCCCTCTTAGCCCCAAATATTTTCCTAAGCACCTTATTCTCAAACACCCTCAACTTACGTTCCTCTCTCAAAGTGAGAGTCCAAGTTTCACAACCATAAAGAACAACCGGTAATAGAACTGTTTTATAAATTCTAACTTTCAGATTTTTTTACAGCAGACTGGATGATAAAAGCTTCCCCATCGAATAATAACAGGCATTTCCCATATTTATTCTGTGTTTAATTTCCTCCCGAGTATCATTTATATTTGTTACTGTTGCTCCCAGGTATTTGAATTTTTCCACCTCTTCAAAGGATAAATTTTCAATTTATATATTTGCATTTCGTACAATATTCTCGTCACGAGACATAATCATTTACTTTATCTTTTTGGGATTTACTTCCAAACCTATCTCTTTACTTGCTTCAAGTAAAATCCCCGTGTTTTCCCTAATCGTTTGTGGATTTTCTCCTAACACATTCACGTCATCCGCATAGACAAGCAGCTGATGTAACCCGTTCAATTTCAAACCCTCTCTGTTATCCTGGACTTTCTAAAATATTAAATAATAACAATTTATATTATTTACACATTCTTACGTGCCTTAAGTTCGACCATTCTTCTCCACTCATCCGTTTTCGTCTAGTTCAATTCTTCTAGCAGCCTTTCTCCCATCCATATCTTATTTGCAGCCATGAGTTTCGTTTTCGATGCTTCTCTGTACTTTTTCCAACACCTTTCAAGGTAAACTTTCTTCTTGCATTATTCTCACACGTCCATACAAATTCAATTCCTTATATTTCACATAATACAGCACAGAATTATCGACTTTTAGGCTATTTTATTTCTTATAACTTGACTTCGAAGTTCGGGTCCCAGTCGGAGAGATACAGGTTAACTGATAGCGGAGTATTGGACGGAGATGGGGAGAGCAGAGTAGGGCTTGTTTACTTTTTCAATCTATCGGATCTATCCTTTGCGCTCTCTGTCAAGGTCTGGTTGGAGGTTTCGTACGTTCTAGCATTGAAGCTGGGAGAGTTTGGAGAACGTGAAGTCATCACGATGTAGAAAACGAAATTCAATTGAACAAATTTTTTCATGTACGTTATTAACTTTATTCCACGAAAGAAAAAAAACCCCTCACAAAGAGAAATATATATTTTTTGAAGAGGCAAAATGAGTCACAATTGCTGGCAAAAAAATGCAGTCTTAATTATGGACTGAAAATGTATAATGACATAATTTCGAAGCATCTATATTAAAAAACTCTAATATTTAAATTCAAATAAAAATAAAATAAATATGTAAAATATGATTTTTATTTTTAATGTAACTGTTCTTCATTCTGTTAATTTCCTTGATACAAATTGTCTTATTTAACACTAAATTGTAATTGTTTAACTCTTACTATTACAACTAAACACACCTATATTTTGCTAACTATTATTATTATTATTATTATTATTATTATTATTATTATTATTATTATTATTATTTACAGTGGTATGGCCATATCAGAAGAATGCCAGAACAACGATTACAAAAAATAATTATGGAATGGATCCCACCAGAAAGAAGGAAAACAAGGTTCGATCCCGGGCCAGGTTGATGGCATTTAAATGTGCTTAAATGCGACAGGCACATGTCAGTAGATTTACTGGCATGTAAAAGAACTCCTGCGGGATAAAATTCCGGCACACCGGCGACGCTGATATAACCTCGGCAGTTGCGAGCGTCGTTAAATAAAAGATAACATTTTTTTCTTCCATATTATAGCTGTGACGTGATTTACGAATACCATGGAATGTAAATATATTCAATACAATACAAAAGCTTTGTTCATTTTCATTCGATTTGCTCGTAGAAGTTCTCAAAAGGTAATAGAATGTATACTTACATTACTATACAGGATGTTTCAAAATTACGGGGCATAATTTCAGATATGTATTTCTCACATGTAGACAATCAAAACAGTTCATTACAACATGTATCCGGAAATGCTTTATTTCCGAGTTATGGCCTTCACAACAATTGAAATTCACCGGAACGTTTTTCTTTCCGCAGGTCGTTGCCGTCAAAGGAGACATTACGAGGGCATCTGACAGTTCATTCCGAGGCGAAGGTTACATTCAGTGTTGTGTAGGCGTTAGACTGTGCGACATATATTCAAATCAAGAGCTGGCAGAGATACACTTCATGTACGGTAAGGCGGACGGCAATGCTGCGCTGGCTCGTCGTTTGTACCAGGAGAGGTACCCACAGCGACAATGTCCAGATCGGAAGACATTTGTACGTCTCCATTACCGTCTGTGCGAGTATGGAAAATTTAACTCTCCTGGTTTGGGAAGGGGACGATCAAGATCTACAACTCCAGAAGTACAGGAGGAGATTCTGGAGGCTGTGAACATGACTCCTTCTATCAGCACACGAAGGGTAGCGTTGCAAGTCAATGTTCCTCATACGACTGTCTGGAGACTGTTGAAAGAGTATCAATTGGATCCTTATCATTTGCAACGTGTACAGGCCTTGTCACCAGCAGATTACCCTGCACGAGTTAGCTTCTGCAGCAGTGTGGTGTAAATCCGAACTTTCCTGCCTTAGTATTATTTACAGATGAAGCACAGTTCACACGAGATGGCATAACAAATTTCCACAATCAGCATGTATGGGCGTATGAAAACCCACGTGGAACTGTTCCATCTCATCATCAGGTGCGGTTCTCCCTCAACATGTGGGCCGGTATCATTGGTGATCGATTAGTTGGACCCCATGTACTTGTAAACAGACTTACGGGGCAGGCGTACACAAACTTCCTGGAAAACACCACACCTCATGTTTTAGAACACACTCCACTGATCAATCGTCAACACTTTCATTTCTTGCATGATGGCGCTCCTGCACACTTCAGTCGTACGGCTCGCCGAAGGTTTCCTGATCGATGGATAGGTAGAGGTGGCCCAATTGCTTGGCCTCCACGCTCACCTGATCTGAACCCTCTCGATTTCTACTTGTGGTGCCATTTAAAATCATTGGTTTATTCGTCTCCAGTGCCTGATTTGGAATCCCTTCGGAATCGAATTGTGGCATGTTCTGAGGACATACGCAATACTCCTGGAGTTTGGGATCGTGTTCGCAGGTCAATGAGACATCGATGTGAGGCCTGTATTCAAGCAGGAGGTGGACATTTTGAACATCTTCTGTAATGACAACGACCTGCGGAAAGGAAAACGTTCCGGTGAATGTCAATGTTGTGAAGGCCATAACTCGGAAATGAAGCATTTCCGGACACATGTTGTAATGAACTATTTTGATTGTCTACATGTGGTAAATACATACCTGAAATTATGCCCCGTATTTTTTAAACTCCCTGTATATACATGGGAACTGCGGAGTTTAGGGGTATGCCACGTGATGTTAAATCGGTGCTGTAGGATGTTGGGTCTAGAACCATCCACTGTCAAGAACTGAATAATCGCTCGCTTGTCACCTTGGACGGTGGCCAGTCTATATAGCGTTAAATGTGAAGGAAAAAAGAAATAGAAGGTTCTAGACCATCTAACCTACAGCCCCGACTTGTCTTCACTGGCCTTTCATTTGTTCGTCGATTATTTGCTTTGGTATATTTCCTAAGTTTTTTAACTGAAAGACGAATGTCAGGTAATTGCAGGGCGAGTCTTCGAACTCACCTGAGCAAACATTATTTCGCTACAATCAATTCCATGTAATTAATGCAGCATCATTAAAAACAGATTTAATATAATTATGTAAGTATAGGTAAGTGAATAAAAACATGAAAACAACTTTTCGGTTTTTGCAATACAGTAACAAAAGTTCGGGAAACTCAACTAAGCACAAATAATTGATATTTTAAGGGAAAAATATATTTTGAAAATTGAGTAACACTCCCGGATATAATTTAAATGACTCGTTATACATACTTTATTTCCCTATCTGCGAACAATAAATTATGAAAACTTTCAGTTGGAAAGGATGACCAAAGCTCTTTCGTAAGCAGAGTTTTATCTTGATTCTTGGCCAACATTGCTGACTCGTCTGTACTTTGGTTGAGGGAGTATGAAGCCGCTTCATTTACAATAATTAATCGTCGCCCCAGGGATTTATACTGGCCCGCTATGCTTCTTCTGCACCAGTGAACATTTAGATTATTTATTAGTGTCAGGGGTTGTTTAGATTCATTGCTACACCCCTTTCCCAGCACTCCCCTTCTCACCAAACAAACTAGCCTTCCATAACTCAATTTGCTTTAAGTATAAAATGACGTATATATATTTCAAATTTATATCCATTCTAATTTAGATAATGCGTATTTATAAGTGCATCAAGATTAATTTTAATTTGGGTAAGCACGAAGCTTTCTCAATTAAAGCGAATGCCTTGCGTTTGCATACGGAGGTTAGTTATCGCTCTCGGTAGCTTTTACGATTTTCAAACAACAGGGGATAAAAATCTATGGCCCGCGAGTTCGTTGCCTCGTCAATTCAACACGGTGTAACTCTCAACAGTTATGGTGTAGCGTGGTAAAATGTTAATGGTGATAACAAAATAAACAAAAGTTAAAACAACACAAAGTTACAAATTATATTATTATTATTATTATTATTATTATTATTATTATTATTACTATTAGCACGGATTTAGTAGTATTAGTAGTAGTAGTAGTAGTAGTAGTAGTAGTAGTAGTAGTAGTAGTAGTAGTATTTATTTATTTAACCTGGTAGAGATAAGGCCGTCAGGCCTTCTCTGCCCTTCTACCAGGAGATTACAACTATAACATGAACAATAAAATTACAATTAATATTAAATTTACAATTACAATTACAATAAAAATTAAAGTACGACAAGAATACCTGACTAATGAAAGCTAGACATTTTATCATCGAAGTTAAGAACAAAGAATATTTTTGTATTTACTGAATTAAAAATTAAACCTACAATAACAAAATTCTATAGTGATGAAATTGCCGGATATTGAAATATTTTGCGATAGATTAAGATAACTATTTACAAGAAACCATGTCTGAACGAGTCTCAATTACTGACCAAGTGCCTAGTAAGTTTGCGTTTGAATTGAATTTTATTTCGACAGTCCCTGATGCTAGCAGGTAACGAATTCCAGAGTCTTGGCAGAGCTATTGTGAAAGAGGATGAGTATGAGGAGGTGCGATGGGATGGTATTGTTAGTATTGTTTCATGGCGAGAGCGTGTGTTCAGATTGTGGTGGGAAGAAAGGTAAGTAAGGCGAGACGACAGGTACGAAGGAATAGAAGAGGTCAAGATTTCGAAGAGAAAGAAAAGTGAATGTAAATTTCTTTTCTTATCTAGTTTAAGCCAACCTATTGCTTCCAGGGATGGGGTGATATGATCGTATTTGCGAACATTGCTTACAAAACGTACACACAAATTATAAGCACGTTGAAGTTTCGTTTTGTTGTCGCTGGAAAGGTCAGTCAGTAAAATGTCAGCATAGTCAAAATAGGGAAATACAAGGGTCTGAACAAGGGACTTTACTAAATCCAAATCTACTACAACCACCTTAGTCTCTTATTTGAATCAGATTGTACCAGTTGTTGAATCCCAGGGCCAAACTGATGCAATATATTTTGATTTCAGTAAGGCGTTCGATGTAGTTCCACATTCTATTCTTTTGTCTAAATTAGATAATATAGGACTATCGGTAAGCTACGTAAGCTGGTTTGAAAATTATTTACACGATAGACAATCTAGTGTACGAATTTCGAATACTCTCTCTGATCCATTTAGTATTATTTGTGGTGTGCCCCAGGGCTCAATTTTAGGACCTCTTCTATTTTTAATCTTCATTGACGACATTTTCAAAAGAATAAGTTCTATCTATTATTCGCTGACGATCTTAAAATTTTTCGAAAAATCAATAGTGTTGCCGACTGTCAATTTCTTCAGGATGACATTATTTCAATTACCAATTGGTCAATTGATAACGGGATGATGATTAATGAATCCAAAACTTACGTAATATCATTTTCAAGGAAACCCTCTACACTAAAATATAACTATCACCTATAAAATGAATTAATTAACAGAAAAGATTGTATTAGAGACCTCCGTGTATTAATTGACAATAAATTATATTTTCACAACCACATTGATTATATATATAACCATGCAATAAGAATGTTAGGAATAATTCGGTCAATTACTTATTCTTTTATGCTCGACCATTCCGATATGTAGTAATTATACACCTGGTAGCAGTCCTTTAATGCATGTCATTACAGTGCACCTACTCATTAAATTACAGGTGTTCAGCCAATGACAAGTCAGCTTTGTACCGTTATAAAACCTCAGCCAATGACAAGTCAGCTTTGTACCGTTATAAAACCGCAAGTATCGATTATTCTCGGATATGCAATCGAAAGAGAATTAGCGAAAAGTCACGGAGACTGGAAATCCAATATTGTCGCAGAAGGTTATGTTCTGTTACTATAATAATTAGCGTTAATGGTAAATAATATTCAAATAAATTCAATTTGTCATCTCGTTTTTCAATGTTATATCAAAGTTAATATTTAGTTTACACTGTAGGTTCTTATAGGCTATCAAGGTCAATGTGGGCATCTGTTCCTCGGAAAAAATCAATACTTTCGCGTCTGCGCACATCTCACAATTTACGAGGTATTGCTCAAGGTCAGTTAGATACAAATAAAATGAATAATTTCAATTTAGAAATATGGTCGAGCATAAAAAGTCGTATGAAACTCGCCTATAATGGTAATTAAGAAGATCGTATGAAAATTATGAAACTCGCTTGCGCTCGTTTCATAAACATCCATACTCGCTTCTTAATTACTATCATTATAGGCTCGTTGCATAATGTACTATTTCAACACCAGACTCTCTTCTAATACTATACTATACATTAATGAGATCAAAAGTCGAATATGCATCTGTAGTTTGGAACTCTATTACTAGTTCTGATTCGGCAAAACTGGAAAATATTCAAAGGAAATTTATTTCATTATGTTCTTACCGATTCCTGCCTAATAACTCTGGGTATAACTGTGATAAAAAATGCGAGCACTTTAAATGTCGAAGCCTGTATGCCAGACGTCATGATCTCGATACTTATTCTTATGTAAGGTCCTTAAAGGTGACATTAATTGTCAATCTTTCTTAAACGGTGTCAGCCTTCGTATTTCTATGAAGGACATGAGACATCACAAACTCTTCTATATTAGAAATTATAAATCTTCCTCGCCGGTCTCCAGATGTATTAAACATGCTAACTTACATGTAGGCGATTTCGATCCATTCAATGTATACAAGTATTAGAATATGACAATGTCTTTGCTAATATTATTTGCATAATCCTTATACACAAATTGGTAGTAATATTTTATAGTTTTAATTCTTGTAAATTAATTATTGTAATCTATGTTCTTTATTTTGTTGTTAACTCAAGTAGGCCTATATAATTGTACCATACCTGTTTATTTTAATGTATTAATTGTATCACTGTGCTGGTCTTTTATTGGCCAATGGCTGTTGTCCAGAACATAAATATTAATAAATATATAAAAAGAAATAAAAATTATTATTATTATTATTATTATTATTATTATTATTATTATTATTATGTTATTATAATGATTACAGAGGTTTTCAAATTTAGCTTTCTGTCGGGTTCGAACACAGGAATACTGGGTTTAACGAAAAGCATGATAACAACTCGCCCACCAAGAAGATTTTAGAAGAAAAATTAAGCTGTGAGTTACATTCAGAACTAGGCTTGTTTCCGTTTCCATTTAGAAATTTTGAATATTGTGTACCTCTCTGCTTATAAAATATGCTCAGACGTTATACAAAACACACAACTTTAATTAGTTGCTAATCTTGAAAAGATTTATCAACTTAAATTTAAAATATGTCGCAGACCCCTCCCTTCATCCTCGACTGCAGTCGATATTATATAAGACGATTTAGAAAGTTTAATGTCATTATAGAAATTTCTTCTGGATGAGGGCTCCAACTAAATTACCCACGAGGATAAAGAGGGAGACGAGATGAGGAAGGGAATCTGCTTGCAACAAGATGGTCATTAATTTTAAACAAGAGAGACATGACACTCGAAAGGTTTGGTTAATAAAGCCGGTAAGGAGACTTGAGTGAATATACTGTACTGTATACAGGGGCTGGTTTTCGTGACAGAAATAGACTCGGCGTCTTCTTCAAGACTGAGATCACATATCCCTTTTAAACCGAATATAGCTCGCGTTCTGCTTTATAATTAATTAAGAACATTCCTTGTTAAATTAAATAATAAATGCTGATGAAGAGTTCAAAATAGTCTTCGATTTTAAGCATAAAAAATGTTTCAGTTAACAATAAATGTTGTAATGTTTCTTATTATTTTATAGAAGACCTAGCAAAAAAGTATACTTTCTTGCACCATCGTGTTTTTTTGTTTGCGCTTCCAAATAAAGGAAAAGGTGTTATTTTATTTCAAGAATATACTACCGGAAATAAATGGATTTTTTCTGAGGAGGATTCTGAAGTCGAAATTGCGATAGAAAATCTGAAAAATTATAAGTCTCCAGGTATCGATCAAATTCTAGCAGAATTAATACAAGAGGATGGAAGCGCATTATCTAACGAAATTTATAAGCTTGTACTTGCTATTTGGGAAAAGGAAATTGTACCAGAACAATGGAAGGAGTCCATTATCGTACCTATCTTTAAGAAGGGGGACAAGACTAACTGTAGTAACTTTCGAGGAATATCACTGTTGTTAACGTCGTACAAAATTTTGTCCAATATTCTTTTGAGAAGATTAACTCCATATGTAGATGAAATTATTGGGGATCATCAATGTGGTTTTAGGCGTAATAGATCGACTATTGATCAGATATTTTGTATTCGACAGATAATGGAGTAAAATGGGAGTATAAGGGTACAGAGCATCAGTTATTCATAGATTTCAAAAAGGCATATGACTCGGTTAAGAGAGAAGTTTCATATGATATTCTTATTGAATTTGGTATTCCCAAGAAACTAGTTCGATTAATTAAAATGTGTCTCAGTGAAACGTACAGCAGAGTCCGTATAGGTCAGTTTCTATCTGATGCGTTTCCAATTCACTGTGGGCTAAAGCAAGGAGATGCACTATCACCTTTACTTTTTAACTTTGCTCTAGAATATGCCATTAGAAAAGTTCAGGATAACAGAGAGGGTTTGGAATTGAACGGGTTATATCAGCTGCTTGTTTATGCGGATGACGTGAATATGTTAGGAGAAAATCCACAAACGATTATGGAAAACACGGGAATTTTACTGGAAGCAAGTAAAGAGATAGGTTTGGAAGTAAATCCCGAAAAGACAAAGTATATGATTATGTCTCGTGACGAGAATATTGTACGAAATGGAAATATAAAAATTGGAAATTTATCTTTTGAAGAGGTGGAGAAGTTCAAATATCTGGGATCAACAGTAACAAATATAAATGATACTCGGGAGGAAATTAAGAACAGAATAATTATGGGAAATGCCTGTTATTATTTGTTTGAGAAGCTTTTATCATCCAGTCTGTTGTCAAAAAATCTGAAAGTTAGAATTTATGAAACAGTTATATTACCGGTTGTTCTGTATGGTTGTGAAACTTGGACTCTCACTTTGAGAGAGGAACAGAGACTACGGGTGTTTGAGAATAAGATTCTTAGGAAAATATTTGGGGCTAAGAGGGATGAAGTTACAGGAGAATGGAGAAAGTTACACAACACAGAACTGCAAGCATTGTATTCTTCACCTGACATAATTAGGAACATTAAATCCAGACGTTTGAGATGGGCAGGGCATGTAGCACGTATGGGCGAATCCAGAAATGCATATAGAGTGTTAGTTGGGAGGCCGGAGGGAAAAAGACCTTTAGGGAGGCCGAGACGTAGATGGGAAGATAATATTAAAATGGATTTGAGGGAGGTGGGATATGATTATAGAGAATGGATTAATTTTTCTCAGGATAGGCACCAATGGCGGGCTTATGTGAGGGCGGCAATGAACCTCCGGGTTCCTTAAAAGCCAGTAAGGAAGTAAGTAAGTAAGTAATTAAGTAAGTAAGTAAGCAAGGGTCTGTCTTCCTCTGAATGGCGGGACGCAATTAAGATGAATGCTAACGTAGCACCAGTGAGAAGTCTTCATGGGAGATCCTTGGACGGTTTCCGTTGCAGATACTGCAACGAGATTGAAACCTTAGCACACGTCCTAGGATCCTGTCAGCATGGAGAACTCCTGAGAAATTCACGCCATCATAACATCCGAAAACTAATAGCACAAGCCCTTAGAAAAAGTTCGTTCGAGGTCCATGAAGAGGTGCACTGCGTTGCGTCTGAAGGCGGCGGAATTAGAAGAGCGGACATCGTGGCTCTAGACGAAACTAATAGTAAAGGCTTTATACTGGACCCAACTGTTAGATTTGAGATGAGCCAGACCCAACCATCTAAGGTCAACAACAAATTTATGAGCCTACTATTCCGTATTTTCGAGAAAAATATCAGATGGAAGGCACCTGGGAAGCACATGGTTTAATGATCGGATCGGGGGGCACCATCCCACGATCAACTTTAAACATTATCAAAACATTTGGAATCCATGACATCATTCCAAAAATAATTATTTCTAACATTAAAGGGTCTGTGGCGATTCTGAAAAATCATTTATACGGAATATCATAATCCCCCCTCTTTCTATCGGTTAGTGTGTGATTGTTACAATATATGTACAAATTCATTATTTCTTAAATTTAAGCTCCTAGTTCACATTTCAATTTGACTCATCTATCTTACTGTAATCATTACTATTCTTATATGTGTGTTATTCTGTGTTTTTGGCAACCCAGGATGCCTGAGCAGACTATTTCTTGGAAATAAATTATATATACAGCTATTATTGTTAGGTCTTGATTGTTAGAATCCCCACACAGAAACTTGTTGCTAGGGAAACCATTCTACATAACATAAAACTACTGAAATAGATCCATTACAGCGCACTTATTGTTACTTATGTAGTTACCATTACAGTGCAGTTTTGCGAAGGCTTTGAAATAACATTAAATTTTCTATAGTAATGTCACAAGAGGTCTGAGATTTGCCGATAAATCCACGGGCGAAGCGAGTGGATTTATTTGGGAAGTCTCAGACCTCGAGTGACATTTATTAGAACTATTTCGTTGAATAAAATAAAAATGTAAATAATATATCTTTAAAATTCGCTCACAAAATGTTAATAATTGCATATTTATAATACTTAACCTATTCAGACATTGTGAAGTCGAAATAGATGAATAACGATTACTGCAATAATGAAATTGAATGTTATTCAGTAATGCCAATTGAGAAAAGCGAAATACAGGTTTAAAAATGTTAATTACACGTACTGCGTTTTTCTCTTGTTATTATAACAGAAATACGTTTTCATTATCTGCTGAAATCATAATTTAATTTAAACATTTTATAGTATAATTACAAATAACCTGATTAATACATTAATTAATTAAATGAACAATTGTTATGAAGGAGTGTCATTTGCTTCAGATACAATGGACATGGAATTAGAAGATGAAAATGTAGATGTGGAAGTAGGATTTCGAACTTTGATTAGTACAATGGATTCATGCTCATCGATTTACGTGGAAACAGTTGGCGACACTGACTAAACAAAAGAATGACCATGCGAAACTGATAGTGATAAATCGAGCTGGCGAAATTATCGCGATTTATGACTGTGATTGGTTGGAATTCAAAATTTCATTACACTTCATTTGCCGACAATGGAATGACATCACAAAAACGAAATAATCTATGTAAAATATATTGTGCCGTAATTCTATTTTTAATAATATGATCGTGCAAAAAAGTTGTACAATACAGGTTTATGAAGTGCATTACAAAATATCGGAAACTGAAAAACTCGCTGTGTTCGTTTTTCAAACTTTCCCTCGGTTTTGTACAAAAGCTCTTTCAAACCTTGTATCGTAATATACTAAGGTTGGATAAAAAGTAATGGCAACAGTTCGATATTTCTGACATGGCTTTATTCACAGGGGTACAACATTTACGTACCTTCTATATAGTCGCCCCCCTTATTTAGTACCTTTTGCCAAATGTTTGGAAGGCGTCGTACACCATCAGGGCGTTCATCTTTGTTGATGTTCCGTATTGACCGCCCTAAAGCACGGATAAGTTCATCTCTGGTATTGTACCGGGTCTCTCGCAGTGGTTCTTTCACTTTGGTGAAAAGATCGTAATCGCATGGACCATATCGGATGTTCCAGTAGTCCGCGTTTTCCGTCTGCCTTGGAGGTACAGCGTGGTGCAGTATTACCCCATCAATGTCATACGCCACAATGAACATCTCCTTCACAGCATTTTGTGTAGGGCGCACTTTCTTCGGACGAGAAGAACCTGGATGCTTCCATTCATTTGATTGACGTTTCAAATTTGGTTGGTTCGTATGAGCGAGCCCAGGTTTCGTCCATAGCGACGATTCGCCCAAGAAAGTCATCATCTTTCCTTCGGTACCGGTCCAACAAGGCCTGTGCGACTGAAGCGGTGCCATTGTTAAACGTCGGTAACCCAGAATGTCTTGCAGAATGTGGAGCACAGTTTTGTGACATACTCCGACTTCCGCTGCTAACTCATGCGCAGTCCATCGGCGATCAGCATCCAATAGGGAAGCAAGGAGTTGAACTGTGATGTCCTCCACGCGGGGTCGTCCTGTACGGAGGTTGTCTTGAACGGCATCCCTGCCTTCCCGGAGCGCTTTAACCCATCGTGCCACTGTGCGATGTGACAACTCTACATCGCCACATGCTTCACGCAGTCCCTGAAAACATTCTTGTGCACTACGACCTCGTGTCACTTCAATTTTGATCCAGGAACGTTGCTCTAGTTTCGTAAACGTGGTCTTAGGGCGCTCGCACTATCCCTATGAAAGTCAACGTTCTACACACTGCAGTAGATTGACAGAGTACTGTCGGCTAGAGATGGGAAAAGTTGTTATTTTCTAGTAACAGTTCCAACTGTTCCAGTTCCACGAAAATACTAGGTTCCAAATAACAGTTCCAAAATAACAGTACCACCATATATTACTGTATATAGCCTACGCCGAAGTTAGCTTCACAGCACCGGTTCGAATCCCTCTCCTCCAGTGTTTTTACAAAATTTATTTATGGTAAAACCCTTTAGTCAAAGTAATTTATGCAAACATTAGGGTAAAAAGGCAAAAGTGTAAGTCGAGGGCCATGAGAAAGTCCAGAAGTCATACTGACAGTATTGACACCACGAAACCAGTTACGTTATATTTATGCACGACGCCAGTTCAGGATTAAAAGTTAGTATTGATTTTGTCCCTAAAAATTGTTAAAAGTAGCCAGATCTAGTGACAAAGTCGCTAAATTGACAACACTGCAGCAACGGTTGTCATAATGTAGTTCCATATACGGCCGACTTGATGCTAGCTTCGCTTCACCTTTGAAAGCGAAGGGAGCATCACGTCGGCCGTGTTGCATAACTTCGAGTATATTGTAACATGTAACAGCAAGTAGTTTGTATAACAGGTACAGTAATACTAGTATGTAATGTAACAGTGATGGTTTGGAACAGGCCGTTACGTTATTTTACAGTCATAACTCATAATGTAGTTCCATAACATCGAGTATTTTTTGTAACAGCAAGTTATTTTTTGTAGCAGCAAGTATTTTTTGTAACAGCAAGTATTTTGTATAACAGGAGTATTTAATGTAACAGTGGAAGAGCCACGTACTACTAGTACCGGTACGTAATGTAACAGCGGTATTTAGGAACATGTACGGACGACTAGTATACAGTACGATGTCATAATGAGTCGAGATGTGAATTCCTGGAAATTAAATCTTTTCTAATATTAAATTGAATTCGTAGATCAGGTTTGTTCGAAGCAGGAAATGTAATGTAATTTTAAATTACTTGTAAATTGGTCACGAAATCGAAATGGATCCCAGTGGTAAATAGAACCTAACTTATTCTTCCTCTTCTGCTTAGCTGGAGGTCACAGTAGTGTTCAATTTCTCCAAAAATGCGTAAATAAAAGCTATAATCATTTCGGCCGTGCTAAAATTCATATTAATAATGTACCGTCATGAAGAATCATAATCTCATGTAATGAAATATGAAAATTTACCGTTGTGCTTTTTTTTTAAACAAAAGAACTTCAATAATAGTCATGTTTCAACAGACTTTAGTTTAATTTCAAGAATTGGTAATGAAACTAAAACTGTAAAATATTTGGAAATAAAACATAACCTATATATTTTCATCTCCCATGATAAAATTCACAATGTAGTTACTATAATGCAGGCATTATGTTATTTGATAGAATCTTATTCTCAATTAACATCAGTTCCAAGATAATGTGTACATTTTTTAAAGACTATCTTCGTATCTTTACTATTTATCTTTTACTTTAGTTTCCAACATTTATTTCAGTACGACGAAAGGATTCCCAATTCTGCTTTCAAACAGTGGCGCCAACTTATATGGGCTCGTGGAATCGTGTTGTGAGATTTCTCGTCAAATGTTTGAGCCCACCCACTGTTTTCCAAAAGTTGGCGTCACTGCTTTCAATAGTACCAAACATGTTCCGTTCTGTGGAACAGGCGTCGTCATAATGTAGTTCCAAAGTGGAACGAGTATTTGTAACCGCAAGTATTTCGTACTAGCTCAGAGCAATACTGTTATTTTGGAACATGGTGTTCCAAGGTGCTGTTATTTTTTGGAACAGTTCCAAACAAGGAACGGTTCCAAAATAACTGTTACGTTATTTTTTCCCCACCTCTACTGTCGGCGCTGGCTGCACTAACTCATCTAATAGTCCTTGTTCATGTCCACATAGCTGGCAACTCTCGAATGCACTATCGTCACGTGACAGCAGTGTTGCCATTACTTTTTATCCAACCTATGTAACTATTATTTTCTGGTCCTGTAGGCTTACTAAAATTTACTTACTTGCTGTGTGTTATCTGTATCTAAATGATTTTCATTTTCATACAGATTTTCATTTACGTTAGATATCAGTAATATTGAAGATATGGAGCTATCTGCAATTAAATCTACTGCAATAATACCATAGCGAGTATAAGACAGAAAGTGAGAGCAGTTCCCGCGGGCTATAGCTTAGGTATTGTCGAAATGGCTCTGCGGGAAACACAGTAACTACGGCGTAACGATCGCTTTTTGTTGCAAGTTCAGTCGGTTTCATATTAGTAACGTGTTAAAATGTGTTTTTTCTACCGCATTGTTAATCTTGTAGGCTATTTGTGTCTCCTACCATTTGAATTGTGTTTTTCTTCTCATTATTAGTTTTTTGTGAGTGATTTAATAATAATAATAATAATAATAATAATAATAATAATAATAATAATAATAATAATAATATTATTATTATTATTATTATTATTATTTATTTATTTATTTAATCTGGCAGAGCTAAGGCCAGTAGGCCTTCTCTTCCGCCCAGCCAGACTCTAATTCTAATTGAATACAATTGCTTACATAGTTATTACATTAATATCTAGACCATAAAACAACATAAAAGTAAATAATGAAAGTTGGATAAGTAATGTTAGTGTGACAATAATAAACATTGGTAAGAAATAGTTATAATAATAATAATAATAATAATAATAATAATAATAATAATAATGATGAGAATTTAGATATTTATCTGTGATATTTATATAACCATTAAACACTGAGAAACCTGAAACAGCTACGGTTGTTAACAAGAATTGTTAGAAAAATATTTCGTTAGTCTATTCTTAAATTGGTTTGATGTCTGACAGTCCCTGACATTACTCGGTAGGGATTTCCAAAGCCGAGGAACAGCCACAGCGAAAGAAGATGAATATGAGGATGTTCGGTGGGAGGGAATGGATAATATTGAGGAGTGTTGTGATCGTGTGTCTGAGTTATGATGGATGGATAAATTTTGAAAACGAGACGCAAGATAGACAGGAGTGGAGAAATGCAATATGTGAAAGAGAAGGGAAAGACAGTGGATTTTCCTACGATCTTCTAGACGGAGCCAGGACAACATTTCGAGGGATGGTGTTACGTGATCAGCCCGGCGAATATTGCAGACGAAACGGACGCACATATTATGAACACGTTGCAGTCTCTGCGCCGAAGTAACGCTTTGGTCAGTAAACAGAATATCACAGTAATCGAAGTGGGGCATCACGAGTGTTTGCACTAACATTTTTTTCATGGAAAAGGGTAGAAAATTCTTCAATCGCCTAAACGAGTGGATTAATGAGAATACCTTTTTGCAGGTTTCTGCAACTTGAATATTCCAATTTAAACTTTTATCCATATAAATACCTAGATTCTTTACTGATTCACTGAACGGAATTTCGGTGCCGAATATTTTTATCGGGGACAAATTTGGTATGATAATAGGCCTAGTGCTTAACAAACGTGAATGGCCCACAATGATTGACTGTGATTTTTCTGGATTTAGTTTAAGTCGGAATTTCCGGACATTCTAAGCGGTTTGTGTGTTAAAATAAACTGAAATGCTGTCCTGTTCTGTGCCAGGGTCTAGCAATGGACATGGCAAGGATTCATACAAAGGAATCCATTTCTTCAGGCCCCCTAAGGACGAAGGTCAGCTTTCGAAGTGGATGAGGGCAATTCCCAGAAAGGAAAAGTCTCTTAGTTGTAAATCCTATGTTTGTCACGTCCATTTTTCAGGAGGTTTGCTTGTAAAAGTGGATTAATTGGACGGAGTTACGCAATAATAGGCCAACCGACAATTAAAAAAAAAGAAGAGATATTTCCACAAATCTGTTGATGGCAGGCTAATTTAACTAGCAAAAATCAAGAATGCGATATCTGAATTTTGCTGCTATTTATAAGAAAAAATTCGTTTATTGCATAAAATTCATTTATTTATTTTGCTTTGAAATATTAATTCAACTACTGATCTCTTATTAAAAATCCTTTAACCTCTTTTGGTATTATTTGTACTACACTCAGGGACAAAAAAAAAAAACCGGACACTTTAATATTTGCTGGTATTTTGCAAAACATTATCTTCTCATACAATATTATGGTAGCCATCTGTTGTTATGAAGACTTGTATACATTGTTGATTATTTTTTGTTTTATAAACAAGCCATTACAACCAAATATTCCAATTTTGCTTTCGGAGTCTCAGCTATAACAATTTTGTCTCAACCATTTTGTGCTTCATTATCGTTATCATTCGTTATTTCTTTATTTTTACATTTTCTGAGTTTAAGTGGGGTTGTAACATTTGTCTTAAAACAAGACGCGACCTGAAGATGTGGCTCGAGCTGTAGCCCTTTACGATGATGGACGCAGTGTACGTTACATTGCAAATGTTATGAATATGGATAGAAGCACAACCCATGATGCCATAAAACGGTATAGAGAGACCCTAGAATATACCAGAAGACCAGGTTCGGGTCGTCCAAGAGCTACAAATCCAAATGAAGACAGGTATATGGTGTTGAGAGTTCTTAGGGAGCGCAACCTGCCAGCTACTAGTGTAGCCCAGCAATTTGTTAACATGCATGGACGCCCAATTTCGGCCAAAACAATTAGAAGGAGGTTGAAAGCAAGTGGACTGATATCAAGTAGACCTGCAACTGGTCCCAGACTTCTCAGGATGCATCGAGTTGAACGACTGCGTTTTGCAAATGATCACAGGGATTGGAGAAATGGACAGTGGAGCTGTGTTCTGTTCACCGATGAGTCCCGTTTCAATCTGTGCTCACCTGATGGACGTGAAAGAGTTTGGAGAAGGAGGGGAGAACGATTTTCACAGCGTTGCATTTCCGAAAATGTGCCGTATGGAGGTGGTGGAGTGATGGTTTGGGCAGGTATATAAATGAATGTTTGGCTGATCATGTTGTGCCATTTGGCCAATTTGTAGGCGATAATTTTGTTTTAATTCATGATAATGCACGGCCGCATATTGCCCATGCGGTCGGAGATTATCTCCAAGAAGTGGGAATCCATGTTCTTCCATGGCCAGCAAGGAGTCCAGACATGAACCCAATTGAACACGTGTGGGACATGCTGGGACGGCGTGTTAAGAATAGACGACAGAGACCAGAATCGTTACAAGAGTTGAGGCGAGCACTTGGCGAAGAATGAGAACTTATTCCTCAAGAAGACATTGCTAACCAAATTGAGAGCATGCCAAGACGTATGGAGGCAGTTATTCAAGCCAGAGGGGGTAATACCCGTTACTAAAAAGAGTTTTTAATGTTTAAGGCACCATAAAATGAAAAAACAGTTAGACCAAACGATGCCATAGTTATACGCCCTTTGTAATGTTTTGTAAATTTTCTCATCAGAGATTTTTTTTCAAATGTTGTCGTATAAGGTGCTAAATGAAACCAAATTGAGAGCATGCTAAGACGTATGGATGCAGTTATTCAAGCCAGAGGGGGTAATACCCGTTACTAAAACGAGTTTTTAATGTTTAAGGTACCATAAAATGAAAAAACAGTTAGACCAAACGATGCCATAGTTATACGCCCTTTGTAAGTTTTTGTAAATTTTCTCATCAGAGATTTTTTTTTCAAATGTTGTCGTATAAGGTGCTAAATGAAACATATTTTGTTTAAATGTTTTTTTTTTCATTTTGAAATAATTGGCAACAAAATACAAGCAAATATAGAAGTGTCCGGTTTTTTTTTTTGTCCCTGGGTGTATTTTATTTTTATAATGCTGAATATATTAAAGGAAATATTACTTTTATAACGTATGTGGAAGAACTTTGATAGACTCTTCATTTATCTGCTTCGCTATTATGTTATCATTAAGAAAGCACACAATTCCGCTGCATTGAATATATGAACATACACTTTTATACCGCACCTTAACGTCTTCGTCATAAACTCGCGAATACCGCCATGTTCGTGCAATGCATACATTGGTGCTTAATCATGAGAATGTAACGTTTAAAAAAAAAAGGAACAGATCACCCTCGAAGCTTCAGAAACACATCTCATTGTCCCCAATACATACGTTCAAGTTTTATGGCTTATATTTGCATTTATAGTGAGGAAAATTTTATAGCATAATTTTCTGCCTGCCATAAATAACAATGGCAATCCCACTATCACACCAAACACAGTGATAGCCACATTTTCGCACTTAAGCTTCATGAAGCTAGCTAAAATGCATCTGAAACTAGCTTGATTTTTTTTAGTCAAATATTGCAGTTATTCCAATAACGAAATGAGAGTACTACTTTTCGAGTCTTATAAATAAGTTTCTGATAGAAAAAAACTCAGAAAAGAGCTGTTTATATAAACAATACTACGAACAGAAAAAGTGACTTTATCCTATCGATGTTGATTCACGTAGAAGCAAGTGATTTCAGTAGAGTGATAGCCACATATTAGTAGTAGTATTAGTAGTATTTATTTATTTAACCTGGTAGAGATAAGAGTTCTGTATGGTTGTGAAACTTGGACTCTCACTCTGAGAGAGGAACATAGGTTCAGGGTGTTTGAGAATAAGGTGCTTAGGAAAATATTTGGGGCTAAGCGGGATGAAGTTACAGGAGAATGGAGAAAGTTACACAACACAGAACTGCACGCATTGTATTCTTCACCTTACATAATTAGGAATATTAAATCCAGACGTTTGAGATGGGCAGGGCATGTAGCACGTATGGGAGAATCCAGAAATGCATATAGAGTGTTAGTTGGGAGACCGGAGGGAAAAAGACCTTTAGGGAGGCCGAGACGTAGATGGGAGGATAATATTAAAATGGATTTGAGGGAGGTGGGATATGATGATAGAGACTGGATTAATCTTGCACAGGATAGGGACCGCTGGCGGGCTTATGTGAGGGCGGCAATGAACCTTCGGGTTCCTTAAAAGCCATTTGTAAGTAAGTAAGTAAGTAAGGTAGAGATAAGATCGTCAGGCCTTCTCTGCCCCTCTACCAGGAGATTCCAACTATAATATGAAGAATAAAATTACAATTAGTATTAAATTTACAATTACAATTACAAATAAAAATCAAAGTACGAAAATATTACCTGACTAATGAAAGCTAGATAATTTTTCATAGAAAAACAAAGAATATTTTATATTTACTGAATTACAAATTCAACCTAGAATAACAAAATTCTATAGTGATGAAGTTACTGGATATTGAAATATTTTGTGATAGATTATGGAAACTATTTACAAGAAATCAATTACTGACCAAGTGCCTAGTAAGTTTGTGTTTGAATTCAATTTTATTTCGACAGTCCCTGATGCTAGCAGGTAACGAATTCCAGAGTCTTGGCAGGGCTATTGTGAAAGAGGATGAGTATGAGGAGGTGCGATGGGGTGGTTTTGTTAGTATTGTTTCATGACGAGAGCGTGTGTTCAGATTATGGTGGGAAGAAAGGTAAGTAAAGCGAGACGACAGGTACGAAGGAATAGAAGAGTTCAAGATTTCGAAGAGAAAGAGAAGTGAATGTAAATTTCTTTTCTTATCTAGTTTAAGCCAACCTATTGCTTCCAGGGATGGGGTAATATGATCATATTTACGAACATTGCTTACAAAACGTACACACAAATTATGAGCACGTTGAAGTTTCGTTTTGTTGTCGCTGGAGAGGTCAGTCAGTAAAATGTCAGCATAGTCAAAATAGGGAAATACAAGGGTCTGAACAAGGGACTTTATACTACATATTCGTAGTTAAGCTTCATGAGGTGAATATGATGATAGAGACTGGTTTAATCTTGCTCAGGATAGGGACCGATGGCGGACTTATGTGAGGGCGGCAATTAACCTCAGAGTTTCTAAAAAAGCCATTTGTAAGTAAGTAACTAAATAATTAATACATGTAAAACTTGGTTAATTTTAAAGTTTTTGGAGCCAAATATTGCAGTCATTTTAATAAAGAAATGAGATTACTATTTTCGAGTCTTACAATAAACTTTACAATAGAAAAAACTCAAGAGAGTAACTAGACTCTGTCGCTGTTGACTAGCGTAAAAGTAAGTGATTTCAGTAGAGTGATAGCCAAATATTCGGACTTAAGCTTTATGAAGCTAATGCACGTGAAACTTGGTTAATTTTGAAGTTTTTGGGGTCATATATTGCAGTCATTTCATATAAGCTATCTCGTTAAATATCAGTCCTATCAAAATTTTGAGAAGAATAAACTTGTCGGAAATATTTTTAAACACCTTTTGTAATGTAATATTCTCCTAAAAAATCAAAAGTAAGCGAAATATTTCGATTCAATTACTTCAGGCCCCCCTATAACCCCATTCTAAAGAAAGTATTTTAAATGCCGCATAGCCTAAAATCTAAGTGGGATCTACCTTTTTTTTCGTACATATTTTCATAGAAATTTCTTCAGCCTTTATCGCGTGAAATGGTAACAAACATACAGACAAACATACAAACAAACATTTCAAAAATGCTATTTTCGATGTCAGGATAATTAATTATAGGCCTCCATGTTAAAACCAAAAAAGCTAAAATTACCAGATAATTGTTGGTTACATTATTATTATTATTATTATTATTATTATTATTATTATTATTATTATTATTATTATCATCATCATCATCATTATTATTATAGGCCTAGACGTGGAATTCAATGAAGTTTTTCAAAATACTCTAATATTTTATTTACTTACAAATGGCTTTTAAGGAACCCGGAGGTTCATTGCCGTCCTCACATAAGCCCGCCATCGGTCCCTATCCTGTGCACGATTAATCCAGTCTCTATGATCATATCCCACCTCCCACAAATCCATTTTAATATGATTCCCCCATCTACGTCTCGGCCTCCCTAAAGGTCTTTTTCCCTCCGGTCTCTCAACTAACATTGTATATGCATTTCTGGATTCGCCCATACGTGCTACATGCCCTCTCCATCTCAAATGTCTCGATTTAATGTTCCTAATTATGTTAGGTGAAGAATACAATGCATGCAGCTCTGAGTTGTGTAACTTTCTCCATTCTCCTGTAACTTTATCCCTCTTAGCCCCAAATATTTTCGTAAGAACCTTATTCTGAAACACCTTTAATCTCTGTTCCTCTTTCAAAGTAAGAGCTGATATTTTAGGGGAGAGTTAGATAGTATCGGACATCGGGTAATATCGGACAGTGAGTTTCTTTCATCTACCACCAGATGATAGTACCTGTATAACATGATTACGTTCTGTGATGTCGCATGCAGAAACGTAATCATGTCATTATAGGTATTACGATCTGTTGGTAGATGAAAGAAACGCACTGTCCGATATTACCCGATGTCCGATACTACCCAACTCTCCCCTATTTAGCGTACTAAATGCGTAGAAAGTTCGCTAACACAGGAACAGGAAAAGCAACACTTCACAATGCTGTAGATACTACAATTCTCATTTCCGGACATGGGTCCCTGGGTAAAAAATCTTAAATATATCGCCCTCTAGGTCCCCCAAAGTTTTAACAAGTCATTCAGTTATATTCTGTATGCTATCCGTACCCGTGCGCTCCGCTGCACCTGTTAGAAATAAATATAAAGTAATTACATAATTAAAATAGGACATTTGATTCAGGGAACATTCGTGTTTGATAGAAGGATAAATCGTTTAATATGTTACTTACTTTAAATTGTACTTAAATAATTAAAATGCGGTCATTTTGGTCCAGAGAGCAATCATTTTGTGCAATGACAATTCCTTTAACATGTTCCTTAATTGTTATTTCATGCAACCACAGTTTAATGAAGATTGACATATCATTTAGTTTTAATGTGTATACTTTATATTATTTGCTATATGTTTCAAAATTTATAGTAATAACATTGTAGAATTATGTCCATATAGAGAAACTACACTTTCCAATGGTGAAATAATAATTAAACAATTAATTAGCTTCCGATATTACTTCATACAAACACAGAAACATTCTCTGTAGGCTATGTTTTAGCTTTCGATTGTTGTTGTCCAAGGCCCCTTATAGACGAAGTCATTTGTTTTTATTTCAGTACAGCGCCTTAGATGGCGTTGTTATTGTAATTCTAAAACTCATTTTATCTCATTAAATATCAGTCCTACCAAAATTTTGTATAGGATAAAACTTATCGGAAATTATTTTTAAAGAAACGTTTGTTATGTAACATTTTTTACAAAAATCAATAATAAGCGAGATATTTCGATTCATTTAATTCAAGCCCACTTCTAACCCCCCCTTTTAAATAAAGTATTTTGAATGCTATATAGCCTAAAATCTAAGTTACAACGAACGTAATTTATATTCTAATTTTCATATAAATCGGTTCATCCATTATCGCGTGAAAAGGTAACAAACATCCAGACAGACAGACAGACAGATAGATAGACAGACAGACATACAAACAATAATTTGAAAAAGCGATTTTCGGTTTCAGGATGGCGAATTATACATGTTAACACCAATTATTTTTGGAAAATGAAAATTACCAGAAAAATTTTGGCTACAGATTTATTATTAGTATAGACAGATGTAACTAAATAAAAACTCATCTCGTCAGATATAGGAGTGTATTTAAACTCCAAACTTTCTTGGGGAGAGCATGTTGATAATGTTACGGGTAAAGCATGGAGGGCACTTCACTTTATTATGAGAATCTTGAGAAAGGCTAGCCCCAAATCGAGGGAAATAGCATATCTAACGTTAGTGCGACCGTTAATGGAATACGGAACTACGTGTTGGGATCCCTATAGAATATACCAGATAAATTCCTTAGAAAGAATCCAGTATAGGGCAGCGAAATTTGTTAAAGGTAAAAGAGAAGATGGAAACGATACGATAAAAGAACTTAAATGGGAAACTTTAGAAAACAGACGTAGGAAAACTAGAATAACATCATTGTATAGAGCACATCTAGGTCAGAAAGCATGGGTAGACATAACGGCTCGGTTAGAAAAGCCAACGTACTATGGTAGGAACGATCATGATTTTAAAATCAAACGTAGGAAACAGAAAACGGATGTAGGTAAATTCTCATTTTTAATTCCATAAATGATTGGAATGACCTACCTGCAGCGATCTTTGAGGGCTGTCCTTCCTTAAGGAAATTCAAGAATAATTAAAAAAGTTGTATATAAAGTGAAAATTAAAATTAAGGTGACATTCAACATTTAATTTTTTAAGGTGACATGTATTTATCTAGGCTGACGAGTTTACTTCCTTGGTTTGAATTGTAAATTATTTAAAACTAGCGTGTAAGAGGGCCTTAGACTAGAAATGTTTTGCTTAAATGTAGTTCTGTTTATAAGTATGCATAAGGATGTAATTATTTGACTTATCTGAACTGTTGTATCAGTGAAGCGAGGTGAGTCAGTGAAGTTATGGTTTTACAGTGCAGTGAACAGTTCCGATCAGTGATAATTTATAGCGTCAATGAAATGTGTTCTATAGTGTCAGTGAAATGTGTTACAGAGTGTCAGTGAAATGTGTGCTAAAGTGTCAGTGAAATGCGTCATAGTGCCACTACAGGGAATGAGATGAGAGTAAAGTGAAAGACTATTGAAACTTATGTAGGACCTATAGATAATTATGTAGGTTGTATTGTAAAATTAGGTATTTTATTTTGTTTTATTATTATTGTGTTAAATTGTATTGTGTGTAAAATTGTATGTGTTGTAAAACTGTATTGTGTATTGTAAATTTTATTGTGTATTGGTTATCATTTTATTGTGTATTGTTAATATTGTATATACCACTGCCACCGGGTGCTTGCCCACTTGCAGTGTAAATAAATACATACATAAGCAGAAACCACGAAATATCGCATTGGAAATGGATATGTGTCCATGTTCTAGCCGGGACTGGAACGCATGACCGTGGTTACCAAGCAGCTCGCCTAAGGCAACTGTAAATACATTAGTTTTCCAACCTCCAACTCGACTCCCGGCAACATCAAAGTGCTTTCGAGATTGTCTCGCCCGCACAGACCGTTTAACCTCGCGGGGGAACTTCTTCCGCGCCTCTCATTACTTGACCCCATAAGCAAGTGGCGAACAAGTTGGTTCCGAAACGCATTAGTAGGGCTATATGGGGGTATGAGGGGAGGACGAGATGTCTTGGAGTTCCCCGAGGGGGGGAAGAAGTCAGAGGAAACGGATTCGCGCGTAATTCCCCCAGAGGTCTCTGTGTAAGGCTCGAGATATCAGCATCAAGACTAAACACGGAAACGTGGATAAACCTCGGTCACCACGTCTTACCTTCCTCTGCTCCAAGATACTTCGTTCTGAGCATAGGCCAGGGATGTCCAGCTCCTTGCCACAAAAGCAATAATTGTGTGTCACAAATATGATGCATTTCCGTTATACTGTGACATAGAGATTTAATATCACCACAGTCTAGAATATACAGTCACGAAGCTTGAGTTGTTGAGGGTACTAGGAACAATATTGATCAAATTCCAACGGAATTAATACAAGAGGGTGGAAGCGCATTATCTAACGAAATTTATAAGCTTGTACTTGCTATTTGGGAAAAGAAAATTGTACCAGAACAATGGAAGGAGTCCATAATCGTACCTATCTTTAAGAAGGGGGACAAGACTAACTGTAGTAACTTTCGAGGAATATCACTTTCGTTGACGTCGTACAAAATTTAATCCAATATTCTTTTGAGAAGATTAACTCCACATGTAGATGAAATTATTGGGGATCATCAATGTGGCTTTAGGCGTAATAGATCGACTATTGATCAGATATTTCTTATTCGACAGATAATGGAGAAAAAATGGGAGTATAAGGGTACAGTACATCAGTTATTCATAGATTTCAAAAAGGCATATGACTCGGTTAAGAGAGAAGTTTTATATGATATTCTTATTGAATTTGGTATTCCCAAGGAACTAGTTCGATTAATTAAAATGTGTCTCAGTGAAACGTACAGCAGAGTCCGTATAGGTCAGTTTCTGTCAGATAAGTTTCCAATTCACTGCGGGCTAAAGCAGGGAGATGCACTATCGCCTTTACTTTTTAACTTTGCTCTAGAATATGCCATTAGGAAAGTCCAGGATAACAGAGAGGGTTTGGAATTGAACGGGTTACATCAGCTGCTTGTCTATGCGGAAGACGTGAACATGTTAGGAGAAAATCCACAAATGATTAGGGAAAATACGGAAATTCTACTAGAAGCAAGTAAAGCGATAGGTTTGGAAGTAAATTCCGAAAACATTAAGTATATGATTATGTCTCGTGACCAGAATATTGTAAGAAATGGAACTATAAAAATTGGAGATTTATCCTTCGAAGAGGTGGAAAAATTCAAATATCTTGGAGCAACAGTAACAAATATAAATGACACTTGGGACGAAATTGAACACAGAATAAATATGGGAAATGCGTGTTATTATTCGGTTGAGAAGCTTTTGTCATCTAGTCTGCTGTCAAAAAATCTGAAAGTTAGAATTTATAAAACAGTTATATTACCGGTTGTTCTGTATGGATGTGAAACTCGGACTGTCACTTTGAGGGAGGAACAGAGATTAAGGGTGTTTGAGAATAAGATTCTTAGGAAAATATTTTTGGGCTAAGAGGGATGAAGTTGCAGGAGAATGGAGAAAGTTACACAATGCAGAACTGTGTTTTTCTGGGTACGGAACATGGGAATTTAACAATACCATGACAAACTTCTGTATAAAAAGAATGAAGAAATAACATAGGCTAGTGTGCCATGTATAGAAATGAGTAGGTTTTGACAATTTGTAAAATAACGGAAAATCATTTACGAGCATGTGAAATGGACAGACAGAGTAAGAAACGAAGCTGTGTTGGAAACAGTGGATGAAGAAAAAATGATGCTGAAACTGATCAGAAAGATAAAAAGGAATTGATTGGGTCACTGGCTGAGAAGAAACTGCCTACTGAAGGATGAACTGGAAGAAATGATGAACGGGAGAAGAGTTCGGGGCAGAAAAAGATATCAGATGATAGACGACATTAAGATATATGGATCATATGAGGAGACAAAGAGGAAGGCATAAAATAGGAAAGACTGGAGAATGCTGGGTGCTGGGTTTGCAGTGAAAGACCTGCCCTTGGGCAGAACACTTACTACTTACTTACTGGCTTTTAAGGAACCCGGAGGTTCATTGCCGCCTCACATAAGCCCGCCATCTGTCCCTATCCTGTACAAGATTAAGCCAGTCTCTATCATTATATCCCACTTCCCTCAAGTCCATTTTAATATTATCTTCCCATCTACGTTTCGGCCTCCCCAAAGGTATTTTTCCCTCCGGCCTCCCAACTAACACTCTATATGCATTTCTGAATTCGCCCATACGTGCTACATTCCCTGCCCATCTCAAACGTCTGGATTTAATGTTCCTAATATTTTATGTCAGGTGAAGAATAAAATGCGTGCAAATCTGAGTTCTGTAACTTTCTCCATTCCCCTGTAACGTCATCCCTCTTAGCCCCAAATATTTTCCATTCTCAAACACTCTCAATCTCTGTTCTTCTCTCAAAGTGAGAGTCCAAGTTTCACAACCATACAGAACAACCGGTAATATAACTGTTTTATAAATTCTAACCTTCAGACTTTTTGAGAGCAGACTAGATGATAAAAGCTTCTCAACCGAATAATAACAGGCATTTCCCATATTTATTCTGTATTTAATTTCCTCCCGAGTGTCATTTTTATTTGTTACTGTTGATCCAAGATATTTGAATTTTTGCACCTTTTCGAAGGATAAATTTCCAATTTTTTATATTTCCATTTCGTACAATATTCTGGTCACGAGACATTTGATATTAAATTATTACCAGTATTACTAATTAATTATTAATTCACAACCTTAGGTACCTGAATTTTCATCAGTTTTCTTTACTGCAAACCGAAATTATTTTTACATCAATATTCACTATGTATGAGGTCTCGCCCACCTCATTGAATATTACACGTCTACTATGAAGTAGACAATGTGTATTATTACGATTTAATATGAGAAAAATTCGTATCGGCACCGGGAATCGAACCCAGACCTCTCAGCTCTGCGCGCTGAGCGCTCTTTCCAACTGAGCTATGCCGGGACACGATCCACGGCGCCGGCCGAATCCCTCTCGTAATGTTTTTACGGCCTTACTGCCTGCATTTGAGACGATACACGTCATATATGCAGGAACGCATATATATATATAAATTTGTGGCCATATTCAACAACAGTTTGTAACAACTGTTAACAGTTAATACATCAATACAATATTCATTATGTATGAGGTCTCGCCCACCTCATTGAATATTACACGTCTACTATGAAGTAGACAATGTATTATTACCATTTAATACGAGAAAATTCGTACCGGCACCGGGAATCGAACCCAGGACCTCTCAGCTGTGCGCGCAGAGCTGAGAGGTCCTGGGTTCGATTCCCGGTGCCGGTACGAATTTTTCTCGTATTAAATGGTAATAAGAAATTATTTTTGCCAACAATTCGAAACAAAGTTGGTAAAAGAAAATTCAATCTGAGAGCTAGAAAATCACTATAATCCACTAACATATTTAGTAATAGGGGAAAAATGGTTAGGTCTCAGTCTCAGAGTGTTAAGTAAGCAGATCCGGACTATGCCAACTTAGCTGTCAAGGTGGCTGACGATGGGGTTAAACGCCCTGTGGACACGTTAGGTGTGAATAGCCAAGCTTAGAATTCCCCGCAAACACCGCGGAAATTCCTCTATAGACAGTGCAAAGTATATCCGATAGGTCATCAGCAGAATGAGTATTCAGAAACTATGCTTGAATGAGAAGCCGGAGGCAAAGTGCGGTATAGATACAAGCGTATTCCATAGTTGTGGATAACGTATTATCTTCAGTTTGATACAGACGAGTTCGGAGAGGTCATCTTCCAGGAAGCAGAGACGTTGGCGACTTTAGAAAATTAGTTAGGGCGTCGGTGAGGAGATGCCTGATCAAACATGCACGCAGTGGTAATATCTTCATACAACACCGCCGGCTTCCTTGTCCTGGATGCTCATCTAAACTTTATTACCCGCTTTATAACCCAGTCTCCAAGTCTTGCACCTAATATGAAGCCCCAAGTTAGCAACGCCAAGTCACAAGAAATAACACCCCGCTACAACCTGCAGTCAGATCTCGATGCAATGTTTTTACTCTCAATGAATATTTATAGGTTCTTTACGGGGTGTTTAATCGAATAAAGCATACCTTTTCTGGCGACAATAAAGTCCAGGATGAACGCCTTCCATCCATCTTGTACTTAATTGCTTATAAATATGCTATCTCCCCTTCACTGTGGGTAAAGAGGAACTCTTCATGCGTTCGTGTCGAAATCTCACCTCAGTTACGCACGCAATGTCCATAGTATACAGGGTGGAAGGTAATTGTAGGATAGGAGATAAACAAAATGAATATTTATAGGTTCTTTACTGGGTGTTTAATCGAATAGAGCATACCTTTTCTGGCGACAATAAAGTCCAGGATGAACGCCTTCCATCCGTCTTGTACTTAATTGCTTATAAATATGCTATCTCTCTCTCGCTCTGGCTAAAGAGGAACTGTTTATGCGTTCGTGTTGAAATCTCACCTCAGTTGCGCACGCAATGTCGATAGTATACAGGGTGGAAGGTAATTGTAGGATATGAGATAAAAAAATGAATATTTATAGGTTCTTTACGGGGTGTTTAATCGAATAAAGCATACCTTTTCTGGCGACAATAAAGTCCAGGACGAACGCCTTCCATCCATCTTGTACTTAATTGCTTATAAATATGCTATCTCTCTCTCGCTGTGGCTAAAGAGGAACTGTTCATGCGTTCATGTCGAAATCTCACCTCAGTTGCGCACGCAATGTCCATAGTATACAGGGTGGAAGGTAATTGTAGGATAGGAGATAAACAAAATGAATATTTATAGGTTCTTTACTGGGTGTTTAATCGAATAAAGCATACCTTTTCTGGCGACAATAAAGTCCAGGATTTAATCTTAATTGAATAACTGTGGCTAAAGAGGAACTGTTATGCGTTCGTGTCGAAATTTCAGTTGCACGCAATGCATAGACAATAGGAGATAAACAAAATGAATATTTAAGGTTCCAGGATGCGACAATAAAGTCCAGGATGCCTTCCATCCATCTTGTACTTAATTGCTTATAAATATGCTATCTCTCCTTCACTGGCTAAAGAGGAACTGTTCATGCGTTCGTGTCGAAATCTCACCTCAGTTGCGCACGCAATGTCCATAGTAGGGTGGAAGGTAAGGTGGAAGGTTTAATTGTAGGATCCAGGAGATAAACAAAATGAAATATCGAAATTACCTCAGGTTCTTTACAGGGTGGAAGGTAATTTTAGATAAACAAAATGAATAAAATAAAGCATACCTTTTCTGGCGACAATAAACAATAACGCCTTCCAGTCCAGGATGAACGCCTTCCATCCATCTTGTCGATAGTATACAGGGTGGAAGGTAATAGGATAGGAGATAAACAAAATGAATATTTATAGGTTCTTTACGGGGTGTTTAATCGAATAAATCATACCTTTTCTGGCGACAATAAAGTCCAGGATGAACGCCTTCCATCCATCTTGCACTTAATTGCTTATAAATATGCTATCTCTCCTTCACTGTGGCTAAAGAGGAACTGTTCATGCGTTCGTGTCGAAATCTCACCTCAGTTGCGCACGCAATGTCCATAGTATACAGGGTGGAAGGTAATTGTAGGATAGGAGATAAACAAAATGTTGAAAACTATAGAGGGATTAATATCCTCAACACATATTATAAGATAATTAGTAGGATTTTAAATGAAAAATTAAAAAAAAAAAAAAAAAAACATGCTGAAACTTTCCTTCTGGAGTGTCAAAATGGCTTTAGAAAAGGAAGATCATGTGTAGATCCATTATTTGGTATCAAACTATTGTTAGAAAAAAGAAGAGAATTTAATTTAGAAACCCATATAGCTTTTATTGATTTTGTGAAAGCTTCTGATAAAGTCCGAAGAGACCTTTTATTCGACATATTACAAGATAAAAATATTCCAAATTTGCTATTACAAAATATAATAGAAATCTACACAGACAGCAAAATAAGTGTCAAAATAAATAACTGTATATCCGAAAGAAAATTAGTTAATAACGGATTTCGGCAAGGTTGTCCACTATCACCAACTTTATATTATATATATATAAAAAGAAATTATTTTAAAATGGAACCAAATCTACACATCAGGAATCAAAATAACCAGTGTTCTAACATTAAATACCTTACTCTTTGCCGATGATCAAGTCATAATTTCCAATTCAGAGGATAATTTACGAAGAGGATTATATATATGAAATAAAATATTAAAAGATTTTGAGATGGAAATTTCAGCACAAAAATGAAAAGTAATGGCATTTTTAGGACAAGACCCAATCAGAAATAAGATAATACACAATAACCAATGCCTCGAACAAGTACAAAATTTCAATTATCTGGGTTGTGAAATATCTTATCAAAATGAAAAAGATGTGAACAAGAAAATTACCAAATTTACACAAATTCTAAGAATAATAAACAATACATTAAGAGCTAAATTAGTAAAGAAATCTACAAGAATAAAAATATATAATACACTAGCATTACCCTCCCTTTTATAAGGAAGCGAGATTTGGACATTAAAGAAAAGACATGAACAGAATCAAAGCTAAGGAAATGACATTTTTTCAGGAGGACAGCAGGGTATACTCTTTTAGACCGAAAAAGGAACGAAGAAATTTTATAACAATTAAAAGTAGAGTCAGTAGAAGAAAAAATCAACAGATACAAATTAAATTGGCTAGATCATGTAAGAGGAATGGAAAATTCAAGAATCCCAAAAATTATGATGCAGTATAAACCTAGAGGACATCGTCGACCAGGAAGACCTTTTAGAAGACTGATAGATGGGGCCGAAACAGGTCTACAGAGGCCTAATTCGTGAAGGATGATGATGATTAATTGTATAATGTGATTTCATAAAATATAACGAACAAAAAAGTCTAATACCATTTTGCTCGTTTTTGCGAGATTAAAAAAATACTTTTATGCCAACATTTCGATCGCGAATTTTACGAATACTGTTTAAAACAGGTTTAATTTTTTTAATAACAATGAAGAGAACGTTTGTTATGTTCACGTTGCAGCAGTATTTTAATTAGAAAATTCACAGATTTCGAATTAATCGAAACACTGATTGTCGAGTGACGTACATAAGGTCTAAAAATCTGGCATCGCTGTCGGGACGGCAGATAGTTTGCCTAGTACTCGCAACTGATCAGCTTTTGTGATGTTTACATTGCATTAGTGTGCTGTTGGACGTATAGCGATACAGTTTAGTTTATTTCAATACTACGAGATGCCAGAGTTCACAAATCGTGAGTACTTAGACATGATCCAGGTCACGAAAAAATTCGGAACAGTGAAAGACTACTGGCCAGAGTTCGTCATAATTGGACTAGAAGATATGAAAGCTGCACGCACGCTGATGGTGGACATCTTGAACAGTACCTCTAAAGATGTGAGTGGAATGTGGTTTATAGAGTTTATTACTTTTTATCTATCGCTTCTTTTCTGTTGTCCGCAATTAAATTTCTCAAAATAATATTGTGACGGCAGGCCGAATATTCTCGGCGCTCGGGGAACCTCGTGCGCGTCCGGCAGGAGAGGGGGGCGCGAGGTGGCGGCGCGGACGTGACGAAGGGAGAGGGGGAAGTAATGCTCCTGCGACTGAGGGAAGAAATCCAGAGAAATCGAGAGGTGCCAGCTTCTGGACATCTGTAGAAATTTCTAGCATCGTACTTTCCCGAAACTATGGTTTAGTTACAAATACGAGACGCAAGCATTCGTTGCTAGCCTAAGGTATTCCGTGGTTTTCCTAAGGCGTAAGACAAATGTCGGGATGAGCCTTATAAGAAATGGGCCACGGACCTATATGCCCTTCCCCATATATATTCCCCTTTCTTGTAAACGACGTATGCCCTAGTTCAGAACCTCTAAATTGTCTATTAAATGTACGAGGTCACTCAATTAGTCGCAATTTGAAAGGACAGGGACCTCTCAAATTGCAGATTTAAAATTCACGGCGGTTCTTCCGACGGCCTTCACATGCCTTGTCATTGAACAACTGATGACAGCGTCTTGCCATCCTAACGGCAAACACCAGCCATCTCCTCCTCGCCCCGTTCCGTGATCACTAGATCAAATCTCAGTCCCCCTCGCGTATGTGGTACCTAAGAGGTTACGTCCAATTTCGGCTTCCCCTTCAAAATTCTCTAAAGCTCCTTCAGTGGAGCAGCGTAACCCGGAGTGAGACTAGTGGCCAACAGGCTTGGAGCTCACATATTTAGTTTTGTACAGCCCCCAACCCCTTGCAAGGACGCGTTTTGCGTACCTTTTAAATTTCTCCTCCCAATTCTCTTTCGATTTTTCGATTTTTCGTCGTTGCTAGTTTTTGGTCAGCAGCCAGTCAGTGTACCAGTGAAGCCAGCTTCGAGACAGGAGTTCGACTTGTGTGAGTGTGTCCGCAGCTGCATGAGTGCAGTGGACCGCATTTGGGGGACCTGAGTTCGAAGTTCAGTGGACTGTCTCTGAAGATCTGGGGTTCGAGATACTGTGAACTCGAGTGACTGAGCTAGAAGAACTAGCCAAGGCAAACAAACTGTGAACCAGTGTTGACAGATCTTGGAAAAATATTTCCGGAGGTGGTAATGAAAAAAATCCTGAGATTTGTCCACAATTTCCGGACGCACTTTCGAAAATCACATAAAATGTTATTATAACCCCCTAACTATTACAATACATGAACCTATAATAAAAAGATTTCTACTTTAATTTTTCTACTCACCAATTTGATTAGTAGTCACCACCTTCCTATCATAGATGTTTCTCCAGACCAGATTATGTTCGTTTTTATGCGTTACATATTTCATATTTAGGGAAGCATTAGTAGTCAAGTTATAAAATATTAACAAAACTTTAACTATATAATGTTCATCTACCAGTTTTAATGTATGCCAGAGATTGGGTTTTCTAAAAAAATAATTTCCTACATAAAAAAATCTGGAGATTACAACTTTATTTCCTATTTTTCCGGGAAGTTAAAAAATTCCGAAGATCTCCGGAAATTTTCGGAGAACTGGCAACACTGCTGCGAACTGAGAACTGACAGTTCTGTGTTGTAAATAGTGCTTCAATAATCCAAGTGAATTGTCATTGTCGTCTGTGGAGTGCAATAACGAATACTGAGTTGCTGTGTGGAGTGGAAATCCCATTGTTGACGGGAGTATTTACATTCAATTATAGAAAGTGATTATTGTTGTGAGAATAAAACTACATTATTGTTTTGTACAAAAGTCACAACATTTAAAACTTCTCGTTTCTTCAACTATTTCATATATTAACCTGCTACTGTTCTCATCCTTTTTATATGCTCTTCCTGAAAAGCTGAAGATTTCGTCTTGCTTATAGAGTTTATAAGTTAACGATATCAGTCAAACTCTTAGACGTAGAGGATCGTAATATGTTAACATTTACAACATAAATGTTAGATTCGACTACGGTTCACATTCTCAAAGGAACATAATTGAACGAATTTCTGAATTCAAACCACGAATGCATATTAGAGTAGAAACTGTTGGGTTGCTCATTTTGGTCCATAAATCTCCTGCAACGTGTAGCTGAAAGATGATTAAGTAGGAAGGCAGGGAGGCAGTTACATTGTAACTTACAATAGATGCTCATCCAGACATTAATAAAAAATATTAACTTTCTGTCTTCTTGGTTAAGAGTTACAGCGGGTGGGGAAGAGGTGACATAGGCAGAACAAAGGATATGAAGAACATGAATGTGACATTTCATTATTCCTAGCTAAACACGCGAGCTTTAGGAATTAACATTCATATTGAAAGAGAAAGTAAACTTTAGGAATAAGGGGCCTAACCTTCACAAATCCCTGACACCCTGCAAGGATCTAGATTAGCAACCTTGTTGCTTTCTGAGTCATTAGCACTGCTTTTGTCTTCAGAAAGTGTACTACGTCATTGCAATGGTCTATCGTTGTATGTCTTTTATGTAGTCTCTATTAGAAATATAAATTATTTTACATTTGAAAAGTGTATATCGTCGTTGTTCCTTCAAATAACTCCTATGTGCAAAATATAACATTTTTCAGTAGGAAGAGTTCACACCTGTGGAGTAACGGTCAGCGCGTCTGCCGCGAAACCAGGTGGCCCGGGTTCGATTCCCGGTTGGGGCAAGTTACCTGGTTGAGGTTTTTTCCGGGGTTTTCCATCAACCCAATATGAGCAAATGCTGGGTAACTTTCGGTGCTGGACCCGGACTCATTTCACCGGCATTATCACCTTCATCTCATTCAGACGCTAAATAACCAAAGATGTTGATAAAGCGTCGTAAAATAACCTCCTGAAAAAAAAATTCAGTAGGAAGGAAAAATACATTTATTCATCCTATGGCAGCCGTACATAGGAGACTGTGAATTCTTACATTTTCGAAACAAAGAAATATAATTACATATAGGAGATTTTATTATTTGTTGTATCACTATTTAAGTTATTTAATACAGCAAAAATCTGAAAATCGATAAATACGTCACATAGAAGTTATTGCAGGAACAACGACGATATAGTGTAGAAAAAAATCATTAAGAAATACACTAATTCTTGTGATTGAGAGGAAAATTAGAAAAAAAAATGTTTAGAGAGAGTAATTATGCATGTTACTCGCATTTTGAAATTATTTTTTAAATGGATTGAGTGGAATTTTATATATATCTTAAGTGAGATTAATTGCCATGTACCTACTACCTCTTTCATATTGACAGTATAAACTTGTCTATAGTAATGTCACAAGAGGTCTGAGATTTTCCGATAAATCCACGAGTGAAACGAGTGGATTTATTTGGGAGATCTCAGACCTCGAGTGACATTTATTAGGACTATTTCGTGAATGAAATAAAAAAGTAAGTAATATACAGTGGAAGCTCTTAAGTTCGACACAAATTAAGTTCGACATCCTATAGTTCGACTGCTTACGTATGAGAATTAGACACGCCCCTATACGGGCACTAAGAAATGGGTTTGCCATTTGAATGGAAATTGATCCTTCTCTTGTAGTGATACTTTTGTTAAAGGAAAACAGAATATTTTATTGATTAGAACATCCATATTTAATCACTGATTTTAAATTAATGAACTTTTCTTTTTCTATTTGAGAATTGTGTCGTTTGTGAGACGGAACTGTCGAAACCCACTGTGGTACTAGAAGCGCATACACAAGTCTCGGGGCGGGCAGGAAATGCAAGTACAGTACTGTATTCGTTGATGGATAACTAATAAGAATTTGTATTCATTTCAACTGCCACACCCACTACCCTTATTAAATGTTAAATGTTATGTTTTATTTAACGACGCTCGCAACTGCAGAGGTTATATCAGCGTCGCCGGATGTGCCGGAATTTTGTCCTACAGGAGTTCTTTTACATGCCAGTGTATCTACTGATATGAGCCTGTCGCATTTAAGCACACTTAAATGCCATCGACCTGGCCCGGGATCGAACCGGCAACCTTGGGCATAGAAGGTCAGCGCTATACCAACTCGCCAACCAGGTCGACACCTACCCTTATTGGTCAGAACTTTCAATTCTGTTCTGTCGAACTTAGGAGAGTCCACTGTATCCCTAAAATTCGCTCACAAAATGTTAATAATTGTATATTTATGACTGCTTAACCTATTCAGACACTGTGAAGTCGAAATAGCTGTAGTTGTGGTTGAAGTTTTTGTGTTCTTGCGTAGGTTGAATTGTTGTGTGATTAGATTATGGCTGTGATACGTTCTTTGTAACATGTTTTGAAATGATCTTCCAGTCTGTCCAATGTATAAGTCATTGCAACTATTGCATGATAGTTTGTATATACTTATTAGGTTGTATTTGTTGTGTGTCTTGTGTGTGTTGAAATGTTGTTGTAGTGTGTCTTGTGTTCTGTATGCAAGATTATACAAATAACATCGAAACTAGTCAATCAGGTAAAACGCCACCTTGATTTAAAATATTATCAAAGCGAAGTCGTTACTTTTTCAATTAAATAACTTAATAGCTCACGTATAAAATATTTTACGTCATTACTGCTGTTCTGAAACTGTATATTTAACCTTTTTAACTGCATTGTAATTCTAGCCTTGTTAACGTTTTCTCACCTGAATTTATGGCTGCACAAAGTCATAGATTCACCATGGAGAAACAAGAAAACAAATAAATCCTCTTCCTACTAACAGCTGGTCAAGGAATTGGCGGGTGCTGCACTCTATAGGTAAAGAACGAAACTACTTCTGAGGATACCAAATGGAATCATCAGTCGAATCATATGAGTCGGAGAATACAGAAATGTTACTGATTCCAAATGGATTCTTTCGAGCGGAAAGGGTTCATGAAACAAGTTACATATATAATATATTTTTCTCTTGTGTTTCACTTCGTCGTGATGTAAAAGTCTAGTATCCAATGACCCAGATGACTTCGCTTGTGAAGAATAATTAGAAAATTCATGTCAGTCGGCTCAAATTCCGCGTGATCACGTACATTTCTTAAATATAAATGTAATATATTGTGTTTTCTCAGGCGGAGTGTCAAGCTAATACGAATGTTTGTACAAACATTTTCGTCCAATACAACATTTCGTCCAAATTTCTATGACCAACACATTTAAGTCCAGTGGAATAACTCCATAGCATTTTCGTTCAAGAGTAAATTTCGTCCGGAAATTTTTTAGTCCACAAAAATTTAGCCCAAAATATACATATTGTTCAATCGTGGTTGATTTTGGATATTCAGATACTAGAAGCTCGTTTTAAACAGACACCAGCAATATAATACCAAATAATGGAGAACTCAAAAATGGACAGGTGTTGCTAGGGAAATGCATACATTAGTTTTACTTAAAATTATCAGGTATGGATCCCAAAATTATTATTTCAAAAAGGAACAAACCACTGCTCATAAAAGATGGCTACTGTTATCAACACCACTCTTATAAAAGAATCGAACCAGGATAGACTGGTGATGTGACAATTGGTCAAGCTGTAATGAAATTACACAACAACCCTCAGAACCCCGAAGATGGAAACTAAAGAAGGAAATTACACTTCTAAGAAATAGCTGCAATGAATGTATGATCTTAGTTCTTTGAAAAAAAACTGAAAATAAATCCCATGTTTTATGTTTATTTGACCATTTTTCAGTCTATCAATCAATATGGTATTATTGTTTGGGGTGGAAGTACAAAAATTAATCTTAGTCCGTTAAATTTAGTTCAAAAAGAAATAATTAAAATTTGTTTGAAGAAACGTTTTGATTATCCAGCTAAATTAATTTATTCTGAATTTAATGTATTTAATATTGAAGAAATTTATAAATATAACTTACTATGTTAAAATTTTATCATAAAAATCGTAATAAGTTTTTATTACAGGCACATAATCATGACACAAGACGAAATAGTAATTCAACATTAGTAGAACCTAAATGTCTCGCATCTGCTGGTCTAAAGCATAGCATTAATTTTGGCCCTCGGTTGCATAATTCTTTAGGTAAATTACACCCAGAACTTCTAACATGTAACCCACTAACATATAACAAGGAAATTAGAAACGTGTTAATGTCTTCAATTTGATTAAGTAAATTTATAGCCTAAGTGTATGAATTAATCTGCCTATGTTATATAATTTTGGAATTTATATTTTTTTATAAATTGTCCTACTTTATTCACGTACGATATTATTCTTCTGTATGTTAATATTATATTATATAAATTCATTGCCGCTGTTATTTTAATTTCTATTTCCTATTTTATTTTATTTCATTTTCTATATTCCTCTTATATTAATATAGGCCTATTATATTATATAATTTCACTGCAGCTGTAGTTTTAATTTTAGTTCCTATTTTATTTTACTTTGTATATTTTATGCTCGACCATGCCGAAATGTAGTAATTATACACCTGGTAGCAGACCTTTAATGCATGTCATTAAAGTACACCTACTCATTACAGGTCAGGTCTTTCAGCCAATGACGACTCAGGTTACAACTGTTCAGCCAATGACAAGTCAGCTTTCTACCGTTATAAAACCGCAAGTGTCGATTATTCTCGTATATGCAATCGAAAGAGAATTAGCGAAAAGTCACGGAGGCTGGAAATCCAATACTGTCGCAGAAGGTTATGTTCTGTTACTATAATAATTAGCGTTAATTGTAAATAATATTCAAATAAATTCAATTTGTCATCTCGTTTTTCAATGTCTAATTTAATTTGAATGTTAAATCTGTAGGTTCTTATGGCCTAGCAAGGTCAATGTGGACATCTGTTCCTCGGAAAAAATCAATACTTTCGCGTCTGCGTACACCTCACAACATACGGGACATTGGTCAAGGTCAGATACAAAGAAAATTAATAATATCAAGTTAGAAATATGGTCGAGCATAAAAAGTCGTAAGAAACTCGCCTATAATGGTAATTAAGAAGCTCGTATGAAAATTATGAAACGAGCGCAAGCGCTCGTTTCATAAATATCCATACTCGCTTCTTAATTACCTTCATTATAGGCTCGTTGCATAATGTACTATTCTTATATGCTTATTAATAATATATCTGAACTGCGACCGAACACGAGCGCTGCTCATTCGATCCTCAAATTTTGTTAATATTACTGTATCTCCTTTTTTATATTGATTGTATTATTTTATTTCTATTTCTATAATTGTAATTTTATTCTTTATTCTGTATATTAAAATTTAAATAAATAAATAAATTTCAGTGATCATTTTTGGTAATAAATACAGCTACGAAAATTTAAAGTAAATAAATCTGGGCTAAATCAGGTAAGGACAAAAAATATATATAGAACGAAATTTCACATAATATTACAATGATATGGACGAAAGATTTGTGGACAAAATTTGATGCAGGACATACATTTAACTGGACAAACGTAAAATTAGGACTAAATTACGAATGGACAAAAACGTAATGGACAATCATTCTGCTAACCTACGATACCACGGAAGCCTCAACATATGTACGTCTAGTATAAATTAAAAAAAAATACCAAACAACGCCCCCTAGAGGTGTGAAAAACCCTCGATAGAAAGAAAGTTCTGTGATATATTATACAGTAACATGGCAATTATTACTGTTTATCTTGAACATTGACAAGGTTTATAGTCAAGTTACTTCACAACACATTAGTTAAAGTTAAAAGCGGAGATCATTTAGCTGAAAACGTGTTAACACATTCCATTGTTTCAGAAAAACACGAAAGTCTGCCTCCCAGTTTACAATGTGGAACTTTTGAAATGTACAATACATTATGTAATACTAGATACGTGTATAAAAACAATTTTAATTGCAAAAATGTTTCAAGTTAAATATTATGGTTCATTCATAACTAAGTAAGGGAAAGCAGCGTACCGAATAGGCCTACTAGTTATAACACTGAAGCGTATTTTTACATACAGAATGTTTGTTTTCGGATAGCAATTGTTTATTTAGTGGTGAAAGTTAAGAAGCCCTCATATAATGTTGATTATACAGTTACACAGTTTATACCTTCGCCACTAATTATGAAGTAGAGAACTAATTTGGTCTTCTACAAAGCAGATAACGTATAACTAATGGAGACAATGTAGGTTCACAAGTCTATACAAGCTAACAGTTGAATGAGAAGTATATATTACATATCTGAATAACAGAATCGGAACCATAGTCAAATTAAGAACGGAAGTCATGTACACAATTTTAATCCGATTACTAAATGGAAACAAATATTAGCTCCAGTTAAGTACGATGTCAATTCTACAACAGCTCAAAAAGGAACTAAGTTTGTAATGAGTTCTGACCAGAAATATGGATTACGCGACAAATTTAATTCATACATTTTAAAGTATTAACTATTGAAGAAATTTATAAATATAGTTTACTAACTTACTACCATAGAAATCAAATAAAACATGAATCTAATCGACATGAATATCATACTAGAAGACAAAATTCTACTTTCCCATTAATTGAGCCTAAATGTCATACAAGTGCAGCTCTTAAACATGGTGCTAGTTTCGGCCCAAGACTTTATAATAAAATTACAAACCATTTTCCAAATTTAAAATATTTAAAAATTGAACCTTTTAAAATAAAAATTTATAAAATTACCCATAATATATAATACTAACAAATGTATGTATTTTTTACCTTTGTATTTCTATCGACTATATTCATGTTTTTATTGAATGTCATTTATAGATTTGTAAAATTGTATTAAATTCATAATTGAAACGTAAGATTAATTCAATAGGAGAGTTCATTAATCAATATAATAATAATAAATATTATTATTATTATTATTATTATTATTATTATTATTATTATTATTATTATTATGTATTTATAACCCTAACATATCTATCTCAGATAAAATAGGGTTCTCTGTAAAATTGGAGTATAATAATATTGAATGTCATTGGCTTCTGTCTGACTGTCAATTTATATTAAATGTGTTTTTATTTCTCACGTTTTCTCTCTCTTTTTTTTTAGTTGGTTATTTAACGACGCTGTATCAACTACGACGTGATTTAGCGTCAATGAACTGGTGATAGCGAGATGGTATTTGGCGAGATGAGACCGAGGATTCGCCATAGATTACCCTGCATTCACATTACGGTTGGGGAAAACCTCGGAAAAACCCCAACCAGGTAATCAGCATAAGCGGGGATCGATCCCGCGCCCGAGCGCAACTTCAGACCGGCAGGCAAGCGCCTTAACCGACTGAGCCACGCCGGTGGATCTTTCTTTTTATTTCTTGTGTGTTAGTTGTCTGTCTGAGTTAAGTTCATTAGTATATTTAGTAACCTATCTGGATCAACTTTTGTATCCCTATGTCGTAGAAGTCTGCCGCCTTGTTAGTTTGTAACAACCGTCTGCATCTCTCTGTCGATCCCATGGTATAACAAATGTCTCAGTTTCGGTGGGGAATATGTTGAAAAATAGCTCAACAATTGCTGTATCTGTCCCAATAAACCTTTCCATGAAATTGTGTTTTTTTTTTCTGTAAAGACCCCAGGGAAACTTATCTTTTTACGTCCCTCGTAATTGCGATCGAGTGGCCAAAATTTGTATAAGCACTTGCTTTTACACTATTATTAATATGGTGGAAGAAAAAAAAATAACTCTTTTATGTGCCCTCTTGAGAATGTTTGTTTGTCAGACATCGACTAGTTCAAGCCTGGACACTAACACCTCAATCGAGTCACTGCAGATTTCCACTTAACTCCCCCCGCCAACTTTCCCGGCTGACAAGGAAACGTTCTGATGGGGGCAGATAAAAAAGTTAAATTTTTTTCTTCCACCATGTTAATAATGTCAAAAGAAATGCTTATACAAATTTTGGCCACTCGGCCGCAATTACGAGGCCGTCCAGAAAGTGATTTTCCCTGGGGCCGTTTATAGAAAAAAGCAAAACTGCATAGAAATCTTTATTTAAACAGATACAGCAATTGTTGTGCTATTTGTCAACATATCCCCCACTGGAACTGAGACATTTGTCATACCATAGGATCAATTTTTGTGCCGTAGAAGTCAGCCGCCTCAGATCGGAACCAGCGTTTGACTGCGTCTGCACCTCTCTCTGTCGATCTCATGATATGAGAAATGTCTCAATTCCCATGGAAAGTATGTTGAAAAATAGCTCAACAATTGCTGTGTCTGTTCCAATAAATTTGTCTAAAGAAACTGTGTTTTTTTTTCTGTTAGCAGCTTTGGCGAACTTAAAAAGTTGTGTATAAAGTGCAAATTAAAATTACGGTGACATTCAACATTTAACTTTTTAAGGTGACATGTATTTATCTAGCCTGACGAGTTTACTTTCTTGGTTTGAATTGTAAATTGTTTAAAAATAGCGTGTAAGTGGGCCTTAGACTAGAAATGTTTAGTTTAAATGTAATTCTGTTTATAAGTATGCATAAGGATGTAATTATTTGACTTATTTGAACTGTTGTATCAGTGAAGCGAGGTGAGTCAGTGAAGTTATGGTTTTACAGTGCAGTGAACAGTTTCGATCAGTGATAATTTATAGCGTCAATGAAATGTGTTCTATAGTGTCAGTGAAATGTGTTACAGAGTGTCAGTGAAATGTGTGCTAAAGTGTCAGTGAAATGCGTCATAGTGCCACTACAGGGAATGAGATGAGAGTAAAGTGAAAGACTATTGAAACTTATGTAGGATCTATACATAATTATGTAGGTTGTATTGTAAAATTAGGTATTTTATTTATGTTTTATTATTATTGTGTTAAATTGTATTGTGTATTCTTATTGTATTGTGTATAAAATTGTATATGTGTTGTAAAATTGTATTGTGTATTGTAAATTTTATTGTGCATTGCTTATCATTTTATTGTGTATTGTTTATATTGTATATACCACTGCCACCGGGTGCTTGCCCACTTGCAGTGTAAATAAATACATACATACAACTTATTTTACGGCCCTCCAAATTGCGGTCGAGTGGCCAAAATTCGTATAAGCACTTCTTTTGACATTATTAACATAGCGGAAGAAAAAAATTTAACTTTTTTATCTGCCCTCATCAGAACGTTTCCTTGTGAGACGAGTAGACAGGAAGTTAAGAATTGCTCAGTGACGGATTGTATAGGACAGGAATCATAGCTTTTATGAACTTTTAGCTCTCGCTGGACGTCTGAAATCCATCAGTAATGGCACAGTATCTACTGTGAGTTTGTTTTTAAAGCAGTGTAAGCGAAAAGCACGTGGGCGGGGTTTCTGAGTGCCGTTTCACTTCCCCTTTGTGCCCAAGGCTAGACTAGAGTTGGTACTCACCAGAGAGAGGTGTGATGCGGTGTGCTGTGCTGCAGGGGCGGGTGTGACGGCGTGGTCACAGCGGATGCAGCCAGAGACTGCCGCGACTCCGGTCTGGTGACGGTGGTGACCGTGGTGGTGGTGGTGGACGCCGGCAGATCCGCCGCCGGGACGCTGACGCCAGAAGACGGCGGCAAGCATTGCACAGCCGTGGAAGCGGTCTGCTGGGATTGGTGAGAAGGTGTCTGCACGGTCGCGAACCTGCGACCGCTCCCGCAACACAGAGAGATCGTCGAGCCTTGGGAAGGGTCTATCTTCTCGAGCACCCCACTACACCCCCTTCGAGGAGGAGCTTGATGGTGGTGATGGTGATTATGGTGATTATGGTGATGGTGGCTACCCCTCCGATACTTCCAGTGCTGTTGCTGACGCCGTCCCCACTTCCGCATAAGGGATTCTCGATCCCCAGATCGCAGCTGTTTAGGCTGCTGCACCGCGGCAGAAGGGATGAAGGGGGCGGCGTGGGGGTGGACACGTGTCTGCCGCCGCTGGCGCCGACGTACTCGATGACGGGTATGTTCGACGCGGAAGATGTCGTGTTGGAGGGTACGTTATTGTTACTGGAAGTGGAAGGCGGTAACTGCGTCGACTGAGGGAGCAGACGTTGAGCAACACTACTACCGGTGCCGCCGCCACTGTTACAAGGAGGCGTCCGTCCACGATGAGGCAACAATGGCGAGGGTGACGTCATGTACTCACGCGTGCTACTCGCCCCTGCACTAACACTGGCAACACTTCCGTTGGCACTTCCTAGCAGAGCACTCGCCGCACCGACTGCTGGAGCTGTCGCCGACGATGCCGACGACGACGACGAGGTTGACGAGTTGGCGACCGCGACTCCGGTGCTCGCCGCCGCGGCGCTGCTGCTGCCCGAGCTCAGCATCACAACACCGGAAGTAGCTGCGCTCACCGAACCGGTAACGGAAGCGGCGTTCCCCGCAGATGGGCACACCCCCGTGATGCTGCCGGACGACGAGCTGCCGCCCGGACTTCCGGTCGAGGACAAGATGTAAGGGGAGTCGGCCGAGGGCCCGTAGTGGCTGGGCGAAGGGCAGCAGCGAATGTGCCCCCTGTTGGGCGAGGGCACCACGTGGTGCGGCGTGTGAGGGTGGTAGTTGAGGGAGCGATGGTGAGGTGCGGGCGGCAGGGCGCGTTGGTGGTGGTGCTGGTGGTGGTAGTGAGGGTGGTACTGGTGGTGGGAGGGGTGGTGCGGGTGGTGGTACGAGGGGTGCGGGAGCCGGTAGTGGTGGTGGTAGCCCAGATCGCGGCGCATATAAGGGTCGCCAGGTCCTCCAGGGGTCGCCGATGAAGGTGGCGGCAGATATCGTTCTCCCGGTGCCGGTGCCGGGGGTGGCAGGTACCGCTCCCCCGGGGCGGGGGCTGGAGGTGGCAGATAGCGGTCGCTGGAAGGGGTCGGGAGGTACCTGTCGCCCGGGGCCGGCGCGGGCGGCGAGATGTATCGGTCGCCAGATGACGGCGCAGGCGGCAGGTAGCGGTCCCCAGGGCTGTACCTATCGCTCGTCGACGAACTCTGGAGGTACCTCTCGCTCGATGGCAGGTAGCGGTCCCCCGGCGCCGGGGCAGGCGGGGGGATGTATCGGTCTCCAGGAGGCGACAGGTATCTGTCCCCGGGAGCTGGAGCCGGTGGCGGGATGTATCGGTCTCCCGGGGGTGGCGTCGGGGCTGGTAGGTAACGCTCTCCACCCCCACCTCCACCCCCGTTGCCACTGTGGCTCTGGGCGGGAGAGGGTGAGGGAATGTACCTCTCTCCGGCCCCGGGTGGTGGGGGCGGCGGTGGTGTTGGACCAGGGGGCGGGTACTGGTGTGGGTGGTGCAGCAGCAATCTTTCCCGCCTCCCATAGTCCTCGTCAGGAGCTGTCATCCTGCTGCTCCTGTGCGGCCCGTTGTCAGGACATCTGCAACAGAAATCATAGCGCTCGTGAAACGTTCTATTGATTCCTTCTGCAAATACAGGATGATCCAGAAAAAAGTAACACAAATTATTTGTTTTGCTTTGAATGGTAGGAAGTGCAGGATAATCCAGGAAAAAAGGTAACTAATTATTCGTTTTGCTTTGAATGTTTTTAGTAGGTTATTTTACGATGCTTTATCAACATTTTAGGTTATTTAGCGTCTGAATGAGATGAAGGTGATAATGCCGGTGAAATGAGTCCGGGGTCCAGCACCGAAAGTTACCCAGCATTTGCTCATATTGGGTTGAGGGAAAACCCCGGAAAAAACCTCAACCAGGTAACTTGCCCCGACTGGGAATCGAACCCGGGCCACCTGGTTTCGCGGCCAGACGCGCTGACCGTTACTCCACAGATGTGGGCGCTTTGAATGGTAGTAAGTGCAAGATGATCCAGGAAAAAAGTAACAAAACTTATTCGTTTTGCTTTGAATGGTAGAAAGCGCAGGATGATCCAGGGAAAAAGGTAACAAATTATTCGTTTTGGTTTGAATGGTAGCAAGCGCAGGATGATCCAGGGAAAAAGGTAACAAATTATTCGTTTTGGTTTGAATGGTAGCAAGCGCAGGATGATCCAGGAAAAAGGTAACACAAATTATTCGTTTTGCTTTGAATGGTAGCAAGTGCAGGATGATCAAGGAAGAAAGGTAACACAAATTATTCGTTTTGCTTTGAATTGTAGCAAGTACAGGATGATCCAGGAAAAAAGGTAACAAATTATTCGTTTTGGTTTGAATGGTAGCAAGCGCAGGATGATCCAGGGAAAAAGGTAACAAATTATTCGTTTTGCTTTGAATGGTAGCAAGCGCAGGATGATCCAGGGAAAAAGGTAACAAATTATTCGTTTTGGTTTGAATGGTAGCAAGCGCAGGATGATCCAGGAAAAAAGGTAACACAAATTATTCGTTTTGCTTTGAATGGTAGCAAGTGCAGGATGATCAAGGAAGAAAGGTAACACAAATTATTCGTTTTGGTTTGAATGGTAGCAAGCGCAGGATGATCCAGGAAAAAAGGTAACACAAATTATTCGTTTTGCTTTGAATGGTAGCAAGTGCAGGATGATCCAGGAAAAAAGGTAACAGAAATTATTCGTTTTGTTTTAAATGGTAGCAAGTATAGGATGATCTAGGAAAAAAGATAACAGAAATTACTCGTTTTCTTTTGAATAGTGAAAAATACTAGAGATCCGAGAAAAAAAATACGTAACAGAAATTATTCGTTTTGCTTTACATGGTAGCAAGTACAGGATGATCTAGGAAAAACGGTAACAGAAATTACTCGTTTTGTTTTGAATCATAGCATGTAAAGGATGATACAGGAGAAAAGGTAAGACAATTGATTCGTTTTGCTTTGAATGATAACAAATACAGAATAATTCAGGAAAAAAAAAAGTTAACAGAAATTATTTGTTTTGCTTTGAATTGTAGTAAGTACAGAAATATCCATGTATTAAGGTAACAGATATGATTCGTTTTGATTTGAATAGTAGTAAGTACAGAATGATCCAGGGTAAAAAGGGGAACAAAATTACCCGTTTTCCTTTTAATAGTAGCAAATACTAGAGATCCAGGGGAAAAAAAAATAAAAGAAGAAACAGAAAGAATGGACGCTCTTTCCTAATATATGACACTATTTAGAACAAAATAATACATCTATAACATATGCAGCAGCATATAATCCTTCTGTTTGATCTAGTCGCATACATAGTATCTGAAAGAGCGTAAATCCCTTATGTATAAATTTCTGCTAAATTCAAAACAATTCGGAGCTTGCCAATTCCAGCTGGATGCTAACGAGACCACTGCGTAACTCCGATTAAATTAGATGTACATATGCCGAACGCACCGTCGATATTTCGCCTGCCTGCGTAACGCAATAATCACCAATGAAAATAGAGTACTGAGTGAAATAATGTTTCACACAATTAATTCAAAGCATCAATAGCCCATATCAAATGCAAGAGAGTATTTCGTACACCAATAACATTAACGGAAGTATCTAATCCACTTACGTGTATTACATAGAAATTGACGCTGCACTGTGTATCAATTTTTATTCATGTAGAATACAGCAAGCGATTGATACTAACGGTCGTGTATAATTTTAATACAAGACTTACGGAGAGTTGGGACAGAAAAGGTTATTAATAAACCATGCAGAAGCTATGGATGTATAAGCAGTGTGTAACTATACATAGGAGCTGCTTTGTAGTAGTTATAATCACGAAACGCCTTGTTTAAGCGCTGTATATCTACAGGGTTTTTCATTTCAAAACTTCGCAGTCTAAACAACTAATTATTTAAATTGAATTCAATTTAAACAAAACACACCTCAATTTAGATATTGAGGGGGAAGTCTGATATCAGGCTCAATTTTAGATTTCAGCCCCTACCCCCAGCCACCCGACTTTAAAATGTCAAATGGCACCCCTATATTTTTATACTTAAATATGAAAGAGCATTCAATTGTTTATACACCTCATTCATTTGTTTTTGCATCTTTTGTTTTCTATCGTCACCTGGGCTTGGGCTTTTCCCAAGGTTTTGCCTTAGCAAATATCAGGTAATCTATGGACGAATCCTCGGCCTCACCTCATCTCGCTAAAAAATTCTATAACTCTTGACTTGTTTCACATCTTAAATCTTCATTGCTAATAAGATCTATGAAATAAAATAAATGAAATAAAAATGAAAATGGCATTGATGAATGGTCTTACAGGACCACTTTAAATTCACCTGTACCTAGTGGCCTATCCTATATTAGAATAGGAACATGTACTAACTTAGTATGTAAATTAATGTCTTTCTATGTTTTTGTTGTCTAGTCAACTGTCCGAAGACAAGTTTGAACCTCATAAGTGACGCCAAAAAAAAAAAAAAAAAAAAAAGCATCACTCATTAGGCAACTAAGCCAGGAGATAATTGGGGATTGGTGTCCAATTTCTTTCCGTTTCATTTCATACATCGCTGACTAGTAACATATCAGACTTCAGATGTATACAAACAATTGTTCTTCCTTTGACACATATCGTCAAGTGCGATGTACTGCTTGATAATAGAGCTTTGGTATGTAACAGCATTTTGTTGAAATTGTGTAACTGATGTACTAAATTAGAAGAGAAGGCCTTATGGCCGTAACTCTACAAGAATAAATAAATAGACGGACAGACAGAGACAGACAGACAGACAGGATAGATAGATAGATAGATAGATAGATAGATAGATAGATAGATAGATAGATAGATAGATAGATAGATAGATAGATAGATAGATAGATAGATAGATAGATAGATAGATAGATAGATAGATAGATAGATAGATAGATAGATAGATAGATAGATAGATAGATAGATAGATAGATAGATAGATAGATAGATAGATAGATAGATAGATAGATAGATAGATAGATAGATAGATAGATAGATAGATAGATAGATAGATAGATAGATAGATAGATAGATAGATAGATAGATAGATAGATAGATAGATAGATAGATAGATAGATAGATAGATAGATAGATAGATAGATAGATAGATAGATAGATAGATAGATAGATAGATAGATAGATAGATAGATAGATAGATAGATAGATAGATAGATAGATAGATAGATAGATAGATAGATAGATAGATAGATAGATAGATAGATAGATAGATAGATAGATAGATAGATAGATAGATAGATAGATAGATAGATAGATAGATAGATAGATAGATAGATAGATAGATAGATAGATAGATAGATAGATAGATAGATAGATAGATAGATAGATAGATAGATAGATAGATAGATAGATAGATAGATAGATAGATAGATAGATAGATAGATAGATAGATAGATAGATAGATAGATAGATAGATAGAGATAGATAGATAGATAGATAGATAGATAGATAGATAGATAGATAGATAGATAGATAGATAGATAGATAGATAGATAGATAGATAGATAGATAGATAGATAGATAGATAGATAGATAGATAGATAGATAGATAGATAGATAGATAGATAGATAGATAGATAGATAGATAGATAGATAGATAGATAGATAGATAGATAGATAGATAGATAGATAGATAGATAGATAGATAGATAGATAGATAGATAGATAGATAGATAGATAGATAGATAGATAGATAGATAGATAGATAGATAGATAGATAGATAGATAGATAGATAGATAGATAGATAGATAGATAGATAGATAGATAGATAGATAGATAGATAGATAGATAGATAGATAGATAGATAGATAGATAGATAGATAGATAGATAGATAGATAGATAGATAGATAGATAGATAGATAGATAGATAGATAGATAGATAGATAGATAGATAGATAGATAGATAGATAGATAGATAGATAGATAGATAGATAGATAGATAGATAGATAGATAGATAGATAGATAGATAGATAGATAGATAATTTTGTCACTGTTGTGACCAGAGATTTAACTAAATAGGCCTCCCATTAATAATCAAATATCTGGTATAGCTTGTATGTTTTGAGAACTGAGATAAATGTGTTCTCAAATATTAATGGAAATAGGACTACATTAAATTCATCACCCATAGAATGCTATACAGCTTCAAAGTCGTTACAATTACAGGCGTTATTATTACTCTCAATAGCCTACACCAATTACGGCCCCATGTATGGGTAAGTGCTCAGTCTGGAATACAGTGCATGTGGAAAGATTTTGAATGGTTTGGAAGTGAATTTCATGTCACTACAGATTATAGATTTCAAGCAGCTTACGTAAGCTTATTAGAAAGAAAAATGAGACGTGGAGAAAATGCTAATTTTGTTGTTCCTATCTATTCGATTATACCATGTTGGATGACAAATTAAACCAAACCTACATAAACTAATCGCAGAATATTTGTGGAACGTAAGAACGAGGAATAACAGACTTATAGGTCTAAATTCTGCAGTGCTCGGGAAAAGTGACACAAGTCAGTTTCCACAAACCTTTTTTGGTAATTTATTGACAACTTACGGAACATCTGCTCGCTTGGAAAAAAATACATAAGTATTTCTCCCATTACAATAATTCATGCAGAAAAAAATCAAATCGACATAAACCAGTGTAAGTTGTCAATAAATTATCAAAAAAAGGTTTTTGGAAACTGACTTGTGTCACTTTTCCCGAGAACTGCAGAATTGTTTTACGAAGCCTATAAAAAAACATATTTTTTCCGTCTTAGATGTTGGTCAATAATAATTCCTAAGAGGTTCACTTGAGAAGATTCCTTCGATATAGAACATATTTGTAATCATTAATAATCGAACAGTCAGTATTATGAAATCATCCACTCATAATGTTCTGCCCAAGAGCAGACGTTTCACTACAAACCCAGCATTCCCCAAAACTTGACATTTCCCGACTTGCTCTTAGTCTCCGCATATGATGGAAGACTCAATTTTTTTTAAGTTGAAACGTGTCAGTCGCCTAATTCCAGGAAGGAGAAGAAGAATACCAAAAATTAGTTTCGAGGTACAGGAACTTGCTCTGTGCTAGACAAAGAGCTTACCAATACTGTTCGCCAACCGTAGATTAATTCCTGATGTCAACGACCTGAATATTCCACCTGTGAAACTGAATAGAACAATCATCCCGTTTAGCTCTACCGTAAAAAATCTAGGAGTGCATTTCGAATCTAATCTCAATTCGGATACGCATATTAAATATACATGTAAGAAGGCATTCTCTATTCTCCATTCACTAAAAAGATTGTATCATTATCCATCTAAATTAAAACAGACGCTGGTACAGACACTCATTCTACCTCACTTCGATTATTGCGACGTTTTGTTCAGTGATCTCAGGATTGATTCCGCTCAGAAACTACAGCGTGTTCATAACGCGTGCGTCCGCTTCATTTGTAATGTTCGATACAATGATCATATCTCACCTTCTTTCGAGAAGTTATCATGGCTTAGGTTACATGAGAGGAGAAATCTGCACTCACTTTCTCTCTTATATCGAATTATGCACACTTCATCCCCCTATTATTTATTCGCTCGTTTTCATACTCTCTCTCGCCATCATAATATTAATATTCGATCACAACGAGATAACACGCTAGAAATTCCACTTCACACATCATCTCTGTATTCCTCATCTTTCACTGTTGCTACCTCTCGTCACTGGAACTCTCTGCCGCCTGAAATCAAGGGCTGCCGAACATTGAAATCTTTCATATTCAAGTTAGAAAATTATCTTATGACAGTTGCCAAACTAACTTACTATTATGACAAGTGTTGTATTGCATGTTTCCACGTATTCACACTTTTTTCTATTCATTGTATTGTATTCATTGTAAGCTTTGTACTGCACTATTTTATTACTACTATTAGTATTATTATTATTATTATTTTTATCATTATTATTATTATTACTATGCTTATTTTTATCATTATTATTATTATAGGCGGCCGGGTAGCTCAGTTGGTAGAGCAGCTGGCTACGGACTGGAAGGTCCGGGGTTCGATCCCAGGTGGTGACAGGATTTTTTCTCGTTGCCAAACTTTCAGAACGGCCCCAAGGTTCACTCAGCCTTCTATAAAATTGAGTACCGGGTCTTTCCCGGGGTAAAAGGCGGTCAGAGCGTGGTGCCGACCACACCACCTCATTCTAGTGCCGAGGTCATGGAAAGCATGGGGCTCTACCTCCATGCCCCCAAGTGCCTTCATGGCATGTTACGGGGATACCTTTACCTTTTATTATTATTATTATTATTATTATTATTATTATTATTATTATCAATAATTGTCTTATTTTTTTATACTTTGTATGTCTCATTTATTTTGACCTGCTGTTCACATTTTAATATGCTTTTTCCTTCTTTCTGTATGTTATATATTATGTCCGATTTCTACTTATTTGTTGTTTACATTTTATTATTATTATCTTATTCAGTTTTGTGTGTAAAATTGTAGTGTACTTTGTAAATTTGTAGTGTTTTTGTAACGCAGTTTCACTCCTGGTTGAGTGTTAGAGAAGGCCTTAACTCTGTCAGGTTAAATAAATCATTATTATTATTATTATTATTATTATTATTATTATTATTATTATTATTATTATACTTAATTACTTACAAATGGCTTTTAAGGAACCCGAAGGTTCATTGCCGCCCTCACATAAGCCCGCCAGTGGTCCCTATCCTGTGCAAGATTAATCCAGTCTCTATCATCATACCCCACCTCCTTCAAATCCATTTTAATATTATCCTCCCATCTACGTCTCGGCCTCCCTAAAGGTCTTTTTTCCCTCCGGTCTCCCAACTAACACTCTATATGCATTTCTGGATTCGCCCATACGTGCTACATGCCCTGCCCATCTCAAACGTCTGGATTTAATGTTCCTAATTATGTCAGGTGAAGAATACAATGCGTGCAGTTCTGTGTTGTGTAACTTTCTCCATTCTCCTGTAACTTCATCCCGCTTAGCCCCAAATATTTTCCTAAGCACCTTATTCTCAAACACCCTGAACCTATGTTCCTCTCTCAGAGTGAGAGTCCAAGTTTCACAACCATACAGAAGAACCGGTAATATAACTGTTTTATAAATTCTAACTTTCAGATTTTTGGACAGCAGACTGGATGATAAGAGCTTCTCAACCGAATAATAACACGCATTTCCCATATTTATTCTGCGTTTAATTTCTTCCCGAGTGTCATTTTATTATTATTATTATTATTATTATTATTATTATTATTATTATTATTATTATTATTAGTAGTAGTAGTAGTAGTAGTAGTAGTAGTAGTAGTAGTAGTAGTAGTATAAAAATGAGAAGAAATTAAACAAAGCTTAACCGAAAAAAGCTTGAAGGAGACTTGTCGTGATTGGTACCTCATACCTCAAAAAGAGTAAAATTCTGCCATCGATGAATTTCTATTGATTGTCTATTGCACGTGGGTGTGAAGGGTGGTAGAGAATACAGGGGTATGGGGGGGGGCGAGTGTAACTAAATTGGCCGCAGCATGTCGGAAGGAACGACAAGGGCGTGGAATCCAGATCCTGAGCCCTTGAACGAAAGGGGGGAAGGGAGCGGAGGGGGGCAGAGAACAGGTGGAGTTGGCAGCCGGGGTATCCCGACCCTGATTTATCGCGGGGCCCAACCCTCATCTCATCCCCTACACCCATAGCCAACGTTTTCATCCCTTATAGATCCGAGCCACTACCCTTATTTTTCTCTCTCTGAAATATTTTCCATCTCTCTTCCCCTTATTCAATATAACAAATACCAATACAGTACGACGTGTACTCTGTCAGAGGAAATCCTTTTTCCCCTAAGGGATTAAAAAAAAAAGCTTACCACAGGGCCAGCTAAATTTAATTATAAATGACAAGATAAGCGATTTAAGCCACCACTTAGAAACATTTTAAATCAAACGAACTCACTCTAACTTCCACCTATTTAAATTGAGTTTTATCCACGGATTATATAAGTACAATGACAAGGGGAATTGTACAGGGACATCATTTTATTTTTACTTCAATTTTTATTGTACCTGAGTTTTTTAATGTACTTCACTCCCACCCCTTCTACTAAGGAAGTTCCAACTCCACACAGAACCAAGACCGCAGATAGTAAGCAGTATTGAGTTACTGAGTATAGTACGTTCCAGAAATATGTTCGCGTTTTCCAGTGACGAAAGAGCTTTCAATATTGAATCATATTTTCGCACAGGTACTGTCCGTTTGCCTACGTCGCATCTCGATTTCCCCCACCTGTTTCTGCTCGCCCCTCTGTAATAGCTGGGCTGTCTTAGCTCTTTTCTGAAAACATTAATTTCTCTTAGGAATTGGAAGTTTACGTAATATTATACAGCTGTTTAATTTAACTTAAATAAAAGGGCCTCGTTAAGTAATTAACTGTCACGTGATTTCCTCCCTTTCTACAATCCTGCGGCATAACCACTTGGACGGACAGTAGATAGCATGTCTGAGTAATTTTATATTTTCGGGTCGGGCAGAAGTGAAAATTGAATTTACAGTACGTAGAGTAGGTACAGAATTATTTCAACATGAGTCACTAGTACGAAGGACGAAACTGGCAATTGGAATTAGATGCAATAGTCTATAGTGCGATAATATTCATAAAAGAACTGAAGCCTGTATCGAAATGAACGGCCACCATTTTCAAAATTGTGTTTAAATATTCATATTATGATTATTTTTCAATTTAACTTCTTTCTCTATATTGTACGCTAATGTGCTGTAGACAGTATAATATACACTGCATAATGAATACGTTCGCATGGATAACTCACTTCGTGAGTAAAATCACTTGTTCTTAATACAGTACTGTACTTTGATTAAAGAAAAACCTAATGAAAATTATCAAACTCAAAATCGCGATATTTCCTAGTTTACGTAAATGGATGAACTACTTTTCTTCCTTCCTATACCTAGTAGAGTGATTTGTGTTTTACGCCAGTATCATCGAACTCCAGTCTTGGAGGGGGGAGCAAGCGGTGTTTCCGGTTCTCCAAAGGTATAGACAGGTTAATATTAAAAATGTTAGTAAAAATAAAATGATGTCCCTGTACGTACTTGAAGTGTTTCCATAGGTGATGTCACAAAAGGTTTTCATTTTGTTGTTGAAGAAAATTAAAAATTTGCTTAGACTAATATTTAAGGGATTACATAATTAAAAATGTATACAGTGAAACCTCTCCTTACGGACACCCCCAAGATACGGGCACTCCTCATATACGGACGGATTTTTAAGTCCCAACTGAAATAATATAGAAATAATGATAAATTTAACTCTCGTTTACGGACATTCTCAGACACGAACACGGAAAGCTGTTTCACAGTCCTAAAGCTTGCTTTATCTCCTGACTGCTGACAGAACTTGGTTTTCAAGACCTAGGCCCGGTTTCTTCAACCTTTGTTAAAATGCACCTAACATAGCGTTAATTAACTGGAAGTTAAAAGTATGAATTGCTGTTAAAAATATTGCATTTCTTCAACTTTACATTTCACATTTTAACATTCTGTTTGTTAACTCTCTGTTAGGACCAGAGATTCTAGATTTTAACCATAATCTATACCCAAGTATAGGCTCACTTTTGTTTTCTGAACTCTGACAATTGCGATTCTCGCTTGTTTCTGTTGTTTGATTCAGAGAGGATAGAAGTCTTTTATTCTCTCAGGTTTGATTTCTGCTTCTTTCCTCGTTTGTATCACAATAGCGTGGAGTGGCGTATTGGTATTGCTGTTATGAAATGGAAAACACTGGAACAAATAGAAATCGTGGGACTAATTTCTCTTCGTTCGAAAGAAACCTTCTGCTGGAAATTATTTCGCAGTATAAACCAATTAATGAGAATAAATAAACAAACGGATCTAAGTTAAAGCGAAAAGTGAGGCTTGGCAGAAAATAGCCTATACCTTTGTATGAACTTCTGGTCTGTCAAATCACAGAAATCACCCCCTCTGTTTATGTATTCATGGATATCATTTTCTAAATAATCCAGATATATAAGTTCAGCATCTAACACACCAGCCATATTGGATACTTCTATGCTTACAGAGAGTTAAATGATTTAACTGCATGAAATTGGGCAGTTAAATTAACATAGGTTTTAACAGCCTGTTACTACTAACAGTAGTTGAAGGACTGCTTCAACTGTTAAGTTTACAGTTAAAATGGAATAACACACTGTTATAATTTAACAAAGGTTGAAGAAACCGGGCCCTAATGTGTTACAAAAGTGGAAAATTTAGTTTTGAGAACTGTACAGAAATTCCTTAACATAAAAGAAGACAATAAGGGTCTCGTAGGCTACCACTAGCCCAGCCGGCTACCCCTTGTTAGCTGGAAGCGGGTGGATGAACAAAGTCATAAAATTTAACCTGCCTGATAGGCCCAAGGTTTCTGCGATCGTGAAATTGTATTCGACACATGATAGAGTTAGTAGGATTATTCTCTTCACTTCAATCAGTTGTTCTGTTTCGAGAGACATGGCACCTGAACGTAAAGGTTAAGTTGAAAACTGTAAATTACAGTACTGCATAACTGTAGACCTAGAATAAAATTGCATGAAACAGTACTGTATTTTCCTTTTTCGGTCTTGTCTACCGTAATTCAAAGTTGCAAAGAATTTATTGCAGTATACTGTTTTAAGAATTAAACTACAGTAATACATTTCATTTAAAGAGTGAAGGGATACATAATGCATACGTTATTATAAATTTACTGTTAGATTGGGGAGTCTCCCTCCCAATAAAGGACACCTCCCAGAAGCGGACAGATTGTTACGTCCCTTCGATATCCGTAACTGAGAGGTTTAAATGTACCTGGGTCATTCAATTATTAGTGGCAACAATGTTTGTATCTGGCGCTATGAGCGGTAAATGATGCAAGCTGATAACAATGAGAAAGAAGACCATCTGACGTGTGTTGTCTGTGAGTTTGAAAACAATAATCTCATTTATAAGATATTTGTAGTGGGTTTAATTTGTAGACTTATCTGCAGCGCTCTAAAATGTTTAGCAAATACGAACAAAGATGCTTAATTGAAATTCAGATTGCAAGAGGCAAGAATGCTCGACAATGCCATACAGCACTACTGGAAGCTTGTGGTAGAGGAACTTCACCATATCGTACCATGGCTAGGTGGGCGCATTCATTTCGCAGTGGGAGGGAAGATGTTCATCAAAAACGTGGAGCTGGAAGACCGCAATCGGCAAGTGAACGCTGTAAGAGCGGTGCTGGAAAAACACCGTTGTTGGTTATGATTTTGACGGAATCATTTTCACTCATTCAGTTCCTGTCGGAAATCGTGTAAATGGTGCATAGAAGGCCTACAGTTATATTCTGGAACACCATTTATAACCAGGTTAGCGCGTCCTGGCCGCGAAACCAAGTGACACGGGTTCGATTCCCGGTCGGGGAAAGTTACCTGGTTGAGGTTTTTCCGGGGTTTTCCCTCGACCCAATATGACAAAATGCTAGGTAACTTTCGGTGCTGGACCCCGGACTCATTTCACCGGCATTATCACTTTCATCTCTTTGAGACGCTAAATAACCTAAGCTGTTGATAAAGCGTCGTAAAGTAACGTACTACTATTAGGCTACTTTACAACCAGCCGTAAATGTCCGAATCTCCTGAATTCTCATCCTATTATGCTACATGATAGTGTTCGCTCTCACATAGGTGTCCCTGTATTTAATTTCTTTCGCAGATGGAACTGGGAAGTTTTGGCACAATTACGAGCAGTTTGATTATCTCCGCAAAACATCTGCCAGGACATGGCGCAGAATCCAGCTGTGCTGTGACAATGAAGGTCTTCATACCGATGTCTTGGATCGTTAAACTATTAGGTAGATTACATGACCATATCAATCAATCAACCAACCATATCCATCGTAGTGTCGTAATACATGGGGTACGCCCAATTTGTGACCTCACTGTAGATCAGAGTATTGGAAAACATTTACAGATTTTTTTCATAAAATATCATATTTCTCTATAGGCCTCCCTCAAACTGACTTCCCAGATCCCAAGTTATCTATTTCAAAATGTTCGGTAGAACATTCTCTAACTCCTGCTTACTTTTGTAACTTGTATAACCAGAAGAGCTGTAAACGGAGGTAGAAGCAAGTTGTACATCCCTGTTATAAATGGTCCTTTGTGTGTCTATCTATGAAAAGAGTTGGTTTTCATCAGATCCTGCCATTGTTGTATTGGCGAAGATGAAAAGAAGGATGCCGGCATCAAACGCACACGCACGATAGTAAGACGAACGGGGCTCGGAGGAGTGACGTCACCCGCCCATCTCCTCACAGAACTGCTCAGCTCCTCAAGAAACCTCTTTGATGACGTCCTCAGCCTGTCTTCTTAGCATGTCACTGTGGCGGAAGATGGTTTCTACAGAGATGTCATAAGCATCTAAGGGTACGTATCGTAAAGAATAACAGCTGATTGTATGATGTTTGCCCGCAGAGAAGCAAATAGCATTTCGAGATGGTTGCATGACACAATCACCAAAGACGTATAAATAGTGCTGTAGGGCAGCCGTGGTGAAAATGTGACTCGCGAGCACATTGTGGCTCGCAATGATAGCTTTGCATGTCTCTTGCTTACTACCTCCCACAACCCCCAGCCTCTCACTCACTGAAGTCAAACTCCGTTCCATTTGTATTTGTCTCTGACCTGCGAGTGGTGTATCGTCGCAAAGTCTCTCTCGAAACCATGTACCTCTACAAAAATGAAGTTTCAAGTAGGATGGGAGGACGCATTTTTTTGCTGCCAATATGATGAGAATATTAAATGTATGATTTGTTCACAAGTATTACCAGGAAACGGTTGTACAACATAAAACGGCATTATACTACATGTCACTCATGAAACATCAAAAGGTGAAGTGTTGTTGTTGTTATTATTATTATTATTATTATTATTATTATTATTATTATTATCATTATTATTATTATTATTATTATTATTATTATTATTATCGCTGTACGTCGATCCTTTTTCAGCAGATGTACTAATAATGCGATTAGATCTTCAATTTAAACTCACAGATTTACAATGTGATGTTAAACGAAAGCTAGATGTAACGACTTGACAAATGTTGAACTTTTCAAATCTTTGCCAAAAAATAAATATCCGAAGCTTCGTTCTTTCGCTTGCTCTTTTGAAGCCATGTTCGCTACAACTTACGTTTGTGAAAAATTATTTTCAACAATGAAAATAGTAAACACCAAATTTAGATCACGACTGACAGACAAATACCTTCGTGATCAACTACGACTGGCAGTAAGTGACATTCCTGATTTTGAAACTCTGTCGCAGAGACATTCTGAAGATAATTAATATTAGGCTGTGATAATGTGTCCTATGTTTTATTGTACATTTCTTTCTTCGTAACACGCACTAAACGTTAGTTTGGAGCCTGTACTGTATAAGATTAGGCTATATTTAAGTGCTTGACGTAAGGAAAATTAAAATCCGTTAATAACTCAGACAGTTGCTCCACTTCGGGTGTCCGCCTCCCTCCATAGGTGCTATGCACATTGCAGGTTACACAGTGGCTCGGCGCACGATCACATTTTCGCCACGGCTGCTATAGGGAAACAACTTAGTAAACTCCGTTGGTCTGCGCATATGTCAATCTTAAAGAGTAACACAATATACTATTCACCTTCTCCTTCCTAATTGTCAGTCAATAACGGAAGAAGGCGTTACTTACGAAGACTTTCAATGAAGCAGAATATTTTCGCATTTTATATACTTAATAATAACTCGAAAAGTAATAGTCAGATTCTAATAAAAAAAACATGTTGAAGAGTATTGTTTGCAGATTTTTAAGATGTTTGAGTCACCGCAATATAACAAATGAAAGACGTCTTAATTGACGTTTGTTTTATACTACTGTAGTGTGGGAAAATATGTTTTTGAATTAGAAAACTCGATCAGCGATAAACTTTTTTTCTTGAAGAGATAAGTGGGTATTTGCAGTGTATAAAATCGTCTGAATAGATTCTACTTTATGTTGAAAACAACCCCATGTTAATAGAATGAGTCAACAGGATATCATCACTTGTTAAGTTTATGTCTGACTGCTCGTGGTCCGTCAAGTAGCGCGTACATAAACATTATTCATCCTCAAAACCCAACAATGCTTTAAAAATAAGCACTTATTGTTTTGATAGGTTTCATTTACTTAAGGGCCAGACTACAGTCCGCATTTCACGAGAAGATCCGAGCGAGGAATGCGAGTTTTCCCCCACTCTCATAACTACGGTCCGTATTCCAGCTATCTATAAACTGGAATGATGTTGCCTCATTCGAAGTATATGTGACGTCACAGCGCAGGTATAAGTACGTTCGTATAGAAAATAGTTACACATTCTCTCCTCTTACTCTAGAACGTCAAAATCTGGACGCAGTCATAGTGAGTAGTCTTATCGATCACTGCTCTTACTGGTCGTATTATTTAAATAACTACATCTTTGTGGCTGATTGAAGGTTCATTGCAGAGGTAAAGTGTCTTGGGTAAGACGCTTAATCGTGTAATACTGCAGTGCATAATTGAGGATATTTGAACTAATATTTTCTCTGTCAATATAGACAACATTACATATAAATTGTGTAACATAAACGTAAAAGTGAAAAAAATAGTGCACTGAAAGACTCTGCAATACCAAAAGGCACAGAAAGTATGTTGAACGTATTCCAAAAGAACCAGTACCGTCAAAAACTGAAGATTATGAAGAAATTAACTCGACGTTTAGCATGGAGTTGTGTAGCCTACCATGATGTTCAGTGAAAACATTCCAATTAATAAATTAAATAATCTACATTTTAGGGAATTTATAGAGAGGTACCTACGTATGAAATTAGTGGGTGAAGAACAACATGCAATATCCTAACGAAACACGAAAAAATATCAGATAATATCTTGTACTACATCATGCACCAATAACGTCATGTGTTATTGAAAGAATTTCTTGCAATATAAAATCATTTCTAGTGACATCCGCATATGTTAAAGTTTGTAACTTACGATTGCACGTTATTATTCACTGCAAAGAAAACGACGAAAATGAACATCACGGCTAAAGCATGTGTTTACTAGTATAGCTTCAGGATGTCGGGAGTTGACTGTATTCCACGGACACGCAGCGACGACCTGTTTGTTTATATCCTTATCCGTTGCATTACCTGTGTTCGGCGTACTATATACCCAATGTGTCTTTAACTTCAGTCTTTAGATAGCTGGAATGCTAAGCCTACTTATCACCTATCCCCGACACGGTACCGGCCGGCCAGTGACACCACTCCCATCCACCTGCTCCTTCAACAATGCAGAGTTACTGGCTTACTCCCTCCTCTTACCCCGCAAGGGCCATACTCCCCTCGCAGGGATCCTCTCGTGAAATTTGGACAGTAAACTGTTTGGTCACTTGTCTCCAGTTTTTTCAATTTGATTTTTGTAACAGAAATTGGGTCCCCACTTAATGTAAAGGAACGATTGTGTCGCCGCCTTTTCGCAGAATATGAAAAAGACAAGTGGAAGAAATGTGTTGATCACGTTAAAAATAACTAAGAACAAGCCCTTTTTTCCAGGGCTAATGTAACAGACAGTGAAACTGGCAGAATAATTTCGTTAGGAGAATGTTTAACTGATAGCAGTGATGCATCAGAAGACTTGTCAATCAGTAGCGACAATGGTTCAGATTAATGGAGGAAGACTCCGAGTCCGTCTTTAGCACAAGGATGAGGTAAGTTTTGCAGTTGTTAACCTATAGCATAGCAGTGGGAGGAGAATGCAGTAGGTATAGGTCGCGCCAGGGATTTTGGCAGATGGATTTTCTTATTGTGAACTGGAGAGCGAGTCCTCACCGCTGCAAGATCGGCTGTTATCTCTGTCGCAGTGTAATGGGTAGGACATAAGAGTAAACATGCACGCCCGAGTATTCTATTGAACTGTGCACAGTCACCGCCAAAAACTAAACAAATATTACAGTAGTCTATATGCGTCTTTGGTATTCCCAAGAGACTTGTTTGATTAATTAAAATGTGTCTCAATGAAACTTACAGCAGAGTCCGTATAGGCCAGTTTCTGATGCTTTTCCATTTCACTGCGGGCTAAAGCAAGGAGATGCACTATCACCTTTACTTTTTAACTTCGCTCTAGAATATGTCATTAGGAAAGTTCAGGATAACAGAGTGGGTTTGGAATTGAACGGGTTACATCAGCTTCTTGTGTATGCGGATGACGTGAATATGTTAGGAAAAACTCCACAAACGATTAGGGAAAACACGGAAATTTTACTTGAAGCAAATAAAGCGATAGGTTTGGTAGTAAATCCCGAAAAGACAAAGTATATGATTATGTCTCGTGACCAGAATATTGTACAAAATGGAAACATAATCTGTTATCTATATGGAAATATATGTATATGGAAATATGTTAATCCTTAGTCAATAGATAAGATTGAGTTTTACGAAATACGAACATTAAGGGATGGAAAATAGGAGGCAGTAATGATCAAAATAATAATACCGATTTATTTTGTGTAACCAGCAGACGTGCAGCCTTTAAATTTAAAACAAAGATTCACTCATAAAATTGGGTTTGACTATTCATCTCATGTCTCAGAATTATTTCTAAAATGTATAAGGAAAGTAAAAAAATTCAATTTCATGTAGGCTACTCCCTTGAAATAACTTCAGTTTTTTTTTTTATTTCCGAGCAGAAAGGAGAGAGAAAGAAGTAGACGATTTAAAAAAATTCACTAAACTATATTTAACTAGAGACATAAAATTTAAAATGAAGGTTACTCTCTACAATATTGGTTAAACATTCTTAGATTTTTTAAATACCATATCCTAAGGTACTGATGAAAAGGCAGAAGGGAGTGAGAAATCTCATGTCATCCGATCTCGTTGAAAGTCGATATCTGGGGAGCTTTGCGATCACAGAATACGAATAAGGTATTATTTAGTCCGACTTTGTCCCTAAAGTGGTGGAGTGGGACAAAAATGGGTGGAAAATTAAATTAGATATCTTAGGGGTTTTCGAGACGAAAATTACGTGAGAATTCAATATAGCAGTTTCAGTAATATGAATTATATTTTAAAAAATTAAACATCGGATATCGCACAGGTAACACATGTACAGTATTCAAGGGGGTATGTAACACCTTTTGATAGTAGGCCTATACATTTAGTAAAATCCAAAGTGTAATTTCTACATATTCTGAATGAATGTTGTGCTGGAATTTAGTATAGTCATCAGCCAATACCTCTAGATTAATAAACAACTTTTTAGAATCCATAAAATACAGTATTTATTGTGAATGGTAATTATATTTTTCAATTGGTGCAATTTGTGCAGGGAAAATTGTTTCTCCGATATTTTGTACGATTTCGAATATTTTAAAATGCTTTCTTCTCTGTTTTATTCACAATGTGCGTGTGAAGAAATTATTGCCCTTGTAATATCCGTTACAATCCTATTTATTATACTCTTATAAAAATCTAACTTCCGCAGCATGCAATTTTACCCAATTAACCAAATTATATTTTGATTCTTAAGAAGAATCGTAATTTTATTAACTTGAATTGTCGCACCACCAGTAGACGATCCCTAGATTATTACTGGACAAATCTTATATATTGATCTGGTAAGGGTAGGATTATATATATATATATATATATATATATATATATATATATATATATATATATATACATATATGCGCAATGCAATGCTTTTTCCTTTTAATTAAGAATTATTTTAATTTAGAAAATGTAGGAGACGTATTGTAAAATCATTGCGAACAGAAGTCATTTACATTTATTAAAGGTATTCTTTGAGTAGGACTGTACCGTGGTGTGTTCCATAATAAGGATAATTGATATGAGCTGCTGTTATGAAAATATGAACGACTCAGAATGTTATCGCATCTCATTCTCGCAGCTTACACAAACAATATTGGCTCGCCTACTGGAAATGTCATCGAGGTCATCTGCCAAAATCGGTGCCTCCGACTGTACTGAATGCTATGGTCCGTCCCAGGAATCTCTGCGGAGAAACTTCACGCATATGGGGCGGAGTCTATCTGTGCCAGAGTCAGTGTATTGCAGGCAGCATCAACTCGAGGCCGCTAAGGGGTAAGATACTCGCGGTAGAAAGTAGAGTTCAGATAGAAATGATCCAATTCCGCAAGTAATTGCTAAAGCCTGTGTGATCTATCTTGTCTCACTGTGAAAAGAGAGAGAAAGGAGATGTCTTACTTCGTCTGTATTGTTATAGCGATGAAGGAGTGGAGCGATGCCGTCCATCCATCCAGTGGCGGAAGGGACTAGTTGATACATTCTGTAGCGCAAAATAAAATTACAAAATATCTCTCTTCGTATTGTGTAGTTCCGTCACTGAGCTTGACTTTCAAGAAACTGAGTTCCGGTAGCCTGTACAATAACAAGGTTTTGAAAGGAATCCTGAAAATTTACAACCCTCCTATAATCTCCACCCTCATTTGAAGGGACTTGGTTTTATTGCTACTGAGACAAGATAAACCTTACCAGGTATAGCTTCGTTCAACCAAAACCTCCCACCAGAGCGATCATTGGTCCTAGCTCTCCAACATATCACTTTCTACTCTACAGATACCTGGGACTGACCATAAGTAAATACAACTTCAACACGTGACTGAATTAATGGAATAGATGTGCAACACCCAAAACTTCACCTCAGCCCATTTTTAACTATTTCAGATGATAACTGAAGTAAGGGGAAGATGGAGAGTGTTGGTGGAGTTGTAGAGGGGAAGATAGAGAACGTTGGTAATCCCTTCCAACGCCTACTTTGTCCATCATAATTTCCGTCAAGATCTCGCCGGGGATCGAACCCGGCTCGCCTGGATGGAAGGCCAGTGCTTTGGGTCACAGACTATGTTCTCCAATAAGATCTTTCCAAGGAAATAATCCAGAATTTTCGTAACCAGCACGTGTAAATAGACGAAAATAGTCATTTGACTTTTCAATCTCAATATCGATATCCTGGAAAAATGAATATGAACTACACTAAATCCCTCCAATGTCTCAAACACTTTATCGGTATCTGCGAAGTTTAAAACAAGTATTTCAGCAAAAAAAAAAATTAAAGTGTATTTTTAAACATACGCCTATTGCTTTAATGCTTACAGGCCTTTAAGAAACCCGGAGGTTCATTGCCGCCCTCACATAAGCATGCCATTGGTCCCTATCCTGAGCAAGATTAATCCAGTCTCTATCATCATATTCCACCTCCCTCAAATCAATTTTAATAATTACCTTCCCATCTACGTCTCGGCCTCCCCAAAGATCTTCTTCCCTCCGGCCTCCCAACTAACACTCTATATGCATTTTTGGATTCGCCCATACGTGCTACATGCCCTGCCCATCTCAAACGTCTGGATTTAATGTTTCTAATTATGTCAGGTGAAGAATACAATGCGTGCAGTTCTGTATTGTGCAACTTTCTTCATTCTCCTGTAATTTCATCCCTCTTAGCCCCAAATATTTTCCTAAGCACCTTATTCTCAAACACCCTTAACCTATGTTCCTCTCTAAGTGAGAGTCCAAGTTTCACAACCATAAAGAACAACCGGTAATATAACTGTTTTATAAGTTCTAACTTTCAGATTTTTTGACAACAGACTGGATGATAAAAGCTTCTCGACCGAATAATAACACGCATTTCCATATTTATTCTGCGTTTAATTTCCTCCCGAGCATCATTTATTTTGTTACTGTTGCTCCCAGGTATTTGAATTTTTCCACCTCTTCAAAGGAGAAATTTCCAATTTTTATATTTCCATTTCGTACAATATTCTCGTCACGAGACATAATCATATACTTTGTCTTTTCGGGATTTACTTCCAAACCTATCGCTTTACTTGCTTCCAGTAAAAATCCGGTATTTTCCCTAATCGTTTGTGGATTTTCTCCTAACATATTCACGTCATCCACATACACAAGCAGCTGATGTAACCCGTTCAATTCCAAACCCTCTCTGTTATCCTGGACTTTCCTAATGGCATACTCTAGAGCAAAGTTAAAAAGTAAAGGTGATAGTGCATCCCCTTGCTTTAGCCCACAGTGAATTTGAAACTTATCTGACAGAACCTGACCTATACGGAATCTGCTATATGTTTCACTGAGACACATTTTAATTAATCGAACTAGCTTCTTGGGAATACCAAATTCAATAGGCCTAAGAATATCATATAAAACTTCTCTCTTAACCGAGTCATATGCCCTTTTTAAATTTATGAATAACTGATACTGCCATTTCTTCTCCATTATCTGTCGAACAGTAGCGGCTGGTGGTCAAAATAATGAGTGTGCTACAATCTCTATATCGGCCTACTGTATACACTTATATGTATTTATTTTAATTTGAGACTCGCCTAGTGACGAAATATGAAGTCCATACGACGTTCCTTTCTTCTGCGGAACTTGTCAATAATTGCCCTGGTGTTAAACGTTAAATCCCTCCACCTTGGACGTTATACTCTTTTGTATTGACAGTATTGCAAGAGCAGTGAGGCGATCCTGGGACATAGTGTTCCTTAAAAACGTTTTTATGCGCTTCAAGCAAGAAAAACATCTTTCTGGCTAAGCAGTGGTCATTGGTGTTGTAACCAAAATATTTAACAACTTCGTTACTTTACGGAATGGATCCTGTGAATTGTTGGAGGCTATGTATTGTAACAATTGAACAGCTCCATCTATATTTCGGAAGTCGGGTCTTCCGTATAGAACTCCAAGTTGTGTCTTTAATATTCTTTTGTTCAGTACAGTATAGCTGTTGACAGCAACTTCAAATTCGCGTTCAGGAAAATTATGCGAAAAATTGCCAAAAAATTCGTTGTTTAACAATTTTGTTGCGTCTACCTAGCTTAAAGATTGGAAACGATGAGTAATTCCCTGAATTATACGGTCATATACTTCCTTGGCTTCAATTTTCGGATTTCATTTTCCGTCGCTTGCTGACTGAGTCATGAAGAACCTCAAAAAACTGGTAGATGGCAGCAGCAGTCGGACACTTGAATTGCCAAATACTTTGTACATAGTTCCGAGTTCTTCCACAAACAAGCATTCTTCGTTACGCTTTACTTTTGCAATCTCCAAGCTGTGTTGTGCTGAAGCTGACTACAGCACTTTCCCGCGTGAAAATAGCCAATCAGAGCAGTTATTTCAGCTTCGCACATGCGCATTAATTGTCTACATTCTCATGTAGAGTTCTGAGTAGCACAATGCACTCCCTGAGGCACCAAAGAGCGAAGAGCGAAGATTAAACACTTTATAATGCGTTATGAACATAACCACGGGAAATTGTCAAGTGACAGATCAAGTACTATGGTATTACAAATACATTATTTGAGCAAAAATTATCATTATGCTGTAGCACTGTAGCACACAAGGACGGGCCGCCCCTGCTGTCGAATACAAAATATCTGATCAATAGTTGATCTATTACGCCTAAAACCACACTGATGATCCCCAATAATTTCATCTACATGTGGAGTTAATACTTTGCTTTAATACTTTATATAATAAGAAGGCTAAAGTCTTGATCTTATAAGTCGTTATAAACCTTATAATATCAACACGGGTGCCTCAGATGCGAAATGAATTCTTGCACTTACTGAACATTTTGTACACCTACAACCGACCGACTTGAGTTCTAAAGCTAAGGGTTATGATCAAGCCACTTGACTTCCCATGATAATGAAGCCAGCCGCATACGGCGGGAGCTCTTCTTTGACCAGAGAACTAGGTGAAGCAGACACAGATGACTCTGTTGTCGTTTTGCGGTTGCTAAGGTTACTGAACACGATTACAGCGCTTCTGTTAAGCAATGCCTTTATCTCTCAGACCAGCTTAAGCATCTACTGGGAAGAAAAAACTACAGCATTAGTAATCAAGTCCTTATAAGCCACTTGAGATTATTACCCCTGAAATTATTATAATAAAGTGGGTGCTCCTGTTATGGCCATGTTCCTGATATGCCCATCCCCCTATTGTGAGTTAGTTAACCAAAAAATCCGCTAAATTGCAGCAGCATCCACTGAAAGGGCATCCTGGTATGTCACTTGATCGTTTTCCATCCAGTCAGGTTGAGCAATATGGCGTCAATTGCCTGTTTTGCGGTTTTCATGTGACCTCTTCTTATTTTTCTCTGGTAAGTCTCCTTTGTTTTATGCATGTTTTTTAAAGACTTGTTTCATGAAAACCATAGTACTCCATTCAGTTTTTAATGTTCTGTTGATTGGTGTTGTAGTTGATGGCGTATCTTTTACGAGTTGTTCATAATCAAACGATTTTCGTGAAAGCTTACCTGCTCCTGATATGGCCATATCAAATCCACCATGGCCATATCAAGTTCATTTCACTTTTATTTTTTCATCTGACAAATTTACATGCCTTATAGCTGGGATTACGCAAAAATGTTGTATTTTAAGAAAAACAACGTACTTTTTTTTATGGAAAAACCTGTTTTGACTACACTTTTGAATTATAAAATAGATTATTAAGTGTCATGTTTATTCATTTTACACCAAAATTATTTAATTTAAGCACAACTGCGCTATCAAACTGAAAACAATCACGCTTTGTAGAACATGGAACAAGGGTGGCCATATCATGTGCACATGTTCCTGATATGGCCACTAGGTAGACTTTTGGAATTTGGGACTTTTTGGACAATTAAAGCTATTTTTGTGGGGAAAGGAAATTGTTTTAAGAAAGTCCATTAGACTGAGAACGAGTAAGAAAAAAGTGGTTTACATTTTTTTTCAAAATGGCGGCTAGAAAAATTCTCAAACCTTAGCACGGCCATATCAGGGACACCTACCTTAATTATAGCGACAGTTTCTCTTTGGCCGTGCACAGACCACTAATCCTACTCTCAGCGGAAATAAAAGAGACATTGATGCTGCTGTTGTAACGATATGGACAAAAATAACAATCCTACTTACAATAGTTACCGAATAAAAGGGTGTTAAACACTTGGGGAAAAAACGTGTTTTTCTGAGAAATCTAAGAACTTTCCTCCAATATGGTATTACACTTTTTTGTTAAATACAACATGAGCTATTCGCTATGTAGACCTGTAGGCTTATTTCCCTTCCACTCTGTATTATATGAAAGGTTCCCTCGAACTCTAAAGTTTAAAAGCTGCTGATCTGGGCCTAATATTGTAGGAAAACTAAGCATTATTATTATTATATATGATTACACTAGTTTTACCAGCAATGAATGCTAGTTTTTGTTCGAAACCATTTATTCATTAGATTTGACACTATATAAGAAGTGATTATAGAGTGATCGTATTATACAGAGTGTTTCAGAAATACTCTGACAAACCTTGGGTGCATGTTCCTCACACCAAAACAAGAAAAAAGTTCATATAAACATATGTCCGAAAATTCTTAGTTTTTTTTTAGTTATTAATGAAAGAACATAATAAAACCTGTTAGATATTGTCAGCTTGGTAGCAAGTACTGCAACGTTAATCAATTCAGAAACTCATAACAAATGTATAAATGACAAATGACTGTAGTAGACAAGTCTCCTTGGCAACACATAGCCATCTAGGATACAATGGGTGCATCAGCAGACTTGTATCGATAACATCAACAAAATGAATTATTATCTATTACAAACTTAAGTTAAGTTGTTGGTTGGTACCTCGAAACGCGTTGAACGTAAGCTTTCATTGTTATGAGTTTCTGAATTGATTAAAGTTTCAACACTTGCTACCAAGCTGACAATATCTAATAGATGTTTCGTTATGTATTTTTCATTAACCCTTTCTAACCCAAATTAAATTTACAAGCAATCCATGTTGAAACAAATAGCTGTATTAGGACCAATTCAGTGACCAAGTTACGGGAGTGGCAACATTTGAAACAAAACTATATTGATGAAAATGTATTGAAATAGAAGTTATCCAGCAAAATTTACCTTCATATGGAACACATAAGTCTATAAATGCTATAAAGTTAATTATTGCCATATGGTATCTATAGGTAAGAAAGGGTTAATAAGTAAAAAAGTTTTTTTCTTGTTTTGATGTGAAGAACATGCCCCCCAAGGTTTGTCAGAGTATTTCTGAAACACCCTGTATACTTGAGAAAATCATATTTGTATCTTATGCAAATAAGATTTCCTAGGGTAAACTATTGACTCTATTGGCTTAAATGTAGGTGTATATTTATTAGCACTACACCCGGTGGCAGTGATATATAATATACAATAATACCATTACAATAATACAATAATTATAGCAATAAAAAATAAAATAAAAAAAATAAAATAAACGTAAGTTTATTTCTAACTAAAAATAAATAGATGGAATAAACCTAGGACTATAAATAAAAACTATTCTAATTTAAGTAATTACATATCACCTTAATTAATTACATATCAACTCAATGACATATCATCTTAATTAATTACATATCACCTTAATTTATTTGCATATCAACTAAATTACATATCATCTTAATTAATTACATATCAACTTAATTAATTACATGACACAACTAAGATAATTATATTGCATCTACAATTACATTTTCAGTCTAATCTTCTCAACCTTTCCTTAAATGTATTGATTTTGAGAGGACGACCCTGAAAGATTGCCGCAGGTAAGCTGTTCCAGTCTACTATTGTGCGGTTAAGAAAGGAAAATTTTGCCACCGATAATTGTAAATAATACTACTATTCCATACAGTACGACTGTGAAGAACCTTGGTATTTATATGGATTGTCACCTGGAATGGAATGAACAAGTGAATCACACTTCCAAAAAAATATTTTCCATTATTCACTCATTAAAGCGACTGAAGCACTTTCTTCCTGATAAATTAAAATTAATCCTTGTACAAACACTCGTGATGCCACACTTTGACTACTGCGATATTATATTAAGTAACCTAAATGCAAATTTGAGCAGCAGGCTACAACGTGTGCATAATGCGTGCGTCCGTTATATTTGCAATATTCGTAAGTATGATCATGTTTCCCCGTCTTTCCAAACTCTGTCTTGGCTAAGGCTAAGCGATCGACGAGCCCTGCATTCTCTTGTTCTCTTATTTCAAATTCTGCGCACCGCTACCCCAATATATTTGGCTTCTCGTTTTCAAAATTTATCCGCATATCATCAGCTAAGTACAAGATCTCATTATAACAATTTACTCATTATACCCTACCGCAAGACATCTTTATATTCTTCATCCTATACAGTTTCAGTTGCTAGAAATTGGAACTCGCTTCCGAGTGATATAAGGGGTTGTTGGACAATTGCTTCATTTAGGTCAAAATTACATAAATTCTTACTTAACAGATGAATTGCTGATTAATATTTGTTACTTATAATGAAACTAACATCTGCCCATTCTTATTATTATTATCTTTAATTTCTCTAAATAGATTTACAAAACCTCTAATGGTAATTACATTAATATTCTCATTATAGAAATAGAAAAATATATATATATATATATATATATATATATATTCTCCTGTAACATAGTCCTAGTAAGCTTATATGAAATTAATTTTCAGCATTTTACTAGTTATCTCAAATATTAAATTAATTATAATTCATTGAATTAAATTAGCTCATAAATTAAGTTACTACTTTACCTTATAGATTTATCTAAATTTAAATAAATGTGTAGTGAAGATTATTGCTGGAGAACCTTTTAAGTGTAGTGAAAATATTTGTAATTTAAATTTATGTATTGTATTGATTAAGGCTGGTTGAGTGGAAGAGAAGGCCTTATGGCCTTAACTCTGCCAGCGAAAATAAAACATTATTATTATTATTATTATTATTATTATTATTATTATTATTATTATTATTATTCTTTGTTTTCCACATTTAAACTTCCTAATATGATCAGCCCTTCCTAAGTAAATCAGCTCTGCCTAAGTTCAGCCCTAAATGCATCGTTAAACAATATTTTCCACTCTTCACTCATTAAAAAGATTGTACCACTATCCAGCTAAATTAAAGCAGACGCTTGTACAGACTCTTATTGTGCCTCATTTCGATTATTGTGACGCTTTATTCAGTGATCTCGGGGTGGATTTATCCCAGAAACTGCAGCGTGTTCATAATGCGTGTGTTCGTTTCATTTGTAATGTCCGCTACTACGACCACATTTCGCCTTCTTTCGATAAATTATTGTGGCTCAGGTTAAATGAGAGGAGAAAGTTACATTCCCTTTCTCTCTTATACCGAATTTTGCACACCTCTACTCCCTCTTACTTATCTGTCCGATTCCACAGTCTTTCTCGGTATCATAACTTAAATACTCGGTCACAATATGACAACACGCTAGAAATACCACTGCACACATCATCTCTTTATTCTTCATCTTTGACTGTTGCTACTTCTCGTCACTGGAATTCTCTGCCGCCTGAAGTCAAGGGCTGCCGAACTTTAATTTCCTTTAAATGTAAATTAGAAAAATATCTTAGGATGAGTTACCAGACCTAACGTGTTGCAAATGTGTTCCACTGTATTTATTTTTATTTTCTAATTATTTTTTTTGTTTCTTATTTTTTATTATCTAAATCGTGTTTATTTATCACTTAATGCGAATATGTATCACACTGTGTTGTTGTTTTTATTATTAATCTATTTTTATGTACATTTTATTCAATTGTCGGTTTCTGCTTTAATTACGTAAATCCTACTTACTTGTAATCTAATACTAATATGTATACTAATGTGTTTATTTTTATTTTTACTGTGTACATTTTTTAATGAATTATCGGCTTCTGTTTTTATGTGATTCATATTTGATTCTAACAAATTAATATGTGTTTCACTATGTTTATTTTTATTTCATGAGGTAAATTTTATGTAACTACCTCTTTTGATCTCATTATGTATCACTAGGCCTAAGTAATTACTTAATTCCGATCAAGTTTTATGTTCAACTGTGTAAGCAAGTTTTAATCCTGGTTGAGTGTAAGAGAAGGCCTTACGCCCTTAACTCTGCCAGGTTAAATAAAGCCATTATTATTATATCGTATACGTTAGGGGGTGAAACCATTCCGGAAGTTAACAAATGTAAATATCTCGGAATAACATTTAGCAGCGATCTCGGCTGGGGGGAACACGTTACAGACACAGCGGGAAAAGCATGGAGAGCGTTACACTTTGTGATGAGGGTACTAAGAAAAGGCTCTGATAAATCCAAAGAGATTGCATATAAATCACTAGTACGTCCAGTAATGGAATATGGTGCTGCATGTTGGGATCCTTACAGAATAGAACATATTAAGACACTGGAAAAGATTCAAAAACGGGCTCTCAAGTATTGTCGGAAAAATTCACCATTAAAATGGGACACACTCACGGACAGGAGAACACGAATTCGATTATGCGCACTGTTAAAAACATACAGAGGTGAGCCTGCCTGGAGAGAAATAAAAAATAGGTTGCAGCCGCCAAATTACTCTTCAAGGAACGACCACTCTTATAAATTGAGGGAAAGAAGACAGAGGACGGACACTGGAAAGTTTTCTTTTCTCAATCGTACTATCAGGGACTGGAATGCTTTACCTGCAGACTTACTAAAGGCTTTACCAACAACCAAAAATGTATTTAAAAATAGGCTTAAGGACTTTACTAATAGACGATAATTATACACAGTATTTAAAGGGTGTAATTGATATTTTGTTATTGAAGTGTTCTATCAGTGAAGAATTATGTTGTGTCAGTGAAGTGTGTTGAGTAGGTGAAACGTGTTCCTGTCAGTGAAGCTTTATAGTTTATAGTGGCAGTGCAATGAATTTGAACAGTAAAATGTTTTTGAAGTGTTAGTGAAATCAGGATAGAATCAGTGAAATGTGTCGTAGTTCCATTGCAGTGAGTGAGTTGACAGCGAAATGAGTGTAGTGTTGAAAGGTACTTGTGCAGATATGAACATATCATACTCGTGGGTTTTAGTTCGAACATAGGTTTAAGGTACAAATTAGATTTACTTTAAATGTTATTTTAACTGATCGTGCTTCATTTAATTTAGGATGTTCCCTGTTATTATTATCATTATTATTATTATCATTATTATTATTATTGTTAGTATTAATTATTAGTATTATTATTAATTGTATTTTTTATTAATTGTGTTTATTATTGTCGTTATTGAGTGTAATTAGTTACCACTGTCACCGGGTATATACCCATTGCAGTGTGAATAAATACATACAACATACATTATTATTATGGAATATATAAACACCTGACTTTACCAGCATACAATTTCGCTTCATTTGGCTCTCTGTAACCATTCTAAGAGGTAACTGCAGTAATTATCTAGAATTGAGTTGAAACCGAAATCAAATCTGACAACGAAAATGTTAACAGTGTTGATAGACGATTTAGTTCTTTTCCAAAGAGACCGTCATGCCGGGTACGGCAATCAGACCGCAAACAGTAGCCGCTATCTCCTAGGCAACCATCTGTTTAATATCAAGTGAAATGGATCCTATAATACAGTTGTGATTGGTCCATAGAATCGCTAACTATTCAGGTTGCACACGTGGACAGATTTAAATCACAAAAGCACGCCTATGTAATGTCATAGCAATGATCCTGCCCGCAAACGAACTGCAGCGCAAACATTAAATTAGAAATTAGCGTAACTTTGCGCCACTCGTTTGAATTTGCATTAGTGTCACGCCTTCCCGAGCATATAGCACAGCATTTATCAACACGCAATTTAATTCAGCGTTCACGGATGCATTAGCATCAGCTCTTGCGATCTCAAACTGCCAGTTGAAATTTCAATTAAACAAGATAGCAAGGGCCAACTAGTTGTTGTATGAGAGCGTTCTAATGCTTAGTCTTGAAGCCATTAAATCCAGCGCGCTGAGATTCACTCCTATTCATGGCATGGATGTCTGTCAAAAGTGTCTAGTTGTATTCACAAGAGAACGTCCGAAGGTATTATATCGAACTTCTCTTTAAGAATTTATACCAGTGGTCAATACAAACAAAAGCTTTAATTTTTTTATGCTCGACCATGCCGAAATGTAGTAATTATACACCTGGTAGCAGTCCTTTAATGCATGTCATTAAAGTACACCTACTCATTAAAGTACAGGTGTTCAGCCAATGACAACTCAGCTTACAGGTGTTCAGCCAATAACGAGTCAGCTTTGTATTGTTATAAAACCGCAAGTATCGATTATTCTCGGATATGCAATCGAAAGAGAATTAGCGAAAAGTCACGGAGGCTGGAAATCCAATACTGTCGCAGAAGGTTATGTTCTGTTACTATAATAATTAGAGTTAATTGTAAATAATATTCAAATAAATTCAATTTGTCATCTCGTTTTTCAATGTCCAATTCAATAATCAAGGTAATATTAAGTTTAACGGGATTACATCAAGGTCAATGACATTATTGTTCCTCGGAAAAAAATCAATACTTTCGTGTCTGCGCTCGTTTCATAAACATCCATACTTGTGTCTTAATTACTATCATTATAGGCTCGTTGCATAATGTACTATTATTTAGTTATTTCACAACATTGTATCAACTAATAGGTTATTTAGAGTAGATGGTACAGGTGATAGCGACATGGTATTTTTTTTTATTTATTTATGTCTATAAGAAAATATAAAAAAATGGAGATAACATGAAAAAAAGAGATAAAAATAGATACAAATGCAAGATATAGGTGTAAATGCAAATGGAAAATGAAAAAAAAATAGACGACTACATTGTTAAATAAATGATACAGATATAGATATAAATGAGAAATATAAAATAAAAATTGAAAAATAGATAAATACAGATATCATAACCAAAATATGAAAAATATAGGCTACTGTAGCTATAAACGTCAATAAAATTACAGCGTAGCAAACAGGTAGCAATAATATTTAAAATCAATTACCTTCAGTACGCCTATATTAATAAGAAAATGTTTATATTTCATGTAAAAAATGGTGAAATCTAGATCCCATGGTTTACATATTTAATTGAATTTTGAACACATTTTTAACACAGGCGAATTTTTATATCCTGAAGTGTTTTGTTTTTTTATGTAACAATTGACGATTTCTTAAATGTGATGTTATAGCGTTAAGCTGCATTTGTGACAATATTTCGCTGTTATCCAGTAGACCGTTGAATATTTTATACAATAAAAGTTGCTAGCAAGTAATCTACCATAGACAGGAAACATTAAATTAATTTCATCAAGTAGAATATTGTACGAAATTTTGTTATGGAAGGCTGAATAATGATATTTTTTAATAAAGATATCATGAGAATCGTTTTTGAATTTTTACAATTTCATTACTCTGTGATTTACAAGTGGGAAACCAAATTACTCAGACATATTTCAATTTAGCGCGATATTTGGCGAGATGAGGCCGAGGATTCGCCATGGATTACTTGACATTCGTCTTACGGTTGGGGAGCGCAACTTCGGATAAGCAGGTAAACGCGCTACCGCCTGAGCTATGCCGATGGCTTTTATTTATTACTGTGTGAAAATTAATTAATATATTTAGGGGAGACCAGTAAAGCGACCTACCTGGGTAAAACGGCCATGTGTAAGCATACCTTTAGTAGCATTGCCATATTGCCGATTATGTAGTGCACTACGTCAGAACTGCCTCTGAAAGTGGTCTGTAAAGTCGTGGATGGCTGTCTTCACAATTTATGATTATTTCGATATGATAACTGTTTTTGGAGATTCTGATCTAAGGTATCTACTTATTATTTGATATGATTTCATACATAATATACAAAACGTGAAATGTTTATCTACTGCTTGATATAATAGAGGTTATAAAGTTCAACATGCATGTGTTCCAAACTACTTCAAGATGGCGGTGTTATGCTATAAGCTTGTTTGTTTAGACGCATGTGTTCGGTGTAAAACGGCCATGCACGGTGGCCGTTTTACACAGTGCTTGGCCGTTTTACACAGTTCTTGGCCGTTTTACACCGTGCTTGATGGTTTTATTCTGATATCTCTGACGTAATACATTGAAACACTAGAACTTTTACAAGTAATTCGGTTTCTTTTCCAGTATCAACTAGGCTATAAGTAGACGTATTAGGAACACTGATAGAAATTCTTGGAGCAGGGAAAATATGAGGGAAGCCATTAAAGCTGTTCAGGAAAATAAAATGAGAACTACAAAGGCAAGCAAAATGTATGATTTGTCTAGAACCAATCTGAGACGGCGAGTCGAAGAAAGGAATATAGATGCCATGTGCTGAAAAACTAAAAGAGAAAGCTGAAACAGCCAGGTTCAAGAAAATAGTTAGGAAAAGAAACATGTATCATAAAATAATTTTGGAAAAGAAGAATACTAAGAACATTGAAATTACAAGTAGCCAAGAGAATTTAGACGATGAGGAAGATGCCGAATGCATATTTTGTCAAGAAAATATCCACTCCATTTCAGCTAGTGGTGAAGGATGGGCTCGCTGTATGTCGTGCATGAAATGGGCTCATGAAGAGTTTCCTGGACTTGATCCTGTAGCAGACGATGATTTCACCTGCGGTTTGTATCACTAGACTATTAAATTTAAATGTCCTAATTCATGTTATAATTGATACCATATTAATGCTTTCTTTTCAATTATATGATCTTAGTTAATTAGATTAACATGTTCCACTTTCACGATAATAAATAATATCTTGTAACTATATGTATTTTTAAACTGAATATGTTTCCTATCATATTTTTTCTAGCATAATATACACTGGGCCGTTTTACACAGATGCCAGTGTAAAACGGCCATTATATTACACTTCTGAAAAATTTAAATTTCGACAATATATATATATTTTTTCAAAATTTAAAAATACCATATCACTGTCATTGGATGATATACAACTCACACCTTTAAATTTAGACTCTTGAGCACACCGAAAGTTGTGTAAAGTAACACTTAAAATTAAGGTGGCCGTTTTACACAGGTTTCCCCTATATTATTCCATTACTGAAAGCATAAAAATTTCAAGTTTCTGCTAATATTCTGCACATTTTACAATAAACCAATATTTAAACAAAGGTTGTATAAGAATAATTTCGAGGGAAAAATTGTTCCGGAGCCGGGTATCGAACCCGGGACCTTTGGTTTAACGTACAAACGCTCTACCACTGAGCTACTCGGGAACTCTAACCGACACCGATCCAATTTTTCCCTCTATATCCACAGACCTCAAAGTGGGCTGACAACCGTCAAGCAACCAACTTCGAGTGCACACTAACTCCGTGTGACTTAAATTGTGGTTTTCTGTTGGATCGGTGTCGGTTAGAGTTCCCGAGTAGCTCAGTGGTAGAGCGTTGGTACGTTAAACCAAAGATCCCGGGTTCGATAACCGGCTCCGGAACAATTTTTCCCTCGAAATTATTCAAATCAACTTTACAGGGAGTTATACCTGAAATCTTGATTTGCAAAGCTTGTATAAGTTAATACAATATCTGATAACACTTCCTACATTTTTGTATCTACATTCCATAGTTAGCCATCGAAGATATCATTCCAGAATTCTTCATTTTCGGCAGTTTCTGACATGTTGGCAGATGATTTCTTAATATCAGTCATTTTGCACTACCATGGCTACCATGGCTACCATGATTTAAAATCTAGATTATGTTCCTTACATCTCCTGTAATATGAAATTTCCCACCGCCCACAAAAAAACGCGCGGTTCGCAAAACAGCTGACAGCCAACTTCAGAGTGCAGTAAGGATCGCAGTCCTGGACTACGGATCTGTATTCAACCAGAAATTCAGTCTCATGTTTTCAACCTTAGATTTCAGTATATTGGGGACTTTTCTATGCACAAAGATGAATATACCTCCAGAAATTCAGAATATGTTTCCAACTCAATTAAAAAAACGTGATCGTGTCCTTTCTGCAATCATAGATTCAAATAGTGAATCGTGAAATCCTTGTTTTTATATCGCTAGAAGGAAAGATTTAGAATATGAGATTTGATATTTTGTGTGTCATTAGTTATTTGTACCCTAAGTTTGTAAGACAATAGTTATACTAGTAAATATGAAGGAAATCAATATGTAAATGAAATAATTTTCACTTGATACAATGAAGAGATAGATTTTCCTCTTCTTCACTTCATGGTATGGGCAATTGCCCGTTCCGGCTTCAAAAGTCGCTCCATCTTTTCATTGGCCGTCCCTGATCTCTTCGTTCTTTTGGTTTATAATTTATTGCTTTCTTAGGAAGTCTATTAGTCGTCCATTCTCTCTACATGTAATTTCCAATCTTGTATGTAATTGTCTATTTTATCAATAAGTGGGTATGCTCCTAGTTCCTGCCTGATATCTTCATTTCTAATTCTATCTAATCTCGTGCATCCTTTTACTTTCCGCAAGAATCTCATCTCTGCCGCTTGTATTTTACTAACTTCAGGTTTTGTTTTAACCCAGCTTTCCGTTCCATGTAAAAGAGCAGGGACTGCCATTACATTGTAGAATTTCATTTTTGAGTCCTTTCTGCTTTTATTCTTCAAAGTTCTATTAATTGTGCCACATACTGTCTGGAATGATTGTAATTTTATTTTTATATCATTATCCTTTTTGTAACTTACATCACATCCCAGGTACTTAAAATTAGTGACTTGTTGTACTGCTTTATTATCTATTTTAATCTTAGATCTCACAGTATTTTTGCCTTGAAATGCCATTACTTTTGTTTTTGTGTTTGATATGTAAAAGTTATGCTTCTGGCATACTTTATTTAGTTCATATACTGCTTTTCGTAGTTTTGTTTCAGTATCTTGTATTACAATCATATCATCGGCTAATGCCAGAATATTAATTTCTATTCCTCTATCAATTAGAATTCCAGGATCTACTAAAATTTTCCATTGTCGAACAATTTCGTCAGCATAAATATTAAACAGTGTCGGTGATAAACTACACCCTTTCTTAAGGGGAGAGGATGGTGTTTTTTAAAACTTTTTTCCTATTTGGTGTAAAATATTAATTTTTGTATGTAGAGAGCTCATGGCTATAGGAACTCAACCAAATATAAATATTTTGAAAAAAAATATATATATATTTGGGTGCCCAAATTTGAAAACATTATACCCAATGCAGGATTGCACTAAAACCGACATATCTAAACCCTTTTTAAAGATAGATTCAAACAGTTTTTTGCAATGTATTTGCAAAAGCATGTTCTACAAACTGTCTGTAACAGAATTTTGATATTAGTCCCTACGTTTGTAAAATAAACAATTAAAATTTAATAACAATTTTCTGATTTCCTTTCTTGCAAACAAACGGACGTATTTTTAAAATGAAATCAAGTAACAAAATTCTGTTACAGAGAAAAAGTTTCCTAATAGTCTAAAGAATGTGTGTTCTAAATTTCATGCATGTATCTTTAATAGTTCAGAAATTATATCCATTTTTGTCTGGCAATGTAGCAAAAAAAGGAAGTTACTGGAAACCGATAAAAGCAAGCGTGTGATTTAAAAATCCATAGCGCAGGAAGTTTAAAAATGACGTCACAACATCCGATAAGGGCACAAATACCCACAAAATGTTGTTGTTGTTTTCTAATGCCAGGCGTTTGACAATAAAGTCATTTGACCTCTTGCACTCGAATATTTTTCAAAGATATTATCATGGCCAGCCACTTAAGCACAGATTTTGAGGTGTTCCGAATCCATTTCTTGGTTTGAGTTGCACAATGGACAGTTAGGGGACAAAAATGTTATGCAATGCATTCCACACATATCAAAGAGTATTTTAAAGAAAAAAAAAAATTTTTTTTCTTGAAAATTTAATTTACCGGAAACAACAATAAAGTGGGCGAGTGATTTAAAAATCCATAACGCAGGAAGTTTAAAAATGGCGACTCAACATCCGATAAGGGCACAAATACCCACAAAATGTTTTACTATGCATTCCACACATATCACAGATTATTTTAAAGAAATTTGTTTTTTTAATTTACTCATTTTTCAGCAAAAATACCATCCTCTCCCCTTAAGCCTATATTTGAGATAGATATTGTGAATAAAAATGCCTAGCGTAAAGCAAAAGTTCATAAAACAGCACATTAGAAAGTGATGTTGTTCGGCCTTGCAATGAAAAGTATCAAGTTAAGTCGCCATTCAATTGTTTTGACTCATTTTCCTAACGACGGTTTTTATGCGTGTTGTTCAGCGAAATCATTTGCCTCTAAGAATGCAGACGATTAATCGTTTGCAGCGAGCTCGGTAATTTATAAACCCGCTTTACCACGTTGGGTCTCGTGAGATTTATTATTACGTAACTGCAGTTTTTTCCACATTTGCAAATGCACTGAAAAATGCAAGATATTAATCATCTTTAATGCGTCACTATAGCACGCCTTTTGCCTTTAAAGAAGGAAAATATTTGTGTTATTCCCTTGCCTCGGTATATTATTAAATTGGTATCTGTTTTGTTTTGTTTTGCTTATTTTAAGAAGCGGATATAAATGCCTTGTAGAATACGAGATGAGTTGTATTTAAAAAGATTTTCATTCACTGAAAAGTGATTTAGAATAGGGGGACTAGAGGTTTTCATGTTTTTATAATTATATAAAGGTCTATAGAATGTTAAGTAAAATGTTGTACCAACTTCTTCATTGATTAGGTGACACAGAAAAATGAAAAACGTTTCGAAAATCCAGCAATAACGCCTGGGAAAATCATCGTGCTGGCAATGTGTTATCTCCGTACTCGTTGAATGATCGTTCACCACTATGAACGAAATAGTGCATTTCTTATATGGCACATCATATTAAACCCGTAATTATTTTCAAGAACTCTTTTCATATTTATTTTAATGAATTACTATACTAGCACAAATAGATAATAATGCTTTAAATAATGCACGAGTTAATAAATGGAAAAAAAGCCAGAACAGAAAAACCTATAGACAAAATACTTATTATTAAGCCCAATTGTCTTAAAACTGATAAAGCAATAATCCTTTTTAGATCATATTCAAAATTAGCCCCTAATCCAGCTATGAATATTGTTAAACCCGAAATAAGTAAAATAAAAAATATTTAATTAATGACTAAATACAACTCTAAAACGGATTCTATTGGGACTTATGCGGTTTGGTAAACATAAGTTATCTGAACAACAATTATTCCTCCACATCTCACGGCGTCAGTCATTTTTATATTTCGACGGCCCATTTCAAAAAGGAAATAACTCAAAATTCAAAGTTTTGAGAAACCTGAATTTTAAAGCTTCATGTTGCTGTGAAAAATCCAATAAGTCTCTCTAATTTGAAACTTATAGTATATATATAAAACATCATTAAGAGAATTTGTAGTAATTTCAACAATCCTTTGATTTTTCAAGGAAACATAAAGGTTTAAAATGCAAATTTTTCAAAACTTTATTGTTTCCCTTTTGAACTCGGTCGTCGATTTCTGTTTAAACGGATATTGGAACGTGCTAACAATATACATAGGTCGATAAAGTATAAAATTATGTCTACTTGAGACAGATTTTAAAGTATAATGTTTCTCTTCATTGTTGTATATCCCGTGCAAAGAAAGATATTCCTTTCTTTTTTCGTAGCAGTGTCCTGGAACTAATATTCGTTTTGTATATTATATTTCCATATTACACAAATTTCAGTAAAAAAATTTCTAGAGAAAAATAGGTAAGAAATCTTCTCTATAAACAGAAAAATATATACTTTTAATGTGTTCCCTACATAAGAGGAGATAAAAACGCTGAATTCATGTAACAGTACAAGAAAGAATTGCTTAAACAAAGTTTTACTAAAACCAATCGTTCACTGCTTCCATCGCATCATCATCGCTTTCTAATTTCTTTCCTTTTAAGCCCTAATTAAGATTTGGAAACAGAAAACAATCTGATGGAACCAAACCTGGCGAATACGGTAAATTATATAACAGTTCAAACTCACAGTCTTGCAATGTCACTCAATTGCAAACGTTCGTAATTGCGATCGAGTGGCCAACATTTGTATAAACACTTCTTTTGACATTATTAACATCGTGAAAGAAAAAAAAACCTTCTTTTATCTACCGCCATCAGAATGTTTCTTTGTGAAACTATAATTTCTCTGTATTCCTAAAAAAAGTTAAGTCTCAGTTCATTTCTGCTATCAAACATTTTCGAAACGGAAAAAAAAGAATGCGTTCATTTGTTTTCATTTTTGTTCGTATCAGGATCAAAGTGGAAATCCAAGTTAGTAACATTTCTCCCCTGAAGTTTCGTTTTATCTCTCTGATAACACTTAGCAATCACAAGGCAACGCTTCACTGTTTCCAGCTTCTTATCAACATGGAATAATTATGGCACACATTCGAACATTTCTGTCAAGGAGAGAAATACCAGTATACATTAATGTAAATATTGACATTAACATTGATATTAATATTCACATTAGCATTAGCGTTAACATTAGCATTAATATTAACATTAACATTAACATCAGCTTTAACATTAGCATTAACATCAATATTAGCATTAATATTAACATCAACATTAGCATTAGCGTTAACAGGATTCACATTAACATTAGCTTTAACATTAGCATTAACATTAGCTTTAACATTAGCGTTAACATTAGCATTAACATTAGCTTTAACATTAGCATTAACATTAGCGTTAACATTAGCTTTAACATTAGCATTAACATTAAAATTAACATCAATATTAGCATTAATATTAACATTAACATTAGTATTAGCGTTAACATTAGGATTCACATTACCATTAGCTTTAACATTAGCATTAAAACTAGCATGAACATTAATATAGCATTAGCAATAAGATTAACATTAGGTACAATTAGTATTAGCATTAACATTAACATTAGCATTAACATTACCTTTATCATTAGCATTAGCTTTAACATTAGCATTAACATTAAAATTAACATCAATATTAGCATTAATATTAACATTAACATTAGCATTAGCGTTAACATTACGATTCACATTAACATTAGCATTAATATTAGCTTTAACATTAGCATTAGCATTAATATAGCATTAGCAATAAGATTAACATTAGGTACAATTAGTATTAGCATTAACATTAACATTAAGATTAACATTAACATTAGCATTAACATTACCTTTAACATTAGCATTAACTTTAACATTAGCATTAACATTAAAATTTACATCAATATTAGCATTAATATTAACATTAACATTAGTATTAGCGTTAACATTAGGATTCACATTAACATTAGCTTTAATATTAGCATTAGCATTAACATTACCATTAACATTAAAATTTACATCAATATTAGCATTAATATTAACATTAACATTAGTATTAGCGTTAACATTAGGATTCACATTAACATTAGCTTTAATATTAGCATGAGCATTAACATTAGCATTAACATTAAAATTTACATCAATATTAGCATTAATATTAACATTAACATTAGTATTAGCGTTAACATTAGGATTCACATTAACATTAGCATTAACATTAGCTTTAATATTAGCATTAGCATTAACATTAAAATGTACATCAATATTAGCATTAATATTAACATTAACATTAGTATAGCGTTGACATTAGGATTCACATTAACATTAGCATTAACATTAGCTTTAATATTAGCATTAACATTAGCATTAAAACTGGCATTAACATTAATATAGCATTAGCAATAAGATTAACATTAGGTACAATTAACATTAGCATTAGCATTAACCTTAACATTAAGATAACATACTGATGTTTCATACGGTTTGATTGCTCTAAAATCATCCTGAATGCAGTCACTTCAAGTTCAAAATAGAACGTCGATTTATCATTTAGAGTTATCTCCACTTTTACAATACACTTCCTTTGAAAAATTGTGACACTCAGTTAAAGGGGAGGTTCTTCTGGCAAATAACCCCTCGACACGCAATAAGAATTTGGGGAAGGAACAAAGTACAACCGTGGACTGATAAAATATAGTCTATAAATGTACCCCCTACTGTATTCCACTTGTATTCCATACGCAGATACAAATCACTAATTAGCATTGATACAGTCTTGCTAATTATATCTAATGTCTTGTCTGATATTTTTCACGGTATTCGTGCTGTGACGGAAGTACAGAGATAGTGTGACGAATTTACTCAGGAAAGTGGCCGACACAGCAAAATCATCCGCTAAAGAATGAGGAAACTGGTTTACAAATTTGCACATTTCTCAAGCTTCTAGTTCTCAATGCCAAACTAAAAAAGTGGAAAAATCATATCATGAACTATGAAAGAAGCCACAATTCACAGAGTGACATATGTTTACAATGTAATTTTAACAAAATTAATATTTTGGTAACTTGTATTTCTTTTTTTCATTCATTGCCATTTTATTGATTTCGTCATTTCTTCTATAATCCATATTAAATTTTCCGCTCTGCCTCATGGGTTAGCCATTAAAATCAGTGGCACAACAAATGGGGGTGAAGAGGCAATATTTACCTTCCTAAAAATTCAGAGGGGTAAATAGTATAGTTTTATCCTCCTAAAATGTTAGATAAATAGTAAAATTTTAAGCCCCTTTTTGTGTCCAAAATTTCAAGTGTGTAACTTACTTATTTTAACGAGAAAATTACTGATTGTGTATACATATTCAATCTCTCTTTTTTATTTTATTATTATTATTATTATTAATTTTTAACTTAATATTTGTATACCGGTATGTATTTTTCTGTATGTGATTTGATCCTGGTTGAGTGGATGAGAAGGCCTGATGGCCTTAACTCGGCCTGGGAAAATAAAACTATTATTATTATTATTATTATTATTATTATTATTATTATTATTATTGTTATTACAATATCCTCCTCAGTCCTGAGAATAGAGTATATTATATTATACTTCATACATGATTATGATATAAGATCTATGTATTGAGACCCGAAGTATATATACCTGCATTTGAGCACTAACTGTAACCTGCAGAATTTTTTTATCATTTTTCATGTCAGTGACTTTTTTTAAAGTGTAAAATTATATTGAACTTCAAAAATAAAACAACAAATGTCTCAGGACTCAGAGGCATACTCGTAAAAAATAACAAAATTCAAACCAAAGAGGCAGAGAGCATCCTAAATTAAATGAAGCACGATCACTTAAAATAACATTTAAAGTAAATCTAATTTGTATCTTAACCCTAAGTTCGAACTAAAACCCACGAGTATGATATGTTCATACATGCACAAGTACCTTTGAGCAATACACTCATTTCGCTGTCAACTCACTCACTGCACTGGAACTATAACACATTTCACTGATTCTACCCTGATTTCACTAACACTTTAAAAACATTTCACTGTTCAAATACTTTGCAATGCCACTACAAACTATAAAACTTCACTCACACAAACACACTTCACTCACACAAACACACTTCACTGACACAACACACTTCTTCACTGATACAACACTTCAAATAACAAAATATAAATTGCACCCCTTAAGGGGATCCGGTAGGCAAAATTTCTTGATTTTTTTTAATGTTTATGCTATAAAATTATACATTCTTTTCTGTTTAATTTGATATACAGTATACAATAAATATATCTATCTTCCCAATAACTATTTCTAAAACAAGTGTGAATAAGGCCCTGGAATGCACTAATAAGCTTAGTGAATTCTCTAAAGCACTACAATCATTTCGCTGACAACTCACTCACTCACTCACTCACTGCACTGGAACTACGACACATTTCACTGTTCAAATAATTTGCACTGCCACTATAAACTATAAAAGTCCACTGACACAAACACACTTCACTGACACAACACACTTCTTCACTGATACAACACTTCAAATAACAAAAATATCAATTACACCCTTTAAATAGAGTGTATAATATACTACCGTCTATTAGTAATGTCCTTAACCTATTTTTAAATACATTTTTGGTTAATGGTAAGTCTGCAGGTAAAGCATTCCAGTCCCTGATAGATGGCCAAAGCAAAATATACAGTGATCCCAAGCAAGGAAAAGGAGAAGAGGTAAGCCGACTTTGGATTAGGAACTATACATGGACAAAGCCATGGATGAAAAGGGTTGACACCTAGTGACTGAAACGAGCGAGATCTATGATCCTCAGAGGGGCAATGCCGACGAAAAAAAGAAGAAGAAGAGAAAATAAATTTTGTGCGAGATCGTGCGTATTTGCTTGTTTTCCGCACAGAACCAATACGCGGTAAGTGTGAAATACCACATTCAGTATTCCCAACGTAACACACATAACAATTTCCCTCTTCTTATCGCTTAAGCGCGACATTCATTTTACTGCTTTAGGCTTTCAACATATTATTTTTAGAGACGTTTAACATAGTAATAATTATAAATTGGAAACTTACCACTGCAATTTCACCTAATTGCAATGTTAATTATTGTTTTTAAATATTTGCAAAAATTAAGTAAAGTCTACTACTCCACGAAACTTATTGCATTCCTGATACAAGTAACATTAAGGAAGCCGTGAAAAAATCAACGAGATTCCAGATGCCGATGTTATTACTGCAATAGGTTATATAAATAATATTGTTAAAATATTAAAATGAAAAATAAATCATTACATAACCTTACCGTTTGTTTTAAGTTCGCATTTATAGACTGGGGGGAAAAAAGACAGACGTATATCACGGCCTGCTGGAGTATAGTAAACACAGAAAACATTTTATAGCAACAATGTTGAAGAAAGATATTTTGGTTTTCCGAAGTTGCCGTCATTAAACAGAAACCAACATGGAGATTTCATTGCAACTAATTAGAAATTCGTCTTTCAGGTATGTAATAAACGATCTTCGCACAAAATAATGTTCTCAACTACGTTTCGCTTTTTCAATCTTTTCCTCGAACATGAAAACGTCAACATACCGCTCTTGTAACGTATATTACTATTTCTTATTATAAATGAAAAGGAACTCAATTTACTACATTAGCGCTTAACAATCAATTTTCTGGTTTCACCTTCATATATAGGTTACATAACATCTTTCTGTGCTTAGTATACAATTAAAATTTCCATTCATTTCTATCTTCCCAGTCACCATCTCGTAATCATCTCGATTCTATCATGTCAATCACTCCCTCGCCCATGTTTTCCTCGGTCTTCGTCTTTTCGTCCCTATCGAGACTCTTTCTAAGCTATGCAAATCTAGTCTTTCAGATAAAGCTCCCTGTAAAGCAGATTTGAATAAGTTCAAGGGAAAATATATACGTCACTGTGTACGTTAACAGAAAACCACAATTCCAAGTCACACAGAGATTGTGTGCACTCGATGTGGGTCTCTGGCGTTTCGTCAGCCCACGCGAGTTGTGTGGATATAAAGGGAAGAGTTGAGACGGTGTCGGGTGGAGTTCCCGGGTACCTAGCTCAGTTGGCAGAGCGCTGGTACGTTCAACCAGAGGTCTCGGGATCGATACCCGGCCCCGGAACAATTTTTCCCTTTAAATTATTTTTTCTAAACTCCTCTTTGGTAACCTGATCATAAAATAGGTTAGTATTTTCTGAATTCTCTGGTTACATAATTTATAGATGAACTTCTTACACTGCAGTAATTAACTAGCATAAAATGAAATGGACATACAGCTCTCGAGGGAGAATATAGGTCACTGTGTATAGGCTACGTATTTACATGTTCAGTACTGCAACACTGATGATAATCAAAACAAACTAATGTGCTTTTACGTTAATTATTCTGTTTTGTTAATCGATTTGTCAGCTTTTAATTTGGAACCACATTGCGTGACGTATAACAAATATCTAACCTACTTTTAGAAGAGAAACAAACACAATCTTTCCTCTGGTATTCATTTCAAATAAAAGGAACTATATTAAGTTCGAATTACATAAAATTTTAAACTATACAAAAATAAATGAGTGGCTCAGTACCAGAGTTACCTAAGCCACAATACACTCAAAAAAGTTATTGAACTCTAAACTTAGACTGCGCTTTTTAAAACTATATGTTCTCAATTGGAAAGTGAAGGGGTCAGAGCCATAGTGGGCCAAGCGCCATTTATTAAAAACGGAGAACGCAAGGTTTAAAGTTGACTGAATATAATAGTTTAATGAAGATTGATATGTCATCTAGTTTTAATGTTCATTCTTTATATTACTTGGTACATGTTTTTATAAAATTATGGTAATCACTTAATGATAGCCCTTGTTTTCTTCGTTTTTAATATATGGCGCTTGGCCCACTATGGTTCTGACCCTTTCAATTATTTATAATTTACTATAATGTATCTACTACATCTACTTTGGCACACATATAAATGATAATTTACTGTCAGTTTATGCAGAAATCTGCGGATAAAAAATTTTTGATCTAGACAACTTTGGCACTGAGCCACTCAGATATCGTCATGGATTTAATACGCACTTCCGAATTATTGTGTTTTGTTTCAAAATCATGTAAGTTATTAAAATATTGTAACTGTAATTAATTTCTTGTAAGTTATTACTTATTTAGTATTTTTACTTTTTCAGATAAGTTTATTTATACACGCTTCAAAATCTGTGGTCATATCGCGTGGGATACCATTAGACCTTTCCACTATTGTTGAGATTCTGTTTCTATTGTGTTGTAGATGACTTGCGTTCATATCACTGATTTAGATTTTGAATAAGTGTTTATGATATTGGTTATTGGTCCGCCACAGGGTTTGGTACCAACTTCCTAGCTCTGATGACAAGTGATGATGTTCTAATGAGGATTTTCATTCATTCACAATTTTCTGCAAACCCTGCATTCTACAATCTTCCCTATTTTTTTGCCTTCCACTTAGTCTCCACGTACGATCCATATATGTTAATGTTGTCTATCATCGGAGTCAAGTCAGAAGAAGTGTTATGTTTTTATTGCTCAGATGCATGTTGTGACATACATGGCAGATGTTGATAATCGTACATCGTGTAGGGAATATTTTAAGAGTTTTAATATTTTAACAGTTTGTTTTATATATTTTTAAGCTTATGGAATTAATCCATTCTAATAAAAACCATTTTTATCGAAAGAGTAATTTTCATTATTACAAGACGAAGAGAATGTTCATAGGAAGAAAAATACAGAAGATAAACTTGCGAATGCTAAATGAGGCAGTAGAGGAAGTGGACAGCTTCAAATACTTGGGATGTAGGCCTATTATAAGCAGTAATATGAGCTTCTACCACGAAATCAAGAGGAGGATAGCAATGACCAAGGAAGCTTTTAATAGAAAAAGGAGCATCTTCTGCGGACCTATGGAAAAAGAATAAGGAAGAGACTAGTGAAGTGTTTTGTATGGAGTGTGGCATTGTATGCGGCAGAAACATGGACATTACGACGAAGTAAAGAGAAGCGAATAGAAGCATTTGACATGTGGATATGGAGAAGAATGGAAAGTGTGAAGTGGACAGACAGAATAAGAAATGAAGCTGTGTTGGAAAGAGTGGGTGAAGAAAGAATGATGCTGAAACTGATCAGAAAGAGGAGAAGGAATCGGTTGGGTCACTGGCTGAGAAGAAACTGCCTACTGAAGGATGCACTGGAAGAAATGGTGAACGGGAGAAGAGTTCGGGTTAGAAGAAGATATCAGATGATAGACGACATTAAGATATATGGATCATATGAAGGAACTAAGAGGAAGGCAGAAAATAGGAAAGAAAGATGGTTTTGCAGTGAAAGACCTGCCCTTGGGCAGACCACTAAATGAATGAACACTCGTTTTAAGGGTAATTTTAATATTCCAGCACATCGATTGAGAAGTTTCAACAAAACGCATATGGCTTAAAATTATATAATTGTTTGCCTGATGAAATTGAAAATAGTAATGATTTAGGGTATTTTAAAAGCTACATCAAAAGAATTTTAACAAATTTCTGTTACTACAATTTAGATGGGATACGTGTGGATTTACATTGGTGCTAATTTATTGTAATTTTATCTACTTTAGTTACGGTTTTTCATTTCTTTCTTTAACATGTTTTATGATTTTTTAATTCTTTTATGAACAAACAAGAAAATAAATAAATAAATAAATAAATAAATAAATAAATAAATAAATAAATAAATAAATAAATAAATAAGTAGTAAATAAATAAATAAATATTTTCCTAAAGTCGGTGACAAACTTATCTTCTATGATAGTATGATATTTTTTATTTCATACTATTTGATGATGATAAGTTTGTAAAACCGAAAACGTTCATCAAATAGTATGAAAAAAAAATATCACACTATCATATAAGATAAGTTTGTGACGGACTTTAGGAAAATATTGATAAACTACAGTAGGCAGTTTCTTCTTAGCCAGTGACCAAAGCAATTTTTTTTCTTTCCTTATCAGTTTTGGTATTTCTCTTTCTTTTCCTACTCTTTCTAGCACAGCTCCAAGTCTTTATAATGAAAGCCATATTATTATTATTATTATTATTATTATTATTATTATTATTATTATTATTATTATTATTATTATTGTATGTATGTATTTATTTACACTGCAAGTGGGCAAGCACCCGGTGGCAGTGGTATACACAATAAAATCATAAACAATACACAATAAAATTTACAATACACAATACAATTATATAATACACGATACAATTATACAATACACAATACAATTATATACACAATACAATAAGAATACACAATACAAATTAACACAATAATTACAATTAATAATAGAACATAAAATACCTAATTTTACAATATAATCTACATACCATATGTATAGGCCCTACATAAGTTTCAATAGTCTTTCACTTTACTCTCATCTCACTCACTGTTGTGGCACTATGACGCATTTCGCTGACACTTTAGGACACATTTCACTGACACTCTATAACACATTTCACTGTCACTATAGAACACATTTCATTGACGCTATAAATTATCACTGATCGGAACTGTTCACTGCACTGTAAAACCATAACTTCACTGACTCACCTCGCTTCACTGATACAACAGTTCAAGTAAGTCAAATAATTACACCCTTATGCATACTTATAAACAGAACTACATTTAAGCTAAACATTTCTAGTCTAAGGCCCTCTTACACGCTATTTTTAAATAATTTACAATTCAAACCAAGGGAGTAACTCGTCAGGCTAAATAAATACATGTCACCTTAAAAAATTGAATGTTAAATGTCACCTTAATTTTAATTTGCACTCCATACAGAACTTTTTTAATTATTCTTGAATCTCCTTAAGGAGATTGTTATTATTATTATTATTATTATTATTATTATTATTATTATTATTATTATTATTACTAAGTCTATAAAATAAATATTTCTGTGCGAAATCAAGAAGTATTCCAGCACACACAACTGTACAATTTCTATTTCGGTACAATTTTCTTTTTATTTCGTCACTTGTGCCTTTATCTTCCTCTCTCCCCTCCAATTTCACGAACCTTTCATTTCGATTTTATCTCGTTCCCCCACAGATTTTTTTACCTCGCACTACTTCTTTCTTCGCTCGTAGACACTTAATCCTGATTCCCCAGACCTGGGGTTGGAGAGGATTAATACTGTTCGTTCTTGTAACTCTTCCCCCACCCTCTTCCTATCTTCGACACCCCCGACTCAACCCTCCCCTTGCTCTTGGCCACCTCGAAGGATAAAGTAAAGCAGTACCATTTGGGAGAGCATGGGCAGGGAAGAAGATTCCAACATCCTAACGTATTTTCCAAGACTACAGCCGTGGTAGGGTTGGGGGTGCATTCGACTAAGGGATGGGAATTGGAGCAAGTCCTAGCCATGTTTCCTATAAGGGAGAAGAAACACTGCTGATGAGCACACGTGTTTGTACTGTGGTACGGTATTCAGTCTCCCTGATGATTATGTCTTTCTGTTAATCAATTTCAAATCTAGATGTTTGTTTTCATAAATACTCGCTTCATATGGTTGTAATATTCATACAAGGACTTTGATTTGGTGTAGAAAAATCACACGTCCTGTGCTCAGTGTATATTTTACTGCGGCAAAAGGGGCCTAAGTCAGAATCAATTGCTGCTCGAGAACAAGTGGAATTTGTTAGAAACTAAACAATTTTTCCGATTAATTACACCCGTTTATTTTTTATTGGCTTAAGGGATTAGGTACAGCTTACAGCAGTAAAATTTTGGAAATATTCAACTTTTTTTTCCTCCATTACTGTATCTTGTACAACAATGAAAATTAGTATGTGTATAAAACACTGTACTTCTGCTATATGATTAGGAAGGTGACATTGTGATACATTTTTGAACTTGTCTTAATGTTTGTAATCAATGAAACATGATTAAAGTATGTACTGCTATTTTTAAAATTGATGTCGTAACGTGTATCTTGCACCAAATCTCTACACTCATGTTAGCCTCTCGTTCTAACATAACGCTCAAAAACGAAAATTCCTATACCTATCCTAACAAAAAAGTTATAATAGGTGCACAAGATAAATGGGACACCCTGTATAGAGTATTTACAGTTAATGTGTATCATGTTTACTATTATGTTCTATAATATATATTGACCCACTTTGTACATGTAAAGTTTCTGAACCTCAAGAAAAGGTAGTATGCATATCAGAATCGATTGCTGGATCACAAATCGAGGACAAGTGGAATTTGTTACAAACCAAACAATTTTTCCGATTAATTACCCTCGTTTATTTTTTATTGGCTTAAGGGATTAGGTACAGCTTACAGTAGTAAAATTTTGGAAATATTCATTTTTTTTCCTCCATTACTGTATCTTGCACAATAAAGAAAATTAGTATGTGTAAAACACTGTACTTCTGCTATATAATTAGGAAGGTGACATTGTGATACATTTTTGAACTTGTCTTAATGTGTGTATTCAATGCTACATGATTAAAGTATGCAGTGCTATCTTAAAAATTGATGTCGTCACGTGTATCTTGTACCAATGTAGTTACATGCACCAAATCTCCACACTCATGTTAGCCCCTCGTTCTAACATAACGCTCAAAAATAAAAATTCCAATACCTATCCAAGCAAAAAAGTTATAATAGGTGCACAAGATAAATGGGACACCCTGTATAGAGTATTTACTGTTAATGTGTATCATGTTTACTACTACTGTTCTCCAAACAGGAGATAAACCGTGAAAGGAATGTGCTTACTATTTCGTCATCTATTGGAGCGAAATAGATAAATAATATTACAGTTATAACGTCAGTTTAAAAATCATGCGCTCTCCTGCATATGTTATTTCCTGTATGGAGGGATTAAAAGACCTGGAAATTAACCGTGATCTAATTTTGTGACTAGGGTAGTATAAAAATGTGTATATTAGTGTTATCGTTTCCCACGTGTGTGACCTTATAACATATTGTGACATCAACATTCATTCACAGCATCACCCCGCTGCGTCTCATTCCCTGGAGACTTTCTCGTGGTTGGAGTACAGTATGTTCTATAATACTGGGTGTTCATTTCAAAGTGTGTCATGACGTTACTGTTGGTGAGTCAGCGATTTGAAGCGAGTTTCAGCTTTTATGTCAGAGAAGTTGCCTATTAATCAAGGCGTTCAATCTGAACTTGAGAACGTGTACGATGTAACTTGAACGTCGTAGCAACAGATGGCGGCCTGTACGGTCTGTGTGCTATCATAACCTCTTTCGACTGTGTTTTGCGCGGGAAAATCGTACCCAGGGTATTTATCATTATCGATTGCATACGGCAACATTCCACAACACAAATCAAATGCTCCGTGTCCATGTTGACCGTCCAAGTTAATGTCAACAAATACTGTACGTAAGTAATCGTCTTAACCCTCTCGCCATATCCCGACAGTAAGGAAAAAACTCATCTCAGTACGTGTTTCCAAACAGTTCACATTCCTGTCACTACCGGCGATACCGTACGTATCGATAAGTACTCTTCTGAATGAACGCCGTACTTGCTAGGCAACTTCTCTTGCACATAGGTAATACTCCTCTGCGGAAATGTAGGAAGATTGAATTCTCTAGGCTCATCGGCTAGCCACATGACGACATACAGCGAGCCATGACACACTTTGAATTGAACACGCAGTATATATTGACCCACTTTGTACATGTAAAGTTTCTGAGCTTCAAGAAAAGGTAGCATGCATCTTATTGTACGAGACTTACATCAAGCCAACAGCTAAACTAACAGATTTGTCACACACATACAGAAAGAGAGAGAGAGAAAAACAAAGTTGTATGTGTCTATATACTCGTGTCACAGGAATAGAACTGAGAAAATCTCATATAATATATCAGGCAGCGATACAAAAATCTCATCGAAAAGAAATATAAACAGTGCAATCAACTGATAAACTAGGACACAACTGCAGTAAAATTGGATATGTGCAATATTTCCACTCAGTGCTTCGGGCGTTGAGATCGTATGTTCAGTCTATACAGCTTAATGGTTCTTCCAGCGCAAGGGAGCGTCTCAGATAGACTATCATTTCTTTTTTTAAATATTTCCCTTATTTCCTCTACTGTTCGCCTCTCTAAGTGCTTTATTCCATCATCTTTCTCTTTCCATTAATCTTTCTTTACCTGTTCCATATTACTGGGTGTGTAAAAATATATCAGACATTTACTTTCAAAAACATTCCAGAAAGGATCTAGTGATTGACAAAATTACCGATTATTTGAATAATTTTTTTCTGCAGAATCATTGTTAAATAATACTTTCAACATTAATCAGGAATTCTAGCTCTGATTGAAGTTCTGGCTGATATGTATAGTCTTAGAAAAAAGTTTTGTCCCCAGATACTTTATAAGTTCCACAGGGACATCATTTTATTTTTACTTCAATTTTTATTGTACCCGAGTTTTTGAATGCACTTCACTCCCACCCCCTCTACTAGTAAACTTCCAACCGTCCTACACACAGTACTTTAGTGAGTATAGTACGTTCCAAAAATATATTTGCGTTTTTCAGTGACGAAAGAGCTTTCAATATCGAATCATATTTTCGCACAGGTACTGTCGTCAGTTTGCCTACGTCGCATCCCGGCTTCCCCCACCCGCTTCTGCTCGCCCCTATGTAAATGCTAGTGACTGGGCTGTCTTAGCTCTTTTCTGAAAACATTAATTTCGTTAGGAATTGGATGTCTACGTAATATTATACAACTGTTCAAAATAACTTAAACAAAAGGGCCTCTTTAAGTAATTAACTACCACGTGACAGTAGATGGCATGTTCTGAATAATTTTATCATTCCGGATCGTGCAGTATCTTACAGTACGTAAGATACTCTTTTATAGAATAGGTACATAATTATTTCAACATGAGTTACTAGTACGAAGGACGAAACTGGTAATTGGGATTAGGTACAATAGTCTATAGTGTGATAATATGCACAAAAGAACTGAAGCTTGTATCAAAATGAACGGCCACCATTTTCAAAAATGTGTTTAAATATCCATATTATGATTATTTTTCAATTTAACTTCATTCTCTATATTGTACGCTAATGTGCTTTAGGCAGTATAATACACACTGCATAATGAATACGTTCGCATGGATAACTCAGTTCGTGAGTAAAAACACTTATTGTTAATACTGTACTGTATTTTGATTAAACAAAAACCCAATGAAAATTATCAGACACAAAATCGCGATATTTCTTAGTTTACATAAATGGATGAACTACTTTTCTTCCCTCCTATATCTATTAAAATGATTTGTTTGTATTTTACGCCAGTATCATTGAATTCCAGTCGTGATTGGGGTCGCAAACGGTGTCTCCGGTTCTCAACCGTTAATCCAAAGGTATAGCCAGGTTAATATTAGAATTGTTAGTAAAAATAAAATGATGTCCCTGTAGAAAGGAGGCAATGCGCATGATCAGGTTGAGGTAATAAGATTAGTTTTGTTTCGTTGTATGTCTAATCATGCGTACTGCCTCCTTTCTGGGATTTATAAATTACCTATGCGACAAAACTTTTTTATAAAACAGTACATCTATGATCAGGCAGTACATCTCACTTGACGATATGTGACAGAGAAAGAACAATTGTTAGCATGCATCTGAAGTCTGATTAGTGTAAGATGTTACTAATCAGCGATGGAGAGGGAAAGCTATCCTACGCCAATATCTCTTGGCTTAGTTGTCTCATTAGTGATGCCTTATTGGTGTCACCAGAAAGGTTCGGATAAAGTAGCTGTATCAGGATAGACATCCTTGGTCCGTGCGTGTTGTTTACAAACATTAACTACTTGTCGCGTGTCCCCCAGTCGACAGTAATGGCGACGACTATTCAATTCCTATGGGCTGTACTGTCCATTCACTGATGTTTTAGCTAGAGGTCCACACCTGTGGAGTAACGGTTAGCGCGTCTGGTCGCGAAACCAGGCGCTCCCGGGTTCGATTCCCAGTGGGGGTAATTTACCTGGTTCAGGTTTTTTCCGGGGTTTTTCCTCAACCCAATATGAGCAAATGCTGGATAACTATCGGTGGTTGACCCCTGACTCATTTAAAGGCATTATCACCATCTCATTTAGACGCTAAATAACCTAAGATGTTGATAAAGCGTCGTAAAATAACCTACTAAAATAAAAATAACAAATATTTAGCTGGGGAGTTGGAGAGCACTCTTTCCAGCAGGTAGAGTTTTAGCTAGTGGAAGCGGGTAGTGTTTACTTAGTCTCAAACATGTCAAGACCCTATCCTATACAGCTATACAGCCTATCCTGATACAGCTACTTTAACCAAACTTTACTTATCAGGTTCAAACCTGTCTTCGGAGAGTTAACTAAACAAGAAAACAATCAGGAATTCAATCGTTTTCAATGGTACTGGTTTCTATGCTTGCCAGTGGTTAAGAGAATCAAACGCGGCCGAGAGTGATGCAATTTAGAATAAAAATCCAGAGAATTGCGCTTTTATAACAAACAAAAATTAATGTGCAGCCTTTACGTACGGTACAATTGAAACTTCTGAAGCTGTAAATGTGAAGCAATCTTTCTAAATGTTCGTGCAATGAGAAACGATAAAGTAGGGTTTTTTGTGTGTCTATATATTTCGTACTGTTCAATTTAGGTGACTTGCTATGAAATGAAGTGAAGCATAAAACTGAAAAGAAGAGCCACAAACGACAATCAATAAGTTTCCGGACTGCCCTGAAAGTAGGCAACACACAGGACATAGAAAACGCAAAAGTTATCTAGAACCAGGAAACGCCTGGTAGCTATACTAAATGAATCACTTAGAAAGCAGGGAAGAAGACTAGCCGTAAGGCGTATATGAGAGATTCCAGGAAAAATCGCTATAGGTTCTTGACATGTTTGCATAAAATCACGTGTAGAAGCTCAGTTCTTAAAGACGATCTGACGCTGTTTGATAGACTGACTCAACAGGCATGGAAGCAATGATCTTCAGTGACACGCACATATATGTTTAACGGTACAATAGATACAAGTGTAGTTCGGAAATATATTGATTCTGTATATCAATGGCTGAGAACCAGACTGTTCTAAGTCCAACTTTTTATAAAAAAAGAAATCTGTGTTTTATTGTGTTTCAGTTCTTGTCTGCATATATGAATTGAACAAAATTGTAAATATTCCTCTTCATTAGTAAAATGGACTTGGAACAGTATGGTTCTAGGCCACTGATGTAAAAGCAAGCGCATTTTTTTTACCTTGACGTCGTGCTTAATAATCAAGCGCTAAGTTTGGAAATAGGAAGGGTTGTGTATATGAATAAGAATTAATAAGTATTTAGTGAATTTCAATCTTAAGGCATATAAACTTGCAAATGTTTATTTGCTATTTAATAACAATATATGAACGTTTTCGCCGTTTAGGGCATCTTCAGATATAACAAAACATATTATCTGGACCTATGATAACATATTATGCAAATAACAAGGAAAATAGAGAACAATATATATGGTACATGAAATTCATGAGCTTTATGTAGATATAACATGAAACAGGATGAATATTGAGATAATCTTTGAATTTGAACTTCGACTGGACGAATGTTTTATTTTATACATATAGCTCATGTTACAATTAATATACAATGTTTAAAATTTGTCAATGTTAAAATTTAAAATGATGATAATAAAATATTTAAAGTAATCATGGCTGAAAGTTGTCGTAAGTTACAAGATAGTATGCGTAGTTAATGTTCTTGTGTTTTGTAACTATTTCGCTTAGAGAGGCCGTTGGCATTTCAGTGGATGTTGTTTTACGTTGATGACTACTTTACAGTTGATATACAGTGATTAAATTAGCTATATGTATAAAATAAAACATTCGTCCAGTCGAAGTTCAAATTCAAAGATTATCTCAATATTCATCCTGTTTCAAGTTATATCTACATAAAGCTCATGAATTTCATGTACCATATATATTGTTCTCTATTTTCCTTGTTATTTGCATAATATGTTATCATAGGTCCAGATAATATGTTTTGTTATATCTGAAGATGCCCTAAACGGCGAAAACGTTCATATATTGTTATTAAATAGCAAATAAACATTTGCAAGTTTATATGCCTTAAGATTGAAATTCACTAAATACTTATTAATAATTTACCAGGCATATTGATATAGAAAAATGAATTGTAAAAAAAAAATATATATATGAATAAGAAGCCTGTTGGATTAAGAAAACAGTGGTGCACAGGAACGTGAAATTTTATGTCGTTATTTTTATATGGCTTCTTTCTGTTTGATATTATCTATATTGTCTGTAAAACAAAAGTACTAATACCAATGTCTTAATATTGCAGTTGTGTTTTAAACGTTAATAATATAATAAAAAGTTAAGAAGAAATATTCACATAAATTCCATAGTAATACAACTATACTGTACTAAATGGATGAAACACATCATTCATAAAGAAAGTGATATCCCCCAAAAAGAGAAATTGAGTATGACATGATAAGTTGGAATTGATATTGATGGTACCTTTAGCCTTATAAAAGTAATCAATAAACTAATCAAAACAATATTACAGTACAAAGCAAAGTGATATGTTTCAAATGTAACTAATATTACATAACAAAACTCTTATCGTATTATCCTCTTAAGGTGATATTGGTTAGCAATTTCCTATCATCAGAATATTAAATTATTTTCTCGAAATCTGCTGAAGCTATAGAGCTGACATTTTTACAACACATGGGCACGTATCTTTTGCTTATGATGTAACAGTAGTTGCTTTGTTAATTCATTTCCTTACAAACAATTTCTATGCGAATATTTTCAAAAATTTTCAGTACACTATCTTCAGTAATACGTATTTACGTATATTAGATTTACGAAAACATTCTGTAAGGCTACTAAATAAATAGGCCTATATCTGAAAATTTCACTTTTCTATAAAAGAAGTTGAGTAAATATTTCTTTTGAATAAAAAAACAAACTTGTGAAAAATGAGCATTAAAATTAAAACTTACATTCTTATAATGCACTTATACTTCTCAGACAAATCTAAAAATTAACATGGATACAGTTCTAATAAGTTCTCTTCCCTTTATCTATTGAATCAGTGCTGGCCATCCCTGAATATAGCTCGATCAAACGGCATATACTACCACTTTCGTCTGTCTCTTTCCTTTCCGCTGTAAAGCGCTCAGGCTCTCCTGGGCTCTAAAGCGCGCGCTTGCTCCTATGGGCATCAATTGACATCACTGTTCTAGGCCATCGATATGTTAGTGGTTCAGAATTCAGAGATATAAGATAATATGAATAATTACACATGTTTATAAAACATGAGCTTCAGTTCTTTATTGTTTTTAAGTAATTTATTCCTTATTTTATTTATTGTATTTTCATAGTTATATAACTGAATATATTACAATTCAGGTAGTCGAGCTTGTTTAATTTCAGCTATAATTTCACCATCAACAACCACATACACAAAATCATGCTGCCATAGAGATGAGTCCGCTGATCCGATATTCGACGGTAGGTTTAACATTAATTCATCCGTAAGAAACAGTTATGAAGCGGACTTTAAACTCCATGGGAATTAAATTCGTCCCGGAACAGCTTAATGCGACGACCGCGGCAGACGTCAATATTCCAGTGCGATGTAAACTTCATTTAGAAATACCTGCCGCATGTTGCTAGTTTTATGTCTCCTCTGTTAAGTCTCGTTACAGAGCAGAGTTCAGGAATGCATTGCTGGAATGTAGCTCTCTTTCTTGTTACTATATTTGCTTTTATTTTTATATACAGTACTCTCTTTGCCTTCGTTCCATTTCTGTATTTCGCCATGCTAGTATTCACCAGACTCTTACGTCACAAGTGCCATGCATCATTATTGTTATATAAACAGATGACTGGTGTAGGTCTATAAGTTTCTTTAATTCATAATTTACAAGAAACCCACAAC
>JAJSOF020000011.1:1322500-1365000 GCA_025594305.2 Periplaneta americana
TATTTTCCGCTTCCTGAATAATAATAATAATAATAACAATAATAATAATAATAATAATAATAATAATACAGGAAACTTAAAATACCGATAATGTAAATTTGGAGGAGTGATAGTGGGAGGAAGAAGAATAAAGTGCATAAGTTTTTTTTTATGATGATGATGATGATGATGATATGGCTAAGTTGGCAGAAGAGGAAACGATACTAAAGAATATGCTGCTAGAGCTAAATGACAACTGTGAGCAGCATGAAATGAAGATAAATGCAAATAAGACGAAAGAGCATGGCCATAGGAAGAAAAATACAAAAGATAAACTTGCGAATTCTAAATAAGGCAGTAGAGCAAGTGGACAGCTTCAAATACTTGGGATGTACTATAAGCTGCCACGAAGTCTAAAGGAGGATAGCAATAGCAAAGGAAGCTTTTAATAGAAAAAGGAGCATCTTCTGCGGACCTATGGAAAAAGAATAAGGAAGAGACTAGTGAAGTGCTTTGTATGGAGTGTGGCATTATATGGGGCAGAAACATGGACATTACAACGAAGTGAAGAGAAGCGAATAGAGGCATTTGAAATGTGGATATGGAGAAGAATGGAGCGTGTGAAGTGGACAGAGAGAATAAGAAATGAAGCTGTGTTGGAAAGAGTGGGTGAAGAAAGAATGTTGCTGAAACTGATTAGGAAGAGAAACAGGAATTGGTTGGGTTACTGGCTGAGAAGAAACTGCCTACTGAAGGATGCACTGGAAGGAATGGTGAACGGGAGAAGAGTTCAGGGTAGAAGAAGATATCAGATGATAGACGACATTAAGATATATGGATCATATAAGGAAACAAAGAGGAAGCCACCAGCATAGCTCAGTCGGTTAAGGCGTTTGCCTGCCGGTATGAAGTTGAGTTCCGCCGTGGGTTCGATCTCCGCTTGGTTTGATTACCTGGTTGGGTTTTTTCCGAGGTTTTCCCCAACCGTAATGTGAATGCAAGGTAATCTATGGCGAATCCTCGGGCTCATGTCGCCAAATATCATGTCGCTATCACCAATCTCATCGACGCTAAATAACCTAGTAGTTGATACAGCGTCGTTAAAAACTAAAATTAAATAAAGAAAATAGGAGAGACTGGAGAAAGACGGGTTTGCAGTGAAATACTTGCCGTTGGGCAGAACACTAAATGAAATGAATGGATGTAAACTGTAAAGAATTTTGATAATGACCCTACCCCTTGAAAAAAATCTGCGTACGCCACTGGCCCTAACGTTTAAACTCAACGACGGGAAGTTTCCTTCTGTATAAAAACAGAGTATAGTCTCAGTCTAGTATATACAGTCACGAAGCTCAATACGTAGTAATTATGCATCCATAGATAGTTGCTAACTACTAGGATCGCTACTATCGCCTCATTACAGACAATGCGAAATAGTACCTGCACAGTCTATCGTTCCTAGTACCCTCATAAACTCAAGCTTCGTGACTGTATATACTAGACTGTGGTATAGTCCTTAGCGTTCTCATCATGAAAACAAGAAATGGTACCAAGAAAATCGCTATTGAAAGCTGCAATGAGCACAAATTTCAATCGATATTCCAACAGCGGGAATTGTTCCAATAAATTTTAATTAACTGATTTATTGAGGATTCTGAATTCAATTAAAATGTTACACAATTGCCAGATTTCTAACATGAATTGCAAATACTTTTTGTGCGAGATCGTGCGTATTTGCTTGTTTTCCTCACAGAACCAATACGCGGTAAGTGTGAAATACCACATTCAATATTCCCAACGTAACACACATAACAATTTCCCTCTTCTTACCGCTTAAGCGCGACATTCATTTTACTGCTTTAGGCTTTTAACATATTATTTTTGGAGACGTTTAACATAGTAATAATTATAAATTGGAAACTTACCACTGCAATTTCACCTAAATTGCAATGTTAATTATTGTTTTTAAATATTTGCAAAAATTAAGTAAAGTCTACTACTCCACGAAACTTATTGCATTCCTGATACAAGTAACATTAAGGAAGCCGTGAAAAAATCAACGAGATTCCAGATGCCGATGTTATTACTGCAATATGGTATATAAATAATATTGTTAAAATATTAAAATGAAAAATAAATCATTACATAACCTTACCGTTTGTTTTAAGTTCGCATTTATAGACTGGGGGGGGAAGACAGACGTATATCACGGCCTGCTGGAGTATAGTAAACACAGAAAACATTTTACAGCAACAATGTTGAAGAAAGATATTTTGGTGTTCCGAAGTTGGCTTCAGTAAACAGAAACCAACATGGAGATTTCATTGCAACTAATTAGAAATTCCTCTTTCAGGTATGTAATAAACGATCTTCGCACAAAATAATGTACGATACACGAGCAGTATGTTTGTTTTCATGTTCTCGGAAATTAAAAAAGCTCAACTACTTTTCGCTTTTTCAATCTTTTCCTCGACCATGAAAACGTCAACATACCGCTCTTGTAACGTATATTACTGTTGTACTCGTTGTTGTCAGGTTTCCATCACACAATCTGACGGAGCATAATTGTTACCGAGAAAGCATAGCGTTTTATATTATGCACGTTACGTAGTTGTAACGCTGTTTTCATAATCTGGTTGGAATGCTCTGTTACATTACAGGTTTATACACTTAGAAGGAGAGGGCTAGAGTAGAATGAAATGAGAGAATCGAATGATAAGTGTTTGGAAGTGCGACCATGTGAAATGGTAGCGAGAATAATATTTGTTTCTGGTGCGCATGGCTGTGTGTGCTCAAGAGGGGGGTGGGGGGGGGCTAGGCTTCAGTCTTCCACCCGCCGCATGTATAAGTTCAGGAGAGATGTTTGGAAACTTGATGAATCGAGTTTCCGCAAGTTTCTCTTGTTACATGTTGCCAGTCTCCGAGAAACCTCTTCTTCTATACCTGCATTACTCTTATTTTCAGTACAATCTTCCACAGAAGTAGACTGTGTGTCTAGCATAAATAAATTATGATAACTATTTCACTCTTGTGCCCATGTGCAAATGAGGTGTAAGAATCTAATGAGTTTCATTCAAGTTCAACTATTATCTAACCAAGCCAAAAACCGTACTAATGTATCACGATTGTTTTCAAACATAAATACAGACATGGACAAATTATTAACAAAATTGACGATTTTTATGATTAATTCTATTTACAAAATTTGACTTTTCAATTTAGACTACAGTTGACAATTTTGCATATTTCTATCATTACAGTAGATAGAAATATGCAAAAATTTCAAATGTAGGCTATTCTAAATTGAAGAGTCAAATTTTATAAAAATATATATATAATAAAATCTTCAATGTTGCTAATAATTTGTAAATATTATGCAAAAATGTCAACTGCAGTCTAAAGTGAAGAGTAAAATTTTGTAAAAATATATAATAAAAATCTTCAGTTTTGTTAATAATTTGGAAATATCCAAAATGTCACCTGTACTCCAAATTGAAGAGTCGAATTTTGTAAAAAATATATACAAAAAAATCTTCACTTTTGCTAATAATTTGTAAATATGGGAAAATATCTATTGTAGTCTAAATTGAAGAGTGAAATTTTGTAAAAATATAAAATAAAAATCTTCGATTTTTCTAATAATTTGGAAATACCCAAAGATGTCAACTGTAGTCTAAATTGAAGAATCATAGTTTGTAAAAATATACAGTATAATAAAAATCTCCAATTTTGCTAATAATTTGTCCACGTCTGTAGGTTCCTTTAATATATCTCAATAACTCAAAATTGTTGGTACTCCTTTCCCGTATGATGCTCTCAATATAGGGTAAGGTTGCCTATATCGCACCACTTCAGCATTTATAATTTTTATTGAACAATACCATTTTTATTTTCTGCATTCCTTTACAGACTTACATTCCCAGAACATTTACCTTTCATAGAAAAAAAATCCTAGAATTTGATTTAATATTTTTAAATTAAAATGACATTTTCGAAACACATGTCAGTGGTGCCATTTAGGCAACTAGTTTCCTAAATAGCACCAGCGGTTTCTTAAATTGCATCTCTTTATCTGCAGGTAACAGGATGAAGGAAAGCTTTTAATATTGAACATCCTGAAGAGTATTTGAATGAATAATGTAATAAATGCAAATTACAAGTTTATTGAAATTAATGAAAGATAGTAACGCATCTTCAAATTAAATTGAAAAAATAGAGCGTAAATTACGTAACATTTAAACTTTCTGAATGCGTTTTTTATTGTGACACATTTGCCATGTGCTTCACCAGGCATTCAGACTGTAAACTGCGTCACCTTTTCTCCACGATTATCTCGAAGCCACCTAAGAACTGCTTCATGATATAGCTGTCTGAAATGGTTTGAAGATAGAAACATCTAAAGGCTGGGCCTATAAGTATTATGAAGAGGAAGCTGAAACAGGGGCATACCATTTTCCCGAGATAATCTAGCTTCTAAATTTTTGGAATGGGTCGTATAGGTGGACATACAGAAGCAGCACTTTTTTTCTGTGGCAGGTTTGAGTGGCAAATAAAATGTTTGAGCTATTCGACAAATAGTTCACTGTTGATGTAACCTGACTCAGAGCAAACAAATAACGATCCTGGAGGAGCACCAGCTGATAATGAAGGATGCACTCTTTGACGTTTAAAAATTATCACAGGTGGCTTGTACAACACACACTTGTTGTATTAACGCCCTTCTCACCACTTGATATTGCATCCGCCTGATGCTTCCTAGTTCAGTTAAAATTTTTGGGACCTTCTTTTGTACGGTTAGAATTGCTACAGTTGCTCATATCGCACCGGTGCGAATTAGGCACCTACAAAGTGGTGCGAATTGAGAAACTACGCCATAAGTTATTATTTCCTTCATTCTAGCCTATAATCACCACATGTTCGAAAATCCTACTAAGTTAAATGTTCTTTAATATCTCTTTAAACGAATAACATCTTAAGATTAAGGATTCCTTTGCATACAAATCCGTTATTTAGTTACAAAATGTTAGCTAAATATACATCTACATGAAGGATTATATTAGATACACTATCACCACGCTGCTGACACAAAGAAGTGGCAGAAAGCATGTGACATGGTAGATTGTAACAATACCACTAGATGCTACACTACTATAGTAATTTGTTTTAAACTAGCAGTGGTGCCATTTAGGAAGCGGTGCGATTTATGCCACTCTACCCTATTACTTGAAATCTATACTTACTTACTTACTGGCTTTTAAGGAACCCGGAGGTTCATTGCCGCCCTCACATAAGCCCGCCATCGGTCCCTATCCTGAGCAAGATCAATCCAGTCTCTACCATCATATCCCACCTCCCTCAAATCCATTTTAATATTATCTTCCCATCTACGTCTCGGCCTACCCAAAGGTATTTTTCCCTCCAGGCCTCCCAACTAACACTCTATATGCATTTTTGGATTCGCCCATACGTGCTACATGTCCTGCCCATCTCAAACGTCTGGATTTTATGTTCCTAATTATGTCAGGTGAAGAATGCAATGCGTGCAGTTCTGTGTTGTGTAACTTTCTCCATTATCCTGTAACTTCATCCCCCTTAGCCCCAAATATTTTCCTAATCACCTTATTCTCAAACTCCCTTAATCTCTGTTCCTCTCTTTTCAAATATAAATAGGTTCCTTTAATATATCTCAATAACGCAAAATTGTTGGTACGCCTTTCTCGTATGATGCTCTCAATATATTGCTTGTAATCTACGCTATTTCAATTTTATTACTTAAATATATTGTTTATTTTTCTTCTCCTTTCTGCCTATTTATAGTACAATGCTTCTTCTTCTTCTTCTTCTTAAGGCACTACAACTTCCTTGAAGTTTTGGTCTTCTCAACGATTTCTTTCCATTTCTCTCTATCTTGGACAATTTTGGGCCAATTCTGAATCCTTAATAATTTTATATCTTCCACTACGTCATCCCTCCATCTATTTTTTGGTCTTCCTGTTGCTCTTGTCGTTAGAGGTTGCCACTGGTAGATATAGTACAATTCTGAAGCCCCTAAACAGGAGCGTTGATCATAAGGGAGTAAATTCATCTAATTTAATTTTTCATATTTAATATGTTCAGTGTTATTTAATGTATTTAATATTATGTTCAGTACTTTTTAATGTAAATACTATTCCCTCCCTTCCAAAATATGGTATATAGTAACAAACAAAACAAGTCTGATTATTGCGCATGCGCGCACGAAATGTTTCGCGGTGTGGTATTCTGTTCAGTAGTGAAGGGACTATCAGACAGTGCAGTTGTGAATGTTTCTAGTCTTCTGCAGTGCATCAAACTATAATATTTAAATAGTTCATTATGAACAGAAATCAAATGGGCACCTGCTGTGATGTTCCTGTTGCAGAAAACGTAACACCAACCCAGTCAATTTTGAATAGAACATCTAAGGCTCAACAGTCATACAAAAAAGGGTTGTAATTTATTGCAGTTTTATATTAATTTGCCTCTTTCAAAACAATGTTTGTTTTATTCTTTTATTAATTTGACATCATGCAAAATGAAATGTAGACTACCTAATGTTTATGTTTTTCTTATATTAATTTATTCAACAAATAAGTATCTAGAAGATATATTAAAATTACATTATATTACTGAGAACTTAAATCTATACTATATTTTGGAACAGTATTAATTACATCTTTCTATACCATATTTTGGAACAGAATTAATTACACCTTTCTATACCATATTTTGGAACAGAATTAATTACATCTTTCTACACCATATTTTGGAACAGAATTAATTATATATTTATATACCATATTTTGGAACAGAATTAATTACATATTTATATACCATATTTTGGAACAGAATTAATTACATCTTTCTATACCATATTTTGGAACAGAATTAATTACATCTTTCTATACCATATTTTGGAACAGAATTAATTACATATTTATATACCATATTTTGGAACAGAATTAATTACATCTTTCTATACCATATTTTGGAACAGAGGGAGTAGTTTTTAATGTATTTAATATGTATTTTTGTGTAATAAATAATAAAAAATATTGATTTACAATATACGTTAATCACAGGTTGATTAGTAAATTCCAGTGTTTGAATAATATTTTTATTAAAAAACACTAAGTAATTCACTTTAAAAGCGGAAACTATACTTCGTTCCATAATGTTTGACAGGAGAATTAAACATTGCCGGCAGAGTAGGAGAGAAGTACACAGTGGTTACAAATTATTGAACGATTTCAGAAGGCTAATTTTCACCAATATTGAACATAAATACACGATCTAACCACCATTTGAAAGTGAGAGACGTCCAGGTGGTGATCCCATTCTTGCCAAACCCTTTCAGGCATGTCTTGTGTGACGTTCAATTCGGCCAACGTCACTGGAAGTGGAGGTATGTTAACATTGTCCTTGACGAAACCCCACAGAAAGAAATCACACACTATGAAATCCGGTGAACGGGGTAGCCATATACAGAAAGTGCTGTCTGCGTCCGTTGTACGACCAATCCATCGACCTGGTAGGTGTTGATTTAGGAAAATTTTCTGTCACAACTCACGGACGACGAGGAACAGGGGTTCATTTTCCAACAAGACGGAGCCCCTCCACATTGGCATACGGAGATCCGGAGGCACCTAAATCAACAGCTATCGTCCAACAATTTTTTTAACACGGTGTATAGCCTAATTGCTGTTGAGCCAGTGGTAGAGGTCTCATTTCATGGTTGTCTTGAAGTTAAGGGGAGGGGGTATAACGCTTCAGACCGTCAAAATTCAAGTTATACGTGGAATTAGACCTCTACCATTGGTTGAATAGCAATATACTTCTCTCTTCCTCTGCTGGCAATATTTACATCTCCTGTCAGACATTATGGAACGAAGCACAGCTGTACTGATCAGCACAATTGATCAGGCCTACTTGCTTAGGCGGCCATCTTGTTTTAATGCTCAGGTCTTCTGTATAGGTAGTATTACTGCTTATACCGACTGATTTCTGAGTAGTCTACTTATGGCTATGAACAATATAATACTTTTATCCATGACCATAACGAAAAGCATGCCTTTACTAAATATTTTTGCGTTTGTAAAGTAGGTTTTTATTCAAAATTACTTTATTCCACAAGTGAGATAAAGACTTCATTCACAGTTTGAACTTTATCTCACAGTTCATTAGTATTTTCCTAGTACCCGGGCACACACGTATACTTTTCCATTCAACTATTACTCAAGAAGTTAATATATTAGTTACTAGATGTCACTACCTCTACTTCTTTATTACCATTTCTTAAATATACATACACTCAATCTCCTTTTTTCTCTATCTACTACATCGTAATTTGTGCATTGCATCCATATTTAATATGTATTTTTTTAATCCATAATAATTTACCTTTTGGGAGGCGAGGAGACTTGAAATTGCGAAGTTGGGTTTATAGGATTTTATAATTTTTTTTTATAATTTTATAACTTTATAACAACACGCCTTAGTCAACTGAGCTAAACAGACACGATGATTAACTACTTTTTAATATTCCTCTTAAGTTTACAGAAGTAAAATGTGAAATTATTTTAACCACATTAGTCCCGTGAACACTTCTAAATAATCCCTTAAACTTCAAGAAAATGAAAATACACGTTTAAAATGAAAAAAAAATATATATATATATATTACAATTATATAATTAATTATAATTTGTTATTTATCCAACACCTTAAATACCATTCTTCACTAATCATGGCCTCCTACATCATAACCTATCTAGTACACGTATCGATTCTAAAATCCATGCCATGATATGTGATTATAAGGGGACTTATTTTCAAATATTTTCTTTTATAAAACATAATTTTTCGTTATGGTCATGGATAAAATTACGTATGGTACTTGTGAGCGTGATCTTTATTGCGCTCGTGTAATTTAAGCACGAGGCTGACGCCTCGTGCTTAAATCTTTCCACTCGCGCAATAAAGATGCACTTACCTCACAAGTACCATAAATAACTATTATAAATGTCAATAATATTGTCGGTACTATTTAGTAGTTCATACTATGTAGACTATCTTATGTGTGACACATAATGTTGTCTTCATTTCCAGGAACTTCAGGAGATATTAAAAATTCAAGGAACAAGGAAAATTAGAGTCGCTACACAGACGGCAGATTATAGCACGGATGAGAGGCTCTGTTTAGAATGACAAAATGTGCCCATAGTCATCCACTTTAGATCCTTATGTTCCGATGGGAAATGAACTTGAGCTTATTAGAGAAAGTTCGACGTGAATTTTGTAATTTTGTGCTTCATGGGCTGGAACAAAACCTGCTGCTCGCTAACCAGTCCTTCAAGCGAATGCTATGCTGCTGTCTTCCTTTGTTCAGAAACAAAAAAATGAACGCCGTAGTGCGCTATCAAGTTTGCTCAACTCTGTTGTTTCTGCCCGCTATTACACTTCAACTATTGCGTGATGCGGAGAACGTGTTTCTTCTTTTTTAAGACAATTGTTGTACCGGACAAAGAATTGTAATACAAAAAAGAGGGGGAATTCAAATGCAAGCAATACAAAAGTTTGTTTTGAGGATCATTTATTTTCAGGGACGGCAGACTTTTTTTCATTTCTCTGCTCGCAAGTGATAATTCATCAAGGAATTGTTTCCGGCCAGCGAGTTTCAAATTTTAACAAAACACCACTTGGAGGCAGAAGACGTGTAGGGGACATGCAACATGTCTTTACGCGTTAAGGTCTTTCTGGTACGTCATTCCATCAGTGTTGCCAGACAATCGCAGGACTTTTTCCTTCTACTGTGGCTGAAATTTCCCTTTCCAACACAAAATTTCCCGCTGACAAGACAAAAAGTTTTTTCTGCCGCGAATTCAATTTCTCGCTATACATTCCTACCCGACTGACAATAGAATTTGCCGAAAAGAGTAAAAACATTCCGAATCGGTCTACAACTAGCGATCACTCTGATCTACTTTCTCTTTATAATTTATTTGTACGTAATAATAATAATAATAATAATAATAATAATAATAATAATAATAATGACACTACCATCATTTCTTTAGTTTCGGTGTTGATAGTAATAAAATTCCGCATGCGTATTGTTGAAGTGATGGTTAGTTCAAGCCTGATAAGCGATCAGATGAGTCTGTGACTATAGTCGAGACGCTGATATTCCCGGCGTGACTCCTCCTCTTTGCTTACGTCTTAGGAAGTCAAGGCTCTATAAAGTCTAGGTAGGTAGTATCGTTCGCCATTTTTGTCCTTTCGTTGCCGAGCTACCATACGAGGAATCTATTTGCTACACCGTTAAACATTATCATGTCGTAGCTCCTATGATAATAAATCAAACGCAATGTAATTCAGCGAATAATTGAGCGGCAAATAACGTCTTCGTGTGCTATCTGCGAACGCCAACGAAAGAGCCAAAATGGCGGACGATTATATTAAGTATTTATCGAGCCGGAAGAAATGAATAACGTCTTCCTCAGCGAATCACAAGACGCACACGTTTAAATGTAGCCGACCTGCAACACGATTGGCTGCCGGAAATTAGAGCGACGGGACTATAATTTAAATTTTAAAGTTTGTTGACTTCATCCTTTACAGTGATATAACTGTGCAGATTGAAGGAGGCATCTTCCCTTAACTCATAACTTCAACCTAAAATCTGAATACACATTTGAAAAAATCGTGTTTACTTACATATTTCACACTCAATATAATTATATTATTAGACATACTGCAAAGAAAAAAAAGTTTAATAGAACTTTTCTCGTTTTTACTTGCTTTTCGAGATAAAAATTGTTTAATATGTAACATCTCGTAGCGTATTTTGGGAAAGACGTTGATTTAATTCCCAATGAGCTCAGTCAATTTAAGAGAGCATAAATTATTGAAATAATTTTAGTTCCGTCCTTGAAATGAGCAGAAATTTGATACAAACAAACGTAATATTTTAAAATTTCTTTTCAGAACAAAAGGTTACATTGGTCCCTCCATCTTGTCCACCACAGTTCAAATCAGCGCCAAGGCTCGAACTCGGGTGCACGGACTAACAGAACAGAAAAAGAGGACACTATAAAAGTGACTAATTTGAACACGAGCAAAGAATGACGTTTGCATTTAAGACTGGGCTACGCACGCGCATTGCTTGTCCGTGTTTTATTACCAAGAATATATTCCGTTATCTAACACAGAACAAGTCGCTTCCTCCCTGGCGCTATGCGGCAACATTCAAATGCACTCACAAGCGAGCCCTGGATTTCGCAGATGGTACTATGTACACCGACGTCATATTTCCGTTTATGAGCGAAGTGTGCTAAATGTGGTTCCTTTATGGTTCGGCGTGCTACATACTGCTTAATTACCGCACGCCATTTGCTATTTTACACAGGGAATTAAACAGGACCCTTGGAATAAGCGCAGCATTTGACTCAGGATAATCAAAGTGATATTAGTGTGCGTACAAGTTATTCCGATTCTTCATAACATATGCCTTATCTTTTCCTTCCCTTCCTCCTTTCTTCCTTTCTTCCATTTTTCTTTCTTCCCTTCTTTTTTTTTCTTCTCTTCTTTCTTTCTTTCCTTCCTTCTTATTTCTTCCATTCTCTTGTCTTTTCCTTTCCTTCTTCCCTCCTTCATTCCTTTCTTCCCCTCCCTCTCTTCCTTCTTATTTCTTCACTCCTTTTTTCTTTTTCTTTCCTTCTTCCCTCCTTCAATCCTTTCTTCCCTCCCTTCTCTTCCTTCTTATTTCTTCCCTTCTTTTTTCTTTTTCTTTCCTTCTTCTCTCCTTCATTTCTTTCTTCCCTTCCTTCTCTTCCTTCTTATTTTTTCACTCCTTTTTTCTTTTTCTTTCCTTTTTCCCTCCTTCATTCCTTTTTCCTCTCCTTCATTCCTTTCTCCTTTCCTTCATTCCTTTCTTCCCTTCTTCATTCCTTTCTTCTCTCCTTCATTCCTTTCTTCTCTTCTTCATTCTTCATTCCTTTCTTCCCTTCTTCAATCCTTTCTTCTCTCCTTCATTCCTTTCTTCTCTCCTTCATTCTTCATTCCTTTCTTCCCTTCTTCAATCCTTTCTTCCCTCCTTCATTCCTTTCTTCTCTCCTTCATTCTTCATTCCTTTCTTCCCTTCTTCAATCCTTTCTTCTCTCCTTCATTCCTTTCTTCTCTCCTTCATTCTTCATTCCTTTCTTCCCTTCTTCATTCCTTTCTTCTCTCCTTCATTCTTCATTCCTTTCTTCCCTTCTTCAATCCTTTCTTCCCTCCTTCATTCCTTTCTTCTCTCCTTCTTCATTCCTTTCTTCCCTTCTTCATTCCTTTCTTCTCTCCTTCATTCCTTTCTTCCCTCCTTTACTCCTTTCTTCCCTCCTTCATTCCTTTCTTCCCTCCTTCATTCCTTTCTTCCCTCCTTCATTCCTTTCCTCCCTTCTTCATTCCTTTCTTCCCCTATTTCTTCCCTTCCTCCTTCTTCCTTCTCTTCCTTCTTATTTCTTCCCTTCCTTCTTATTTCTTCAATCATCTTTTTTTCCTTCTTCACTTCCTTATTCTCTACCTCATATTTTTCCCATTCTTCCTTTCTTTCTTTCGTTCTTCCTTTCTTTATTTCTTTTCTTCTTTCTTTCTTTTTTCTTCCAATCTCTTTCCTGTCTTTCTTTCTTACATTGTTTATTCTTCCTTTCTTCCATTTTTTCTTTCTTCCTTTCTTTTTCCTTTCTTCCCTTCTCTTTTTATTTCTTCTCTTCTTTCTTTCTTTCTTTCTTTATTTCTTCCCTTATTTTTTATTTTTCTTTCCTTCTTTACTTCCTTTTTCCCCCTCCCTCCTTCCTTTTTTCCCTTCTTCCGTTCTTTATTTCTTTTCTTCTTTTTTCTTTTTTCTTCCAATCTCTTTTCCTTCTTTCTTCCTTACCATTTCTTGGCCTTTGCCCATCCGACCGTAGGTGTTACAATATGGAGCTGGGATTGAGCAGCATGGCTATTTAAATTAATCTTGGTATAGATATACTAAACAGTCATAAATATATTGATTAATTACAATAAGAATATTAGCATTACGAAATAAAGTTCGACAATGAGCATTAAAAGATGAATTAGTAATAATACGTAATGCGTTTTTTCTGCAAGATTAGAACCATATTAACATCAGCACCGTTACCACACAAACGAATACCATCATGAATAAACTTATTAATTAATTTTAAAAACTCAACACCTCATTCTCTTCCTTTAAGATCGCCCGATGACCTTGCTCTACTGGAAAGAAATGTTGTTCCTTAACAAAAAGTGTTTAGGTAAAGGTTACGTATCCGTTCCCAAAGTTTGTCGGCCTAATATAGAGACACCCTGTATATCATGGTAAAGTTGGTGAATGTCAGGGAGTTGCCTGACCTATTTCTGTGGAATTATCCGACCATCGCTCCGTACGAAATGAATCAGTAGAATTGATCTAAACGTCACAATGAAGAAATTCGGTTTGTCCCATCCTAGAGAGAGGATGGGGATTATATCTAAATTAAATCACCTCATAAATTTAACGGATCACAATTTTATATCCGCAAAGTATCAGTACCATTTGATAAAACGTTATTAAAATTTTTAATTTTCATATTCGAAATGTAACAATTAAAACAAAGCTCTATAAATTTGTAAAATCATTACGAAACATGAACACATATCTCTCTTTGGGGAGTGGTTTTTATCTGCTAGCACATCAATTATGATATTGAATTAAAATTCCGCGGTATATATTAGATAGCACTCGTGTTCCACTCTCTATACAATCCTGTATGTGCCATTCTACAGTGGCCACGTATGAGCGATTTCGATTCAGAACTGAAAATATAAAACAGTCGTGAATGTGAACACATTCAAATGAACAAAACATTAAAAAGAATGAAATAAATTAAAATGGCATGACGTGTCTACCCTCGAAGCGTATCTACGACTTGTTCTCTCTCTCTTTTTCTTTTATCGACCCGTGTATCATCCACACTGACTGAAATGAGACAAAATGCGTGCTACTTGCAATACAAAATACAGCTCCCATTCTTTCCACCGCCTCTACATCTACCCGTCACACAGCCTGTATAAAACTAAAAAGAAATGCGCGATATGTGACGGGCATGCAAACAAACATGTGATGCTCATTTGTTTCTGTTTCTTTCCCACTTATTTCGCTACATATCGTTCGAATATTGCCAGTTTTCATTAAATCCGATAAAAATTATTATCCTAAATGGACTGAGGTTGCAAAATAGGAGTATTGACTGGATATAATAAACTGTGGGCAGGATTGAGAGAATTTGAACTGGTGTCGGGGCATTTACCAATCTGTGTAAACTTCCAAATCCGAGTCCATTCATGTTACTAATAAAGTATCTTTCAGAACGTGTATTTGGCTGGTGTGATGCTTGAAATCACTCCTACAAAACATGAATAACATCTATGATAACTTGTGTAACATAAATTGTAAACATGAGAGTTACTAAAATGAGATATACTTTCTTATCAAGGCATGCGCATAATATGCAATAATATAATTCCACATTAGTAAATGTTTCACATCTGCTGGTCTAAAGCAGCGAATAGGGATTATAAAGAATGGACACTTCGCTTCGGTACCTTTGATGTAGCCGGACTGATTTCAATGACCTTCTAGCCAGCTAAAGCGTGAGATTCTGCTTTCTCCCTAGAGTTGGCGCTGACATCACACCAGCTAGCAGTCGACACAGCGGAAATATAACACATATAATTAATACATCTATGTACATTATGTACTCAAATAAAATAAATTGGATCCATAAAATAATAAATCCGTCATTAACTGTAATGTCTAGACTCTAGAGTTCCTTTATAACGAGAGTTGAGACGTTGAACCCAACAACAATTAAAATATGTAATGATTTGATAGCTCTGAAAATGGAAAAACAAAACTGTTACGAGGAGTAAAACCATATACCTATATTATATTATATACAAATATTAAACGAATTCGATACTTAATTTTATAATGTATTATATTATTTTATAATATAATTTATTATATCTGAAATATAAAATATTATCACTACAACTAGTTTGTCACTGAGAAATAAGGAAACGCTGTTAACTTGAATTTATTTGAAGCAAAGCGTTACTGAATTATGCAATAAGGTAGGCGATGTTTGGATCCAGTGTCTCAACTCTACGTATACTCAATTATTATCTTAGCGTATGCTCGATTACATTAACCTCTAGCGCTTGAAAGTGGAACTAAACGCCAGCGTAGAGAGAAACAAAACACAGGAAAATTCGCTCAGGGTCCATTCTTTATATTCCCTATTCGCTGGTCTAAAGCATAGCATTAATTTTGACCCTCAGTTGTATAATTCTTTAGCTAAATTACGCCCAGAACTACTAACATATAACCCACTAACATAATATCTAACAAGAAAATTAGAAACGTGTTAATATCTACAATTGGATTAAATAAATTTAATATAGCTTATGTGTATGAATTAATCAGCCTATATTATATCTGTATTCTACAATTTTGGAATATACATTTTTTCATAAATTGTCCTACTTTATTCACGTACGATATTATTCTTCTATATGTTAATATTATATTATATAATTTCATTGGCGCTGTAATTTTAATTTTAGTTCCTGTTTTATTTTATTTTATTTATTCCTCTTATATTAATATATTATATAATTTGACTGTAGCTGTAATTTTAGTTTTAGTTCCTATTTTATTTTATTTTGTATATTCCCTTACAGGCCTATTAATAATACATCTGAACTGCGACCGAACACGAGCGCTGCTCATTCGGTCCTCAAATTTTGTTAATATTACTGTATCCTCTCTTTTTTATATTGAGTGTATTATTTTATTTCTCTATTATTGTAATTACATTATGTATTCTGTATATTTAAATTTAAGTAAATAAACAAATAAATAAATAAATGAGAGGATTTGGTGTTATAACTCTCAATTTCAGATAAATTATATTATTATTATTATTATTATTATTATTATTATTGATATGTTTACAGATTAACAAATATTTTGCAGTTGCAACTAATTGTAACCTTTCATTTAATCAGCATTTATTCACTATAAGAAATCAGAGTTTTAAAAATCTAGGCTTTTTATTTTTATTTTGGAATATTAAGGTTTTAAAAACATCAAAACTTGATATTACTCTTCAATTGCCAAGTTCGTATAAAATTAGAGCATGTTTGAGGAAAGTTTGTACTATTTGTGGGCTCAAGAGGATGAAGTGTCAACCGACATATCGACTGTAAAAAGATGGTTCTGTCGTTTCAACACACAACACCCAGGCAAAAGTTAATGTCCATTCACAGAAAATGAAGTTATGCATCTGGTGGGGTAAACAAGACTACGAATTATTTCTCAGGAATATAACCATAACTGCTGACATTTTTAATAAGAGCTCAGACGCTTTTAGGCCGTAATTAAAGAAAAATGACCGGAAAGACTGCATCAAGTGTAGCTGCAACATGATAACGCATGCCCGTACTCCGTTAAAGTGCCTAAATCAGCTATCCAGGAGCTTGGTTGGGAGATGATTCCATATCCCTCATACTCTCCCGATCTTACGCCTTTTCCGTTTTCTATTCAACAATCTCCAAGGGAACTCCTTTGAAACGAAGATACTTTTTTACAAACTTGGCTTGAATTGACCTAGTTCAATGAGTATGAGGTGGTTTCGCTGTAGATCACGCTACACTTCTTTAACGAAAAACTAGCATTTCTTTAGATTTAATAGTAAAACTACCCCAGCGCTGGATAAGAATCATAGATAATGTAGGAGAATATATTATTGATTTGAGGGGTTAGGTAAAGCTTACAGCAGTAAAATTTTTGGAAATTTCAACATTTTATCTCTCCATTACTGTATCTTGTACAATAATGGAAATTTGTACGTGTAAAACACTGTGCTTCTCCTATATGAAAAAAATATTTTTACGATTTAAAAAAATATTTATATTTTTCTTTTTCAAAATTCAAAACGTTGGCACTTCACTGTGCAGTAATGAAGCGTTTTCCTCATGACTCATAAACTTGTTAACTTTTTCATGTTTTCTCTCTTTTATGTTATTGCTGAAACTCGTGTTTACAATATCATACTTTTTCCACTACATTCCTTAATAAATATTTTTTTAAATTTTGTGTTAGAAGAAAATACTGATATTTGAAAATTTTTTTAATGAATTTATTTTTTATCATGCAATCTATCAAAGGTAGAGAAGTGATCTTGCATCATGTTGTAGATATGACATGTATAAATACACACAAAAAAATTCATCACAGAATGTTGGATAGTTTTTTAGTTATGTGGGGAACGCTTCATCACTGCACAGTGAACTGAATTTTGAAAAAAAAAAAAAAAAAAAAACATGTAAATAATTTTTTTAAATCGTAAAAATATTTCTTTCATATAGCAGAAGGACAGTGTTGTACACATACTAACTTTCATTATTGTACAATATACAGTAATGGAGGAAAAAAATGTTGAATATTTCCAAAATTTTACTGCTGTAAGCTGTATCTAACCCCTTAATTTTTGTCTTATATTCATCTCAAATAAAAACTTTTGTCAGAGTGAAAGGACGATACGAATTTTTGCATCAACCCAATACGTTTGCGTTGCTAGGTAACGCTTTACATTATATTTCGAGGTAAAACAGTTGAGTTTTATTCACCTATTCACTTTAAAAGCACAAATGTAGGAAGAGTCCACAATACTTGCATCTAGAAGGAGAGATTGAAATTGCTAAGTGAATTTGTATTATAAAACATCATCTGGAAGACAGGGAAAAATTTATTGAGAATACAAGTGACTTCCAACAAAGGAATGTTTTGCAAAATCAATGGGCAATGGACAACTTGGAGTGTTCTAGAGTGACGAAAAAATCATGCCATTCTCTACCTCCAAAAAGAGAAGAGGCAGAGAGAGAGAGAGAGATAGAGAGAGAGTAAAACAAAATACGAAGCGTGCAGTGCAAAATCATCCGAAACTTCTTCCATCATAAATATTGCGTAATGAACTGCAACGAATTCCTTCCGGTGTGACACATTTTTTGCCCGAACGGAAAAATTTAGAGAGAAAAATTCGAAGGGAGAGGAGACGCGATCAGGAGGGGTTAGATCTGGGGAGTTTGGGGACCAAGCCAAGCGATAGCTGCTTCTCGTACTGGGTTTCGCCTGCGACCTCCTGCATGTTCTTTTAACGCAGAACCTGTTTCTACAAATGTTCGATAGCGTATGAAATCGTATTTAGGTATATTACGCACACCATACTCACATCGAAATTCCCTTTGAACTCTTTTAACACACTCAAATTTAGCATACCAAAGAACACATTGTGCCCGCTGTTGATTTGTAATAGCCATTTTAATCATCTACGATTTTCATTTGTCCTTTCAGATTATGCAATGTTGATTGTCATATATGGAAACGTCCACACCTGTGAAGTAACGGTCAGCGCTTCTGGCCGCGAAACCGGTGGCCCGGGTTCGAATCCCGGTCGGGGCAAGTTACCTGGTTGACGTTTTTTCCGGGGTTTTCCTTCAGCCCAATACCAGCAAATGCTGGGTAACTTTCGATGCTGGACCCCGGACTCATTTCACCGGCATTATCGCCTTCATTTCATTCAGACGCTAAATAGCTTAGATGTTGATACAGCTTCGTAAAATAACCCAATAAAATAAATATAAGGAAACTCTCATCTGTTAGGCTAATTATAATATAACCAGTAAGAAATGTTTCCTACTAGGCCTATCATAATAGCTTTACAATAATACATTAATATTATCCATACCCAAACTGATCACACTGTATATCAATTCTGCCCTTTATGTTAATACAAACAGTTACTCTATTCGGAATCTATGAGCTTCGGATGAATGGCTGTCGGGATTTGGTTTTAGGGAACTTGAAACTAGAATTACAGTCTTTCGAAGAAACTGTCATTCGGCAAAATGTGCGGTAATCATGCAGGCCCGTGGCCCATTTCTTTTAGTGCTCATTCCCACATTTGTTTCAGAGGCTTAAAGAAACCACGTGTGAAAAATCCCAAGACATTAAATAGATCATGGAACGGGACGGACCGCTAAGAAAACCACGAGGCACGAAATTCATGTTACACTTCTGTTTCCATGGCAGCACGAGTGACATCAGAGTAATGCTTTCACACAAAGCGTTACCATTTTCCTCTCTTATACCTCAAGAACAGGTTCTGATATTACACATTTTTGACGTTGTAGTGTTGCGATTTGATGGAGGAATGTCACGCACAATGACCGATGAACAGTTTTTCGCTAACGGAAAGATTAATAGAAAATTTTATCGGCATTTTCCGAACCAGAGCAATGAAAGACATGCTGAAATGTAAATACAGTGTCTCTTATTACATGGTACAACGTTGCTATGAGGACAATAGCATTAAAACATAATATCCTTGAGCATACAGTTCTAGGATTTCTACGCCCATTTACTTGACACCAAAGGGGTGATAACCAAACTGAATGCTGCAATACCGTAGTTTGATGTGGTTTACGGTCGAGTATGTTGCGAAAATGTGTCCCGCTGTTCTATACTCGCTTCCATCTACGATAATCGTATTTCAAAAGAACATGTGCCGCATATTTCATGGGACACAATAACAGCAGGTATGCCCCTGCGGGGGCATTGATGGCTTGTTCGACGCATAGGCTACATTCAATGAATGGCAACACGCGCTACTGCTGGAGACCTGAGTCAAATATAGGTGAGTATAAAACTTATTCTGTTAGTAATTAAATAAGTATATAATAAATTTTCAATCTTAAGACATATCAACTTGCAAATTATTTGCTATTTAATCAAATATATGAACGTTTTCGCCGTTTGCGGCATCTTCAGATATAACAAAAAACATATAATCTGGACCTATAATAGTAAATTATGCAAATAACAAAGAATAAAGCACAATGTATGTATGCAATACATGAGATTCATGAGCTTTATGTAAAATATGACATAATACAGGATAATTATTGATATAATCTTTGGATTTTGAAAATGAATTGGACGGATATTTTATACATATAGCTCATGTTACAAATAAAATACACAATTATAATTAAAATTTGTCAATAATGTTAAAATGTTAAAATTTATAATGATGATTGATAAAATAGATATTTTAAGAGTAATCATTAGCTGAGGATTGTCGTAGGATATAAGATAGTTTGCGTAGCTGATGTTCATGTGTTATGTATGTGTTTCATTGAAAAACGTTCGCTAATGAACTAATGTTGTTTTATGTTGAAGATTGCTGTTACGTGTAATCATATTTGTTGAGATATTTGTAACAGCAATCTTCAACATAAAACAACATTAGTTCATTAGCGAACGTTTTTCAATGAAATACATACATAACACACGAACATCAGCTACGCAAACTATCTTATATCCTACGACAATCCTCAGCCAATGATTACTCTTAAAATATGTATTTTATCAATCATCGTTATAAATTTTAACATTTTAACATTATTGGCAAATTTTAATTATAATTGTATATTTTATTTGTAACATGAGCTATATGTATAAAATATCCGTCCAATTCATTCTCAAAATCCAAAGAGTATATCAATAATTATCCTGTATTATGTCATATTTTACATAAAGCTCATGAATCTCATGTATTGCATACATACATTGTTCTTTATTCTTTGTTATTTGCATAATTTACTATTATAGGTCCAGATTATATGCTTTTGTTATATCTGAAGATGCCGCAAACGGCGAAAACGTTCATATATTTCATTAAATAGCAAATAATTTGCAAGTTGATATGTCTTAAGATTGAAAATTTATTATATACTTATTTAATAATTCACCAGGCATACTGAAATATAAAAATGAATTGTAAATTATTCTGTTAGGCACAAAGAATGAATCACTAATATGAACTCTCTCCTTTCTGATTCTGTCACACGTATCGTCCGGTTTTATAAATATGGTTAATCTAAAGATTAGGCCTATGTTAAACCTAAGTTAAACCTAACCATGAGTTTAACTCAATGTGCCGTATTACAGAGTCTCGGTTAAGTTAAACCGTTGTGGAATAAGATTGGTATTACTGCTAGGAAAGAAATGAAGAACATCGCAACTGTTTAATTATCTATATATACACACACACACACACACACACACACACATATATATATATATATATATATATATATATAATTGAACTGGTAATGGAAATTAGGAGAAAACGGCTGAACGGATTTTAATAAATGACCATTCATTTTGAAGCTTGGAACCCAAAGTTTTTCAGAAAAATAGTAGTTTTCAGTGAAATGTCAATTTTTCAACATAATTTTCCTATTTTCTAAAATCTATCTGTCGTCACTAATTGCATTTAGAATAAAACAAAACACACACTACAGTAAACAATATTACACGAAGGCCATGATCTGCAAGAATGCTGACATATTTATAGCTCAAATTAAATTGGTTATTAAAAACTTCGAGACTTACTAAAAATAATTTACAGGTCTGATTCTGTGGTGTGTAATTTTCTGAGTACCGCTGTGTATCGGATATTAAAAACTACAAAATTTGAGGTGGTTTGATGACATTATTACCATTAGAAATGAAATATTATTATAGTTAATGCCATGATGTAACTATTTTTAATTAATTATACATATTAATGTTATATTGATTATATGAAAGTGAAACGTTTTGGGGTTATATAAGTAGATGTAGAGAATATCTTAAATTAGATCTTGATTTCTATAATTTATTGAGTGGCGGCTATATAATACATATAGTATATGTTACTGAAAAGTATAAAACTTACATAAGATAATAATATTGTTGTTAAAAATCAAATATTTTTATAGTTATTAATCAAGTGGGGTTGGATCTTTTTCATATATTTAATGTCGGTGTGTGTAGATATTTATATGCGTGATGCTCTACAGTATTGGCTCGAGAGATAACAAAAATTAGAGCTCCTAAGGAAAGACCAAAAGGTATTACTTAATGATAAAATAAGAGGCCTACAAGATTTTGTAGTCTCCCGATCGTTTCAGCAAAATCTCTTAGCAGGATAAAATGATTTTACTCTCTACATTTCAAGGTAGTTTACGAAACATACAGCAGCTATACCAAGATGCTATGTCTATTGTTCGAAAGCATAGCAAACCTGACATTTTTTTAACTTTCACCTACAATCCGCAATGATCTGAAATGGCTATTGCTTTACTCCCACATGAAAAAATCCGCTGATCGTCCTGACATTGTTACTTGCGTTTTCGCGTTGAAACTCAAAAACTGACGGTGGATAGGTTCAAGAAAAATTATTTGGCATAAAAAAAACAATTCAGAGGGAGTATGTTTCATTATTATGGAAGAAAATAACTTTCAAAATGTGTAGTATTCTTCATTGAAAATAAATCTGAAAAATTTTTATTTGAACGTCTAATGGACTTAGTTTGCAGCATTTGCTGCACAAGCCACTAGTATTATTGATTTAAAATAGCCGACGCTCGTGGAGAATCTTCGTTAAGAAACATTTTTGTTCTTCGATATCAGAGAGAGTATCAACAGTAATATCACTAGACGTTTTGATTTATCTAGAGAAAATCAAAACTCGAGTGGGATTTAATTGACTATTACACGATTAGAAGAAAGTATATAAAGATTAGAAGTAACGAAGTACTCCAATACAATAAAATATTAATTGACTTACCAAAATACAACTGTCTTCAAATGTATTATTGTACCATCTCAACATTACAAATATTACGCTAGATGCATGCTAGATGGCAGTAGTGTCTTTATACAGACACTGTAATGATTACTATTCAATAAATCTTAATATTAAACAATCTCTGATACGTGACTATCCATAATATCATATAGCAGAAGTTCTTTTTATCCTCTCAGAGCAGAAGCTATAACATAACCTAATATACACAAGTGTTAGAAAAGTTTTAATTAACGACGATGACATAAAAAATAAACATGAATAATTATAAAAGGAATAATTATTGAATGTACAATTTTCAAATTTGAATGTGGTTGGTGGTTCAATTGATGTTATATTGGACGTGTGCGTAATAGAAGTGGAACTCGTTGATTTAGGCCTACATGGTGTATTCAACTTATTCATTCAGAATTTCCGAATGAATAATTTTAAAAGGAATAATTATTGAATGTACAATTTTCAAATTTGAATGTGGTTGGTGGTTCAATTGATGTTATATGGGACGTGTGCATAATAAAAGTGGAACTCGTTGATTTAGGCCTACATGGTGTATTCAACTTATTCAGGATTTCCGAACGGTGCTCATGCCAATGCGAGTCATATTTGAAACTGCTGTGCATCGACTGGAGTGATTTGTAATTTTATATATATATTTTTGACGCCCAGACCAGCGCAGTTTCAAATGTTGGCAAACAAAGAAACAAATGCTAGGGACGCGATAAAATTAAACAAATGCTAGGGACGCGATCAAATTGTGCGATAAGCAGCCATGATTGGTTGAAATACGTCCTTTCGTACCGTTTTATTGGTCAAAATTAGTATGACGTAGTAAGAGTGTAATAGTCATAAAAAAACCTAAAGAGGGCCAGTACCGCGTACTTCAGTATGCTTGTCAGACTTAACCTCAAATAGTTTCTTAACGCTGGCTACCAACGTTACACTCCCAAACACAATGCAACCAAACTAAACCTTGCATGACCATCCGTGACGTACCTCCATACAGAATCAACTGAGTAATGAAGTAATAATATTAGTGTGCGTATTTTATGTGGTGTCTAGAACATTTATGAAACATAATTCAGTCAAAGAATAAAATTCTTTTTACGAGTCTAGTAAAATTAGGTAATATCATTAATGTGTTTATAAATCAGGCCCCATAGTAAATCTTACCAGGAGACTGTCTGCCACTCACACTACAATGCGCAATAGGTTTATAGTAGATTTATGGACATCTTCGAAATCTCCCATCGTTTTCAGTATACCTACATCAGAGGAAAAATAGCGCAGAGCAACTAGTAACTGATGCAGAAATTCAACAGAATGTTTTCAAAAACAAAAAATAAATCATTTACCTTTCCAATAATTTTTAAATTTAAATCCTAAAACACATATTTTTGCACTTTCTCATTTTTCTGTTGCATGTTGTATCCGAGTTTCAATTTTTCGAAACAAGGTTAGAACTATAAGCCTAATTCTGAAGGTTAGGACTGTCTGCTTCGAAAACCTCAATCTGTTTTAAAACTTACGTTCATTTATGTATATTTCAAAGTGGTGCACTCTATTTCGAAAAATTCTTGGCCGCCGTGGTCGTTCAGTAATATTGATCACTCACATATCGTCACTCATAAGTCCTTGGAAAACATCTGCAATATCCATGTGTATTGCGGGAACCGCCATCTTGCACTGTTGAGCCTTGAACTGCAGTTTAAACGGCAGAGAACTGCCGATCAAGTTAAACACACGTTAACTCAAGATTAACTAGTAGTTAAGGTTTACAATACGAAAACTTCAGTTTAAACTGAACGTAAGGTTTAAATGGCGTTTATAATACCGGCCCTTAAGCAGAGTTTTAACGGGAAGTAAAATATCTAATACTAATGTCCAAGTCTATCAAAGTCGGTTAGTGTAACCACCGGTTAAAATTGCCACCTAAACCATGATTAAGCATTTTTAAGGTACCTCGACCTCGGTTAGGACTTAAAAAGGACGTTAACCACGGTAATCTCTAACCGGCAATATTCGAGCGGTGAAATGAGATAACCAGTGATTAGAAGGCCAAATAAAACAAAATGGTGGCCAGATTCACAGGTGATTATTTCGAAGACGATTATTATTGTATAGTAGGCCTACTTGAATTACTTGGATAGAGATGATGATTAGCGTGAAGTTTCACTAGTGGAAAGAGAATTCTTAAGAAGAATTAGGTGACAGAAAATTTCAGGAGGAATTGAAGGGTTCAGAGCCATAGTGGGCCAAGCGCCATTTATTAAAAACGGAGAAAGCAATGGTTAAAATTAAGTGAATACCATAGTTTGATGAAGATTGACATATAATTTAGTTTGAATGTGTATACTTTATATTACTTGCTATATGTTTTCCATTGAATTATGGTAGGCTAATACCTTCATTTAACCCTTGTTTTCTACGGTATTAGTAAATGGCGCTTGGCCCATTACGGTTCTGAACCCTTCAATTTCGTTCATCAAAATCTACAGTGTCATTTCTGCAGTAACAAATGGTCACTTGAAATAACACAAAAAAGATGATATTTCTCCTACGGATCGACTGATTAGATTACGATTCTATGCAACTGATATTTTCTGTATTTTAAGAGGGAACACCCGAATATCTTTTTCTCTGAGTGGATCTTAGGATAATGCACAGTTCCCTAGTATAAATGGGGTCATGGATCGTACATTCATTTGTACTAATCTCCTTCATCCTTTTACTTTATGGATATTTCATCTTTTTCAAATATAGTAATTAAGTCTACCGTCAAAAATTCAGAACGCTAGAATTTATAAAACAGTTAAATTACCGGTTGTTCTGTATATTTGTGAAAATTGGACTCTCACTTTGAGAGAGGAACAAAGCTTAAGGGTGTTTGAGAATAAGGTTCTTAGGAAAATATTTGGGGCTAAGAGGAATGAGGTTACAGGAGAATGGAGAAAGTTACACAACTCAGAACTGCACGCATTGTATTGTTCACCTGGCATAATTAGGAACATTAAATCAAGAAGTTTGATATGAATAGGGCATGTAGAACGTATGAGTGAACCCAGAAATGCATATAGAGTGTTAGTTGGAAGACCGGAGGGAAAAAGACCTTTGGGGAGGCAGAGACGTATATGGAAGGATAATATTAAAATGGATTTGAGGAAGGTGGGATATGATGATAGAGACTGGATTAATCTTGCACAGGATAGGGACCGATGGCGAGCTTATATGAGGGCGGCAATGAACCTCCGGGTTCCTTAAAAGCCATTTGTAAGTACGTAAATAAGTAAGTAAGTAATTAAGTTATCAATACTTTAAACTCACATTGAGATACATAATTTTTGCATTTAATGTGACATTTTATACGATTTTAACCTAAGAGCACTGCAAAACAAAGAAATGCAACTCGGAAACAAAACAGCGCCCAAACGCAAACAAATGCAACGCGAAAATATAGGACACGTTCGTTTCGATATAGAACGAAGTAAGCGCAGTCGTTTTTAAACGTTGACTATTATCTTTGCAGAGGAATGGCTTCTTTTCTTGAGTCATTTTGTAGAAACACTGCACAGTAGCGGCAAAAAAAAAAAAACCGGACCGACTCTTGTAGCTGATTTCAGAGCCTTCTTAACTACAGGGCACGATAGACTGGTAACTAAGACTTTCTTGGTTCGAATCCTGCCTGGGAAGGAAACTTTTTTTTTTTTTGTTTCTTATTCAAATTTATTCTCAATACTTTTCGATTGCTGGTAAAAATTCATGTTCTGGGAATAATAAGTTAATTAAGTGGTAAAATATCGCTGCAATCGAAAAGTATTGGGAATAAATTTGAATAAGGAACAAAAAAAATTTCCTTTCCAGACAGGATTCGAACCACGAAAGTCTTAATTACCAGTCTATCGTGGCTCTGGAGTGAACAAGGCTCTGAAATCAGCTACAAGGGTCGGTCCGTTTTTTTTTTTGCCACTACTGTACTATTGGCTACAATGACTGTTCCCTCTGCCTCTACTTATAGAAGTAACTAAAGAGGCCACACTTACACGAAGAAATTATCGATTACTATCGATTAGTAGGGATCAGTGTACTCTACCAGTCTATCGTGGCTCTGGAGTGAACAAGGCTCTGAAATCAGCTACAAGGGTCGGTCCGTTTTTTTGCCACTACTGTACTATTGGCTACAATGACTGTTACCTCTGCCTCCACTTATAGAAGTAACTAAAGAGGCCACACTTACACGAAGAAATTATCGATCACTATCGATTAGAGGGATCAGTGTACTCTATCCAAGAAATAAGTTCTTAAAATTAGCATAGTAATAATATTACTTCCACCTTGTATTCACGACAGACGACCTCCAGCTTTACTGTCCTTGCAAATTAAGTAATTTTATGGATTTTCTCCCCTAAGCAAGCCAGTGGAGGGAATTGTAGCTGGACGTATAGTGCCTGTATTTAAATAATTAGACGAAATAGAGACACATACTTATGCTACAATCTTCAACAGCACAGTCTTTGGGGGCTGTGATACTCTCTCTTCATCTGTTTTACACTGCGGGCCGGCGCTATGGAAACGACCATAAATATTAACTTGGTAACCTGGCCCAAAATGTGATTAATATTGACGGGAAGCGTTAGGCTCAAGTATGATAAATTTAGTTCGGAGCATAATTGATTTTCTCTTCCACATCATTAGACAGTGTGTGCCACAAGTTATTACACGACCTGACCTGCTACAGTATGTACAAAAACGTATGTATGACTTGAGACTCTTCTACACAGGGCGAGAGGGATTTCGGACAAAGAGAGTCTCCCTTCTGAGATCTGTCACCTACGTAAGACGTTCCTACAGAACAACTTCGGCAACAGGGAAATCGGCTTGGCCCTCAGAAGGGCCTTTTCGGACAAACCACCTGCCGAGGAACAAGAGGAGACAAAGGGCATGGCATACATCCCGTTCTACGGCCCCATCTCTGCTAAGAAAACACGGGATTAAAACCATGCATAAGCCGCCCACAAAGATCCAGAACTTGCTGAGACCAGTTAAGGATGACCTTGGTCTCAGGACACCTGGTGTCTACAGAATACCTTGTGAGTGTGGGAAATGCTACATCGGGCAGACGGGACGAAGTATTATGGAACGCTGCAAGGAACATCAACGCAGCATAAGACTATATTATCCTGATAAGTCTGCAGTAGCCCAACACAGCCTAGAAACTGGTCACAAGATAGATTTCAGCGCCACCACCATCTTGGACAAGACATCAGCTTACTGGGACTTAGTTATCAAGGAAGCCATCGAAATCCAGCTAGATGACAATTATTTCAACAGAGACGGTGGCCTACAGCTGAGTACAGCATGGAAACCTGCCATCAATACGCTTAGACCACCAGCACACGGCAGACAGTCGGGACCAGGAAGTAGCTCCTGATTGGCTGCCGCGTCCACCAACCAGAATGCGCCTGGCGGTCGGGACTAGGAACTAGCTCCTGATTGGCCCGCAGCGGGAAGCCCTACTCTTGCATATATACCGACTAGACGTGGTTCCACATCACTTCGTCCCTGAAGAAGATGGCAGAGCTAGCCGTCGAAAGCATGGAAGTAATCTCCAACTCACCTAGCTGAGAACTCGAGAAGAGTTATTCTACAAAAACGTAGTTCACAATTAAAGACTAAAAAGAGAATCTTCCGAAGTATCCATCCATTTCTCAAATAAAAGTAAGATCCGTATTCATATAAGTTAATCTCATAAAAATATTATTTCAGGATAAAATATACTAGCTTAGGTGATGCCGTTCAGAGATGACCAGTTGGGCTATTACTAATCTGTAAAACACTTCTATTGTTCACTGCTGTCAGACAGAGAGTTTCAGTGAGCTACAGTGAGCATTCGGGAGTGTTGCAAGTGGTAGAGAAAGTGTTAAAAATATACAACAGAGGTACAAATATGAAATAGTGTGATATACGCCCTGAGACGTGTTGTATTCTAGCGGAAGCCTTCCAAATTACTACGCACTAATATTCTATTTGTGGGAATGAGTTAGTTTGCAGTTAGAAGCTGAACTGTTGAAACGTTTATCATTATTGAATTTTCGTGGAAAGTGAAAATTTTGTTGGTAAGTTCTTTTCTTGAATACATATTGTTATTCATCAATATTAGAAATATTAATCATATGTACAGGTGTTTCCGAGGTGGTGTTACAAACCTTCAGAGATGATGGCGAAGGGCTCATGTATCAATTTGAGATAGGAACTCTGGTCCGGAAATGACCGAGTCGAAAGTTACAAGCAAAAATAGTTGTGTGGAAATGAAATAAATTTATTCCTCTGTATACCTTATTTATGTATATTTATCTGTACATCTTACACATACTGTGTTCATTTGACGTTGTTTACGCTGTCTACTTACAGTATTCCATTCAGTGCGCTGTCTGAGGGATGGGGACAGGAAACTACACTAAAGCAATGCAGATAGCGTAATGTGTAACGGACATGGTCGGTCCTGATATGCACGTCTGTAGACAGCAGTGTATGTGTACAAGTTGCAGTGTTCAGTCGATCAGTCCTAGTGGAATGGAGGAGTACACGAGAGCGGAATATGCAGACCTGATTTTCGAATACGGATGAGCCAATGGGAACAGTGGACAAGCTCACAGATTGTATCGGATCCAGTACTCACGTAGGAGACATCCGGCCCATACCATCTTTCCACGACTGTTCCAAAGGTTAAGGGAAGGAGGGCACGTGGTGCCAAATTACAATTCTATTTCAACACAACTATTTTGCTTATAACTTTCGACTCAGTCATTTCCGGACCATGATTCCTTATCTCAAATTGATACATGTGCCCTTCGCCATCATCCCTGAAAGTTTGTAACACCACCTCGTAAACACTCTGTATTCTTAAAGAAAAATAATCTACGGTTATAGCAATGTGTGTTTAATTGATTTCATTTTTAAATTACTATATGTTTCGAGATTATGACTTGCGTCAGTGTGTCACAGATATGAAATATTACAACTTTTCCAGTTTTATATCAGAAAATATAAATTTAATTTCAGAAATTACCAATTGCATTTCAGATTAGTCAATTCGATTTCAGATAGTATCAATTGTATTTCAGAAAACATCAATTGTGTTTCAGATTGTCAATTTAATTTCAGATAGTATCATTTGTATTTCAGATTAGTCAATACAATTTCAGATGGTATCAATTGTATTTCAGAAAACCTCAATTGTATTTCAGATTTGTCAATTTAATTTCAGATAGTATCATTTGTATTTCAGATTAGTCAATTCAATTTCAGATAGTATCAATTGTATTTCAGAAAACATCAATTGTATTTCAGATTTGTCAATTTAATTTCAGATAGTATCATTTGTATTTCAGATTAGTCAATTCAATTTCAGATAGTATCAATTGTATTTCAGATTTGTCAATTTAATTTCAGATAGTATCATTTGTATTTCAGATTAGTCAATTCAATTTCAGATAGTATCAATTGTATTTCAGGAAACATCAATTGCATTTCAGATTTGTCAATTTAATTTCAGATTTGTCAATTTAATTTCAGATAGTATCATTTGTATTTCAGATTAGTCAATTCAATTTCAGATAGTATGAATTGTATTTTAGAAAACATCAATTGTATTTCAGATTTGTCAATTTAATTTCAGATAGTATCGTTTGTATTTCAGATTAGTCAATTCAATTTCGGATAGTATCATTTGTATTTCAGAAAACATCAATTGTATTTCAGATTTGTCAATTTAATTTCAGGTAGTATCAATTGTCTTTCAGAAAACTTCAATTGTATTTCAGATTTGTCAATTTAATTTCAGATAGTATCATTTGTATTTCAGATTAGTCAATTCAATTTCAGATAGTATCAATTGTATTTCAGAAAACCTCAATCGTATTTCAGATTTGTCAATTTAATTTCAGATAGTATCATTTGTATTTCAGATTAGTCAATTCAATTTCAGATAATATCAATTGTATTTCAGAAAACATCAATTGTATTTCAGATTTGTCAATTTAATTTCAGATAGTATCATTTGTATTTCAGATCAGTCAATTCTATTTCAGATAGTATCAATTGTATTTCAGAAAACATCAATTGCATTTCAGATTTGTCAATTTAATTTCAGATAGTATCATTTGTATTTCAGATTAGTCAATTCTATTTCAGATAGTATCAATTGTATTTCAGAAAACATCAATTGCATTTCAGATTTGTCAATTTAATATCAGATAGTATCAATTGTATTTCAGATTAGTCAATTCAATTTCAGATTTATCAATTGTATTTCAGAAATATCATTTGTATTTCAGAAGTTGGTGGTGATTGTGCTCGTGCAGTACATCACAGTACAATTCATCATGCTGCAGCTTTATACTGTAGCTATGAAGAATATGCTTGTCGGATGCTAAAATGCAATAAAGTTAAGGATTTTTTAAATCCATTTTCATTTTTCTAAATATATGTTAAAATCTCAACTACGCCTAGATTTTTTGTTTTGTGAAATAAAAGTGACTATGTAATCTTAAATGCATTGCTTATTTTCCGTATAGTAGTAAGTTACATCTGTAAAATCACATAATATTGTTCGTATGTAATAATTCGATAAATAACTTTGGAATTTATTACTGCATTAAGAAGTACAGTACAAATTCGATAAATAACTTCGGAATTTATTACTGCATTAAGAAGTACAGTACAAATTCGATAAATAACTTCGGAATTTATTACTGCATTAAGAAGTACAGTACAAATTCGATAAATAACTTCGGAATTTATTATTGCATTAAGAAGTACAGTACAAATTCGATAAATAACTTTGGAATTTATTACTGCATTAAGAAGTACAGTACAAACTCGATAAATAACTTCGGAATTTATTACTGCATTAAAAAGTACCGGCACAGTACTTTACAGTACAGTACAGTACAATACATTTTTAAAAATCCTTATATGAAATCCAAAATACTTTATAAGAATAAAAATAAAACAAAAAATTGAAGACACAAAATCTTAAATACATTTGATACTATCTGAAATACAATCGACAAATTTGATATGCATCTCATATCATCCGAAATACAATTGACTAATCTGAAATACAATTGATACTATCAGAAATTGAATTGACAACTCTGAAATACAACTGATAATATATGAAATTAAATTGACTAATCTGAAATACATTTGGTAATTTCTGAAATTAAATAGATATTTTTGAAATATAACTGGAAAAGGTGTAGTATTATTAGTATTCCACCTTTATTCTCTAGAGTTCTGTTTCGTTACTAGTGTTGGCACCTGAAGGAGGAGGAAAAACCTCATCTTCAAAAAAAAAAAAAAAAAAAAAAAAAAAAAAAAAAAACTTAGAAAACAGTGAAATTAAAAGGCAAAGCAAGAAGCTATAAAACAAATTCGAGAAAAGACGTGAGAGATGGATGATTCATCTGAATTCAGTCTTACGGTTGGGAAAACATTTAATGAAGATGTTGAATGTTTGTTCTCTGCTTTTCTTAGTAGAGGCCATTTTGACTTTGCAATTTTGTTAATCTTGTAACTAGTTAACAGTATTCCATATTTGTACCTCGATTTTTATTAAGGAAATACCGTACGTTAAATTTTGAGAAAATAATTTTTTCAAACATTTTATAACATTTTACAAACTTTTAAGTACAAGAACATTCAGCAATAAACAGGACGATACTTTACGTTCAGTATTGAAAACTTGTAGGTTCCAAAACGAAAAAAAAAAAACAAACAAAATTGTAGGTATTCCTTATTTGTAAGACTTCCTCTATACAATGGACGCCTTGTGACTAGAGGCTAGCTGGAATCCTTGATATGTTCATTTTGTCTGGATCCGTTTAGGTGGCGTTTCACTCATTCGGGAAGTATGTTATATGTGTTATCTGATGACCGTTATAGATCTCATATCTCCGGAATGTCCGGAAATAAAAACAAGCCATAGGTTTCCTGTCTTATATCACTCTATATATTGGGGAGTGTATGCATGAACGATCTACAGAAATGGTCTAAATGCAGAAGAACCTTAGTTTGTTCATTCCGCACGCGCATACACACATACACACATATTATTTACGCAAGAGTAAGGATGATAGTGAATTATTCAATTTTGAACTCAAAGCATACACCACACATCGAGTTCCACATTCAATTAAGTGGTAACACAGTCCACAATCGAACTGAAGACCTCTCTGAAGTAGGTCAGACAAATTAGTACAAAGTGAGTCGATACCGCAATGCTTGGATTAAAATCAAACCAGGAATCTCTGGCAGTAATTTAGATACATATAATTTGTCACAGAATTGTGGTTGTACAGATTACAGCCACATTACCCTAGCGTGTTTTGTTTCAATCTATTAATTTACTAACTTAAAACTATAGCCGACTACATTCAATACTCGCTACACAACGAATGTTCGTAGGCAAACTATCTTGCGTCTATTTAATACCAGTGCTTTATATTTACGGAATTTCATTCGATTTTACATGTTGTTATTTTAAGGAGGAATTGTTGAGTTCCACCATATGATTTACATGCAACGCATATTTTATACTTAATTGCGCCATACTTCAAATATACTGCACATCGTTTGTAATTTGTGCAGTTCGATTATGTATGGCATCCGTGACCTACATTCTTGTGTCTAATAACATTCTTCTGCAGGGGGAAATCACTGGTAAATAGATATACAGGCTGATTCACCAAAAGCGTGTGTCGCACAATGTGTCAGAACGAATATCTATTTGGACAAAATCAATAACTTTTCTGCTATATGACAGATTTTTATTAAGCTTTATGCAAAGAGTTACAGGTAGCATATATGATTTAGTTTCTATAGAGCAGGTTTAGCGTGGCTAAGATTGGTGGCATGGAAGGGTAATAAAATTGTCAACGAAGAAGGGGAGCGTCTTTGTTCGCTTTGCAAAGAAAAGGATTCCTATAAACATGTTTTATTACTGTGTGTCGAATTGGAACATGTACGGAGAAAATATTTACCACCCTCGATGCTAAGTCAGAGTAGGAGTTCGCTTGCATGTCTTGACCTCATGGGGAATAGAGAATGGGAACAAAAGACTGGATTGTTCCTCTTGAAGGCGAGAAAGATTAGAACTTCAGCTGTTGAAGTCTGCGACGCGAACTGAGGAAGGGATAATAGTATCCACCCAACTGTACATTTTTAGGCCTTTTAGGTTAGGATATATTATATAATGTGTTTTATTGTGCCATTTCCATTTTAATATGTGTGTTCTTGTAGAGAGTAGTTGGATGTAATCATAGGTCGGGGGGGGGAACCTACAAAGAAGGACTTGTTTTGTGTACAAAGCACGTACGGTCAGAAGACCCGTGCATTGGATTTTAGACAAAATTATGATAATATAAAATTTGTATGTATAATATTACTCCATCCATCCATCCATCCATCCATCCATCCATCCGTCCATCCGTCCATCCGTCCATCCGTCCATCCGTCCATCCATCCATCCATCCATCCATCCATCCATCCATCCATCCATCCATCCATCCATCCATCCATCCATCCATCCATCCATCCATCTATCTATCTATCTATCTATCTATCTATCTATCTATCTATCTATCTATCTATCTATCTATCTATCTATCTATCTATCTATCTATCTATCTATCTATCTATCTATCTATCTAGTTTCTATAAGAGGAACTATCCCTTTATAGGGGTATATTTAGGCATAATTAACTTTTCTATGTAACACATTTCTATTAAACTCTGCACATGGGTTACAGGTAGCACATATTTTTTGTGTACAAACTCTGATTATGTTTCTATAAGAGAAGCCATCCCTTTATAGAGCGTGCATTTAGAAAAAATTAGGTCTACACCTGTGGAGTAACGGTCAGCGCATCTGGCCGCGAAACCAGGTGGCCCGGGTTCGATTCCCGGTCGAGACAAGTTATCTGGTTTTCCCTCAACCCAATACGAGCAAATGCTGGATAACTTTCGGTGTTGGACCCCGGACTCATTTCACCGGCATTATCACCTTCATATTATTCAGACGCTAAATAACCTAGATGTTGATACAGCGTCGTAAAATAACCCAATAAAATAAAAAATAAAAAAAAATAATAAGTTCTACACTATCCAACGGATTTTTATAAAACTTCGACAGGAATTCAGTTTCGGGCCAAAATTAGAGGCATTCTTCAGACCAGATTCGTTATTACACTTAGGTTCAATTAGTTCCATGTTTATGTAGTGGTAACATATTAAGGTAGCGTTTCTCAAACTATGGTCCGCGGACAACCTGTGGTCCTCGAGGTCTGCCTTTGCGGTCCTTCAAAAAAGACAGAAGAAAAAATAAAATTCAAACGAACTGCGTATCACACTATAGCTTAAAATCTCAGAGTTTGGAAATGACACACGACAATCGAATTTCACTTTTTCTCCCAGTACTGACATTTTATGAAATTTATTATCCTACCCATCTATCTACTTCCCACTCTACTCTCAGCAATAAAAGAGGGATTTAAAGCACTATATGCGTGGTGTTTCTCGACATCTTTTCCCTGCACATCTGGCGCCGCGCCTGTAACCCAGCCAGGGAACACCCGAATTCTTAACAGAGGACCAAACTACCGAACCTTAATTGGTATTAAAATATGCTACGAAAATAATAAATTTGCTTTCGAAGGAAACAAGAGTAAGGTGGTCCGCGGAACTGTTATGACTTTAAAAAGTGGTCCCCACTTCAAAAAGTTTGAGAAACGCTGTATTAAGGTATATAGATTAAAATAAAATAATACAGGCTATGTTAACTATTTATATTTTAATTACAAAAGAATATTTCAATCAAATACTCAATAACTAAAAATAAAATAATAGAAATACGAAAGAATCCTTGGGATTCTGTGATCCACTTTCTCTTTATATATATATATATATATATATATATATATATATATATATATATATATAGGTTGAATCAAAAGTCTGGAACCATATAAATATCTTCCATATGCTTGATTTTCGATTACTATAGGCGTTACCAGTATTTATAAGACCAAATATTCTATCAGGGACACATTCGATGCTAGCCCTCAGCTATCTCAAAAGGCGCCAATTTGGATCCAACTTTGAAATTTTAAATGGAAAGGGGGTCATGTAGATACTCAAAATCATGTGAGATTTTCTGAAAAAAATCGATGGTGCAATCCGTTTTCAGATATCTCTATTCGTTCCCAAGTTATTTAAAGATAACTGTCATAATGACACAAACATTAGTTACTACATGGTACAGTACTAAGGAGGCTTTGTAAATAGTAATATGCGTTACAAGAGTGGTATGTTGAAGTTTTCATGTTCGAGGAAAAGTTTGAAAAAGCGAAACGTAGTTGAGGTTTTTTAATTTCCGAGAATTGGAAGAAAACATACCGCTCGTGTATCGTACATTATTTTGTGCGAAGATCGTTTATTACATACCTGAAAGAGGAATTTCTAATTAGTTGCAATGAAATCTCCATCTTGGTATCTGTTCAATGACGGCAAATTTGCAAAACAAAAATATCTCTCTTCAATATTGTTACTTTAAAATATTTTCTGTGTTTACTATACTCCAGCAGGCCGTGATATACGTCTGTCTTTCCCCCCCCCCCAGTCTATGATGGGTCTGGAATCTTGTTGATTTTTTCAAGGCTTCCTTAATGTTACTTGCATCACGAATGCAGTAACTTTAGTCGAGTTGTAGAGTTTACTTAATTTTTGCAAATATTTAAAAACAATAATTAATAGTGCAATTTAGGTGAAATTGCAGTGGTAAGTTTCCAATTTATAATTATTACTATTTGAACGTCTCTAAAAATAATATGTTAAAAGCCTAAAGCAGTAAAATCAATATGTCACTTAAGTGGTAAGAAGAGGGAAATTGTTATGTGTGTTAGGTTGGGAATACTGAATGTGGAATTTTAGAATTACCGCGGATTGGTTTTGTGCGGAAACCAAACAAATACGCACGATCTCACACAGAGGTATTTTTATGCAATTCTGGTTATTAACTTTTCCTGCTTTAGTGTTTATGTGTCACTGGTAGAGCATGTGGTCTTACAAATACTGGTAACACCTATAGTAATCGAAAATCAAGCATAAGGAAGATATTTATATGGTTCCAGACTTTTGATTCACCCTGTGTATATATTTTTTTAATAAGTAATAGATGTCCATTAAATAATGAAAAGTAAGTTCTGCTAACTGTATACACTCTCAGTTAGTTGGATTGACTCAGACTTGCTCTGTAACTAAAATCAGAAAATAAACTATGGAAGAGAGAAAAAAAAATAATATTAGAAACATAAACCCGATGAAAGCAATTCGTTATACTACTGATGCAGAGAAAATGTTTGTAAGTCCCTAAAAAGTGTTTCATAGTGGCACGAATTTATTGGAATACTATATATGAAACCAATAAATGAAGGATAAAACAAAAGCCTTCCTCTTTTTTATTTCCACGCAAAATTCGACTGTTTTCAACTTTGTATACTCACGAGCATGAATAACGAATTTGTTTTCTATAATACATTTATTATTGTGGTTGCTACACATCAAGGACGAACAAATACGGAATTCAGTTGTTTCGCTTCTATCACAGAGCTTGGTATAGTTCCAATAAATTAATGTGTCATGGCCTGATATAATTTCACATCATCTGCATTGTTTCCATGTTTGAAAGAAATATATGGTCTGTGTCACACAACAATAATCTCCTAATTAATATTTAATTAATTTTAATCACAATCGTGGAAATAAATTGGTAATACATAGATTGAATTGAAATTACAATTGTGATCTGATTAGTATGCTATCTTGTGCCTTTTCAATAACAATCACACCACACCATGGCAACGAAAGAACTGTGACGTGCATGCTAGCTACATTATGCTCCCCTATCTCTGTGATGAATAACTCATTTACAGATATTTAGGATTCTCGTAGAAGGGAGGCGATAGGTCTGTCTCATTAATTCAGAGCAGTGCAAGCAGGGTGGCCAACGTTGGTTAAACTATTTCGAATGTTACAGCGCTATGGAGAGCAGTATTCGTTACAAAGTACTTCAAATATTGTTATGTCCTCGTCCTAAGAATTCCAAATCAAGAACTCAAATTTAAATATGTTATATATATTATATCACAGGAACAAGAAAACAAGAAATTTAAGTCTGGTTTTATTTTGTAGCTTAAGGGAACACTATGGTTAAATAATGCTGAAAAATTAAGAAAATCCACTTTTCTATTTGTTTTTTATGATCGTAATTATATTAGAGATAGTTTTAAATGATCTAGCCACATAGTCAAATTTTATCTCGATGATCCGGGCAACGAAACAGACGGAAACGGTAGAATGCTTGGAAAGAGGGGAAGAAGATAAAAAATTACAAAGGAGTGAAAAGAAAGAAAATTAGAATTAAATAAGAGGAGGAATAAAGAAAGGAAGAGGAACAGGCCAAAAGAAGAAGACAAGGAAAAGCAGAAGAGAGGAGAAAAGAAAAGAAGTCTCAGAAGAAGAAGAGGAAAAAGGGAGAGAATAATGAAAAAAGGAGAAGAGGGTATGGATAAAACATAAAAAGTAAAACACAAGACAAAAGAAAAAAGGAGAAAAGAAAGAAGGAAGAAGAGTAAAAAAGGAAAAATGTTAAGATGAAGGTAAAATGGAGAAGAGAAGAAAAAATGGAGAAGATAAAAAGAAACAAAGGGTAGAGAAAAAGAAGAAATGAAGAAAAATGAGAAAAGAAGAAGGAAATGGGAGAAGAAAAAAGGATAAAAGAGAAGAGGTGGAAAGTTGTAGAAGAAAAATGAAAAAGAAAAGTAGGAAAAAATTAGAAGAAAAAAAGGTGGAAAAAGAGACGAGAAGAAGAGAAAACAGAGACGAGAAAAGGAAAAAAGAGACGAGGAAAGGAGAAAAAAGAGACGAGAAAAGGAGAAAAATGAGACGAGAAAAGGAGAAAAATGAGACGAGAAAAGGAGAAAAATGAGACGAGAAAAGGAGGAAAAAGACGAGAAAAGGAGAAAAAGAGACGAGAAAAGGAGAAAAAGGAGACGACAAAAGGAGAAAAAAAGAGACGAGAAAAGGAGAAAAAAGAGACGAGGAAAGGAGAAAAAAGAGACGAGAAAGGAGAAAAAAGAGACGAGAAAGGAGAAAAAAGAGACGAGAAAAGGAGAAAAAGAGACGAGAAAAGGAGAAAGAAGAGACGAAAAAAGGAGAAAAAAGAGACGAGAAAAGGAGGAAAAAGAGACGAAGAAAGGAGAAAAAAGAGACGAGAAAAGGAGGAAAAAGAGACGAGAAGAGGAGGAAAAGAGACAAAAAAGGAGAAAAAAGAGACGACAAAAGGAGAAAAAAGAGACGAGAAAAGGAGAAAAAGAGACGAGAAAAGGAGAAAAAATAGACGACAAAAGGAGAAAAAAGAGACGAGAAAAGGAGAAAAAGAGACGAGAAAAGGAGAAAAAAGAGACGAGAAAAGGAGAAAAAAGAGACGAGAAAAGGAGAAAAAAGAGACGACAAAAGGAGAAAAAAGAGACGACAAAAAGGAGGAAAAATGACGAGAAAAGGACAAGAAAGAGACGAGAAGAGGAGGAAAAAGGGACGAGAAAAAGAGAAAAAAGAGACGAGAAAAGGAGATGTGAAGACGGGAAAAAGGAGAAGGGAAAAGGGGTCAAAGGAGACGAGAAGAAGGAAAATTGGAGAAGAAGAAAAATGGAGCACAGAAAAAAGAAACAATGAGGAGAAGAGGAAAAGAGAAAAAGGAGACGAAAAAAGTGTTAAAGGAGAAGAAAAAAGGGAAAAAGGAGAATGAAAAACGAAGAAAAGGAGACGAGAAGAAAGAAAATTATAGAAGAGCAGAAGAAAAAGGGAGAAGAAAAAATAAAAATAAGAAGAGGAAAAAAGAGAAAGGAGATGAGAAGAAAGTAAAACTGAGAAGGGAAAAAGAGACGGAAAAGCTGGAGAAAGGAGACGAGAAGAAGGAAAACTGAGAAGAGAAAAAGAGAAGTATAATGGAAAAGAGGAAAAAATGAGAGGGGAAAGGGTGAAAAATAAGACGAGAAAAAGGAAAGAAAAGAAGGGAAGAAGGAAAAAAGGAAAAAGAACGAAAGAAAAAAAATGAGACAAAGATAAGCATAAAAGAAAGTAAAGTGGGAGGAGTAAAGGCAGGAAAGAGGATAAGATAAACGAAAAATGAAGAAGAAATAGAAAGAGAGAGAGAGAAGAGAAAGAAAAATGGAGAGGAGGAAAAGGAAGCAAAGATTAAAGAAGTAGTGGAAAGAAAGAAAAATGGTGACGAAAAAAGGGAAAAATGGAGACGTGGAAGAGGAAGAGAATGAAACTAGAAGAATAAATAAAGGAAAATGAGAATAGAATGAAAAGAAATGAAGGAGAGTAGAAAGAAACAAGGAGTAGCCTACAGAAAAAGGGAAAAAGGAGAAAAGAAAAAAATTGGTTAGAATCCTCCAGTGGAAACAGGGTTCCTGTACATGCCATAGGCCTACATTTATGACAAGAAAGCTACAGATTTGATTTCCTCCAAAACGAAGATAGTCAACGCTAAAGATTTTATCGCCCCTTAAAATGCATCGCCATTAGCTTGGTAAACCTTACACCTCCGAGGACGAACGAGGAACCCTTACAAAAACTGTCGAAATGCACGTAAAATGTAAAAGAGCCCGGCAGTATGAATATATCGCAGTTCATGGCGAACACTTGATGCTTTAACGATAACCAGCAACTCTGTTGAAGAAGAATGGGCACTCCACAACGCACCGTGTGGTCAATTACAGATAATAACTCATCATATAAACCAGTTATTATTTGCATAACTGCAAGGACAACAAATACTCCAACAGTTCGTTAATATAATTGGAACCATTATTCTGAGTTACTCAACTACTAGTGCAAACTGTTTGCAATTAAGGCAACGTTTCGTCAGGATTTAGTTGGCTCTTATAAGAGGACAAAGTCGAGTCGATTTTGTCAATGGAGTGACTAGGAATTGGAAGGACGAGAGTTCGAGCCTTCGCCGGTGGTCTCGTATATGAAAATGGCATATGAGGGCATTGAGATCTAGCCGGCCTCGGTAGCGTAGCCGATATAGCGCTGGCCTTCTATGCTCGAGGTTGCGGGTCCGATCCCGGCCCAGGTCGAAGGCACTTAACTGTGTTTAAATGCAACAGTTTCATGTCAGTACATTTACCGACATGTAAAAGATCTCGTGCGGGACAAAATTCCGGCACACCGGTGACGCTGACATAACCTCTGCAGTTGCGGGCGTCTCGTGGGAAAGGCAGGTAAACCCTACTTTGCATGATGAAATGAAGAAAATGAAGTAACCTGCAAAATTAAAGTGATTTCACCCAAATTTACTGGATTACGCCAGTCCTGTGATGTTTATTTTTTTTGGACAGGTAAAGACTTTTATCAAATATTTGCAAAATAGCTCTTTCCTTTTACAAACTGGACGACAAATTGCTTCAAGGGAGGATGCCCTCAAAATTCACTTTCAGTTGTCAGCTCCTATATTCAAAGCCATGTTGAAATATGCTGGTATGGATCAAAATTAATAAACGAACGAGAAGTGTTTGTGAATGTGAATATCTGTTTCGCAGCAGAAGTGCGGAAAAATGTGTGTGACTGTGGACAACCTTCTTTCATTTGCTGTGCATGGTGCAGGAAATATGTATGTTTTGTGGGTTTTTATGACATCATAATGAATCGGGTACAAAATGAATTGGAATAGAAACAGAACAGACCACAGTGACCTGCCTACGGGAGCAATATTTCCTTGTTTATCCTTTACAATACAATGTTAGTTAATTAGTAATTTGTTTAAAACATGATGAAGCGTTCAATACATTGAGAAATATGATATATGTAAATAGATTAGTGTGATCACACTATTAATCATTATTAAAAGAAAAAAATTATAGGACCAGTTAAGATTCGAACTCACGTTGCCTGAATAACAACTCAGCACCCGGCTTTATGAGCTACGCTTTCACACAGTCTATTGCTTCCCTATTAGGCACCTAACGGAAGTATGTCACAAACAATAGCCAATATTTCCAAAACGAGGGGTCATTGGCCACCCATACCAGGTATGACTTTAAACAGTACGTCTTGTACTTTCATCTCACACAATCTTATTTCATTCGGTGATATACACAGCGTGTCCTCTCCTTGTTAGTACCTTACTCCATATTCGATTTTTTTAGTTGGTTATTTTACGACTCTTTATCAACATCTTAGATTATTAAGCGTCTGAATGAGATAAGGTGATAATACTGGTGAGTCCGGGGTCCAACACCGAAAGTTCCATGTTCGAAATATAATATATTGACACATAATATATGTATATTAAGTCAATTTTGTCATTACACAAGCAGCGCACTCATTTCAATGATTTTGGTGGCCGGGATTCCACAGTATATATACACTCTTGGCGAATAATCTACGTAAAGATTAATTTTTGGTCCAACAGAATTATCTGTTATGGTTACCATTGGTTATTAATAGAGAAAAATTTGTTCCGTCGCCAGGGATCGAACCCGGGACCCCCAGTTCTACGCACTGGGCGTTCTAACAACTGAGCAGTCAAGATTTCTTTAGACGGACTTTCCCTTTATTTTCATCTTCTCCTGTTTTATTTCTCATTTCTACCCTC